>CM050173.1:121176484-121333926 GCA_027410445.1 Discoglossus pictus
CCAGCCCCCCTCTAGACACACACAGCCCCCTCTACCTGGACCAGACACACACAGCCCCCCACTAGATACACACAGCCCCCCTCTACCTGGACCAGACACACAGCCCCTCACTAGATACACAGCCCTTCACTAGGAGAACCAGTTATACAAAGCCCCCCCCCCCCCCAAACACACACACTAGCAGGCCCAAAACACACACACAGCCCCCCTCTAGCTGGACCAGACACACACAGCCCCCCACTAGCAGGACCAGAGACACACAGCCCCCCCTCTAGATACACACAGCCCCCCACTAGCAGCACGAGACACACACAGCCCCCCATTAGATACACACAACCATCCTCTAGCTGGACCAGACACACACAGAGACCACCACTAGATTCACACAGCCCCCCTCTAGTTGGACCAGACACACACAGCCCCCCCCTCCCCCCATATTAGTTGGACCAGAAATATACAGCCCCCGACTACCAGGACAAGACACACACAGCCTCCCACTAGATACACAGAGCCCCTCACTAGAAGGATCAGACACACACAGCCCCCCACTAGCAGGACCAGACACACACAGCCCCCCACTAGCAGGACCAGACACACACAGCCCCCCACTAGATACACACAGCCCCTCACTAGAAGGATCAGACACACACAGCCCCCCACTAGCAGGACCAGACACACACAGCCCCCCACTAGATACACAGCCCTTCACTAGAAGGATCAGACACACACAGCCCCCCACTAGATACACAGCCCCCCACTAGCAGGACCAGACACACACAGCCCCCCACTAGATACACAGCCCTTCACTAGAAGAACAAGTTACACAAAGCCCCCCCCCAAAAAAAAAAAACACACACACTAGCAGGACAAGACACACACAGCCTCCCACTAGATACACACAGCCCTTCACTAGAAGGATCAGACACACACAGCCCCCCACTAGCAGGACCAGACACACACAGACCCCCACTAGATACACAGCCCTTCACTAGAAGAACCAGTTACACAAAGCCCCCCCCCCCCCCAAACACACACACTAGCAGGACAAGACACACACACATCCCCCTCCCCACTAGCAGGACCAGAGACACACAGCCCCCCACTAGATACACACAGCCCCCCTCTAGCTGCACCAGTCACACACAGACCCCCACTAGATACACACAGCCCCCTCTAGCTGGACCAGACACACACAGACCCCCACTAGATACACACAGTCCCCCACTAGCTGGACCAGACACACACAGCCCCCTCTATCTGCACCAGACACACCACAGAGGCTGCAACACCTAAGCAAAAGGCACCACTAACCAAACACTGCCATGAAGACCAAGGAACTTCCATAGCAGAGACTGAAGTATCTGTACATAGGACGACAATAAGCCGTACGCTCCATAGAGTTGGGCTTATGGCAGAGTGGCCAGAAGGAAGTCATTACTTTCAGCAAAAAACAAAATGGCACGTTTTGAGTTTGCGAAAAGGCACGTGGAAGACTCCCAAAATGTATGGAGGAAGGTGATCTGGTCTGATGAGGCTAAAATTTAACTTTTCGGCCATCAAAGAAAATGCTATGTCTGGCGCAAACCTAACGCATAACATCCCCCAAAGAGCACCATCTGGGAAAACTGGTCAGAGTTGAGGGAAAGATGGATGGTGCTAAATACAGGGATATTCAGGAGCAAAACCTGCACCACTCTGTGCGTGATTTGAGGCTAGGACGGAGGGTCACCTTCCAGCAGGACAATGACCCCAAACACACGGCTAAAGCAACACTTGGGGGGTTTATGGGGAAACATGTAAATGTGTTGGAATGGCCGAGTCACAGCCCAGACCTCAAGCCAATAGGAAACCTGTGGTCAGACTTAAAGATTGCTGTCCACAAGCGCAAACCATCCAACTTGAAGGAGCTGGAGCAGCAAGGAGGAATGGGCAAAAATCCCAGTGGTAAGATGTGGCAAGCTCATAGAGACTTATCCAAAGCGACTTGGAGCTGTGATTGCCGCAAAAGGAGGCGCTACAAAGTATTGACTTTAGGGGGTGAATAGTTATGCAAAGGGACTTTTTTGTTATTTTGTCCTATTTGTTGGCTACTTCACAATTAAAAAAAAACATCTTCGAAGTTGTGGCAAGTTCTGTAAATGAAATGATGCAAATCCTCAAACAATCCTCCAACAAATCACGAAAATGCCAAGGGGGGTGAATACTTTTGCACGGCTCTGTATATTGCCCTGTACTATCCTGCACTGCCATGTACTGCTCTCTGCTGCCATGTACAGCTCTATACTGCCCTTTTTTGCCTTGTACTGCTCTCTGTGGCCCTGAATTCCTCTTTATTGCTATCTGCTACCATCTACTGCCCTATATTACCCTGTACTTCTCTATACTTCCCTTTATTGCCCTGTACTGCTCTATACTGCTCTATACTGCCCTATATTGCCCTGTACTGCTCTATACTGCCCTATACTGCCCTGTTTTGCTATCTGCTGGCCTATACTGCCTTATATTACCCTGTACTGCTCTATACTGCTCTATATTGCCCTGTACTGCCCTGTTTTGCTATCTGCTGGCTATACTGCCCTATATTGCCATGTACTGCTCTATACTGCCCCATACTGCTCTATATTGCCCTGTACTTCTCTATATTGCCCTGTCCTATCATATACTGCTTTCTGCTGCCCTGTACTTCTCTCTATTGTTCTGTATTGCCATGTACTACCCAATATTGCCCTGCAATGTCCTATACTGCCCTATACTGCCCTGTTGCCCACCTTTCAGGCGAGTAAATTTAGCAAAATGATCATTTATTTAATGACATGACCAAATCAGATTCCATGCATTTTATATAATGTCTGTGTATAGGGGAGTATAGACTCTCTGTAATGTCCTGTGCAGAGGAGCCCCTCCTAGGGGGGGGGGGGTATATTTACTCCTATAACAATCCAGGAGGAAGCACATGTAATGACCCTAAATGCGCCCCAAATCCTGCTCTGAATTTCTCTCTTTAACTCCATCAGTGCTGCAGCGCCCAGGGCCCCTCTGCCCCTATCTAATGCCCAATAAATGGGGGAGTAGTTAGGGTAAGTGTTTTGATTGCAATTGCATTTAGCACAGTTGGGCCACACTGGGTGGTGGGGGTTCAGAGGGTCATGACTTGAGTGGGGTGCACTTGGAGAGGCCTTTCCCTCTATCCAGTGATAGCAGCAGCCAATAAGTATAGGACACATCCAGGCCAGGCACAGTCACGGGTGTGGTCCATGCATACCTGCACTAAGCCAACAATAGCAGCCTTAGGAGAATGACAGGTGTTGGCTGGGGGGCAGCTCCCGGGGTTGGGTCAGAACGCCTGGAGGGATCAGGACATCCTGGTACTAAGGCTGACGTTGATCTCTCACAGCCGCCTCCTCTCCAGGTATAAATACACCTGTCCCTGCACCATGCTTCACTACCTGCTTCTATTCACCTGTCACAGGTAAGGAGACTCAGACAGGTAACAGAGACTGCATCAGGGTATACATACACTTACCTGTCCAGTGCTCACCTGTCACAGGTAAGGAGGCTCACACAGGTAACAGAGACTGCATCAGGGTATACATACACTTACCTGTCCAGTGCTCACCTGTCACAGGTAAGGAGGCTCAGACAGGTTACAGAGACTGCATCAGGGAATACATACACTTACCTGTCCAGTGCTCACCTGTCATAGGTAAGGAGGCTCAGACAGGTTACAGAGACTGCATCAGGGTATACATACACTTACCTGTCCAGTGCTCACCTGTCACAGGTAAGGAGGCTCAGACAGGTAACAGAGACTGCATCAGGGTATACATACACTTACCTGTCCAGTGCTCACCTGTCACAGGTAAGGAGGCTCAGACAAGTAACAGAGACTGCATCAGGGTATACATACACTTACCTGTCCAGTGCTCACCTGTCACAGGTAAGGAGACTCACACAGGTAACAGAGACTGCATCAGGGTATACATACACATACCTGTCCAGTGCTCACCTGTCACAGGTAAGGAGATTCACACAGGTAACAGAGACTGCATCAGGGTATACATACACTTACCTGTCCAGTGCTCACCTGTCACAGGTAAGGAGGCTCAGACAGGTTACAGAGACTGCATCAGGGTATACATACACTTACCTGTCCAGTGCTCACCTGTCACAGGTAAGGAGGCTCAGACAGGTTACAGAGACTGCATCAGGGAATACATACACTTACCTGTCCAGTGCTCACCTGTCATAGGTAAGGAGGCTCAGACAGGTTACAGAGACTGCATCAGGGTATACATACACTTACTTGTCCAGTGCTCACCTGTCACAGGTAAGGAGGCTTACACAGGTAACAGAGACTGCATCAGGGTATACATACACTTACCTGTCCAGTGCTCACCTGTCACAGGTAAGGAGGCTCAGACAGGTTACAGAGACTGCATCAGGGTATACATACACTTACCTGTCCAGTGCTCACCTGTCACAGGTAAGGAGGCTCAGACAGGTTACAGAGACTGCATCAGGGTATACATACACTTACCTGTCCAGTGCTCACCTGTCACAGGTAAGGAGGCTCAGACAGGTTACAGAGACTGCATCATTACCTGCTCTCCTGTCATAGGTAAAGATGGATATACAGACTGAGACTTCCACAGGGTACACATTCACCTCTCAATCTATCCTGTTACTGGTGGTTGGGCGTGTGCCACCCTCAGACTGGCGAGGACCTGACATTCCTACTGTGACCTTGCTCTGTACTAACTGGCATCTTCTCCCCCTACAGACTCTGTCCAGTTCGGTCTCCTGTGCAGCCACCATGCAGCCTGGACTAACCCTCTGCTGCATCCTCCTTCTCTGCTCTGCCCTGGGAGAAGCTGCCCTAAGAAAGCCCAAGAAACCGGTAGCACCAGCATCGGCAGCCCCAGCGGAAGCCAAAGACTCTGCCAAAGCTAAGGATGAAGCCCCCCCAGCCCAAGCTAACACCCCAAAAACTCTGGCAAGAGGTAAGTGACGTGGAGAAGCCCCCAGATAATGTGTAGTCCAGGCTCTTCATCTCAGCAGGGTTGGTAGCTCTATCACAAATGGCTGACTCAGTTCCTTGTCTCTGCAGGGTGGGGAGATGACATTGAGTGGTCTCAGACATACGAGGAGGCTCTTGCCAAATCCAGGACAGAGTAAGTACATTAGACCTCCTCCCACTTCCAAGGCTGGGTGTGGGTATGGGTCAAAACATGGACTCTCATAATTTGTGAAAAAATATAAGTTGTCAGATCATGTGAACTACACCACAAAAAAATAAAATAAAATAAAAAAGGTTGTCTTCACCTTCCTGATACACTGGGAGGCTTGGCACAAACTTATCTAGAACTGGTCCTAGGACTGTCATGGCCCCGGAGACCTAATCTGGCAGTGGCCAGGAATGAGGAGAACCCAACACTTTATATATACCATCACCATTAGTCATAGTTATAGATACATTATAGAGGAACAAAGAGGTAGTTAAACTGGACTCTCAAATCAGTGCAAAGTTAGACAAAAATAAACATGTTCTGGATCTCACAGAACTGTTGATCTAGAACATACTCCCGCCTCACAGTGACCTCTTCCTTTGGCATGAACCTCATTTATGTACCCCAGTCCATTTCACAGTCTATGCTATCTGTTCAGTCCCTCTACTAGCTCTCAAAACTCCTGTCCTGTCTCCTCCATCCCTTCCATAGCATCACAAACACCCCCCATAGTGTTTTCTGCCACTTTCCTAGGTTTGAAAGCAAACTCATGTCTTTCTTCTGACTCCATCAGTCCCTTGATTAGACTGGAGGGGCAAGGAGTGGAAGCACCATCTCTAAACCTTTATTCTAGGCCCCTCCAGCCCCTTTCCTAACCTCCCTATCCCCTCTCCTAGCTCTTCTATTTTCTATACCCACCATTTTGTGCCACCACCACCTGTGATGCCATGTTACTCACTCTGCCTCCTGTAACTTTCTTTCTGCAGAAAGAAGCCTCTGATGGTCATTCATCACTTGGAGGAGTGTCCCTACAGCCAAGGTGAGTCAGAACTACCTGAAAGTAAAGACATACCTACAGTGCTATTCTCTGCAACTTCACACTTACACACATTTTTGTATATCTACGTATGGAGGGATAGAGGTGCCAGTATGGGTTGTGGGTCTAACTCTTCTATTTCCCCCATGTAGCACTCAAGGAGGCCTTTGCAGATGATAAAATGGCTCAAAAACTGGCTCTTGAAGACTTTGTGATGCTGAACGTGGTGGTGAGTTTGTTATAATAAAATGAGATCCCAATGCTGGAATATGTTAACCTACAGTTCTACCACAATAACTCACATTGGAGTCTGTAGGAATTCATGAAAGAAAATGTTTATAAATGTATCCACAGCAATGTGATCCAAGTCTGAGACCTACATGGGAGGGTGGGCTCTTGTTTGCCCCTCTACCCTTAACCAGCCCCCAGTCTTTTGGAACCTTCTCTAACCAACCACCCTATTCCCTTTAGTCCCCCCCCCCCCCTATCTAACCATCCCCCTTCCCTTGTGATGCCTGTCTGTGCCCAGTCCCACTTATGTTGCCCTCTTCTTGCAGCATCCCGTGGCTGATGAGAACCAATCCCCAGATGGTCACTACGTCCCCAGGGTCATTTTTGTGGGTGAGTCTAGCTTGTTGTATCAGTGAGTTGAATGCAGATTACGGAGTGAAACTGCTCCCTCCTCTGAGCGGCTCTCAAACTCTTTCTCTTCTCACAGATCCATCCATGGTCGTCAGAACTGATCTGGCCGGGAGATACGGAAACAGAATGTATGCCTATGAAGCTGGAGACATCCCTGAGTGTAAGTGCAAGAGTATGGGTGGGTATAGAGGGAGAGAGAGGGTAGAGGTATAGGGAGAGTTGGAGAAGACCAGAAGTGGGGGATCCCTGGGGTATAACCATGGCCAATCTGTTAACTGTCTCCATGTGTCTTCCTCCCCCAGTGGTAACTAACATGAAGAAAGCCAAGGTTCTGCTGCACACAGAGTTGTGAGTGAGGTCAGGAAATCTGTGACTGGACAGATGACCATGAGGGAGTGAGCGCCCATCCAAGCAGAGACAACAATGTCCTAAAGACACGTCACTTGCACCCTTGAAATATTTCAGAAGGGCAGAATCACATGGCACTCTTGTTATGTGACTGCATTCTGATCCCAAGACTCATTACATGGCTGGTACTCTTATTAGACCTCTACGAAGAGCAAACACTTTGACAGACCCACAGCCCTTTGATTGCATGTTGTCCTTCCCACCTCTTCTCTCCCCCCAACAGTGATCTTTAAAATGCACTGAAATCCATTCATCTCTAATTTTGTTTACAGCAAGCAATCTGTCCAAGTCTCTGCCACTTCATACAGCATGTCTCTCCTACTCACTGAAGCATGTCTCTGCTACTTCATACAGCATGTCTCTCCTACTCACTGAAGCATGTCTCTCCTCCTTCCTGCAGCATGTATTCCCTACTCCCCATTGCATGTCTCTCCTCCTCCCCGGCAGCATGTCTCCCCTACTCCCCGGCAGCATGTCTCCCCTACTCCCCGACAGCATGTCTCTCCTCCTTCCCAGCAGCATGTCTCTCCTCCTTCCCGGCAGCATGTCTCCCGTACTCCCTGTAGCATGTCTCTCCTCCTTCCTGGCCAAATGTCTCTGCTACTCCTGCAGCATGCCTCTCCTTCCCGGCAGCACGTCTCCCCTACTCCCAGTAGCATGTCTCTCCTCCACGGCAGCATGTCTTCTTACTCCACGTAGCATGTCTCTCCTCCTTCCCAGCAGCATGTCTCCCCTACTCCCTGTAGCATGTCTCTCCTCCTTCCTGGCCAAATGTCTCTGCTACTCCTGTGGCATGCCTCTCCTTCACGGCAGCATATCTCTCCTTCCCGGGAGCACGTCTCCCCTACACCCAGTAGAATGTCTCTCCTCCTCTGCAGCATGTCTCCCCTACTACCTGTAGCATGTCTCCCCTACTCCTTGCAGTCTGTCACATATACCCTTATCTACATACATCCACTTCCTGGCCACCATCCTGTCCCATTCACTTCCCTGATATAAATCTACAGATCACAAGGCCACGAGTCTCTGCAATCCTGCAGGTCCCTCCGTATGTGACAGACACCATGGGCTCACGTGCCTTAATATGTTTTACATTTTATACCAAATATTTACTATGTATTTGTAAATTGAAATAATAAACTATTTTATCCAAAAGAATAAAGACTTGTCATTGTTTCTTTGGGGTCTTCGTCCTGTGGAGGAATTCTCTCTCCATCACAGGACACAAAACCACTGTAATTGGTGATGATCTTAGCATGTTATGGGAGCGAGCTACAAATAAGTTAACGGACAGACCAAGAAGAAGCAAAAAGAAGCAGTCCCTACTCGGACATTCCCACTCACCTATCACACTCTCACACATAGCATTGGCCACCAGGACAAATCCACTTCTTCTGTCAAGGTGATATTAACCAATTTCTACAGTTAGTCGGAGTGGCTTTGGTCCCTACATTTCACTACAAGGCATTTTTTAGTCTTCAAAGCCTTTTTCTTAATTTAACTTAAAACACAGCTCAAATACAGGAAATGGCCAAAGATGGTCCTCCGTCAGGTCTCTCTGGTCTTTGTATAATGGAGGGTTCTTACATAGTTTCTCTTCTTTTTACATATTCATGTTCACACACACACACTCCGTAAATTAGGACCATGTCCATATATTAGTGCTCGATATGGTCAAAATGACACCAAAATATCTGCTCACCATCCAAGGTAAGCCAACCTACAAATAGCAGGAAGTCCTAAAACTTTAGCTCAATCCACACAACAAACAGCTCACGGGAATAGTGAAAAGTGATTAGATGTACCGGAGTCTTATCCCACCAATATAAAACTGTAATGGTACCAAACCCAAAGACCAGGACTTGAATTAATCATTGTCTCATTCATTTGTCCAATGGGTCACCCAGAAAAACTCCAGGAGTAGTCTATTAAATTAATACCAATAATAATAATGTTAGCTCTGCAGTAACATCACAAGGAGACCATGAGGGTAAGTTTGAGAGCCGGGTGATCATGGGAGCTGTTTTGTTATATTAAACTCTGGAACATCCCTAATACAGGTCACAACAAAGGCACCAATGTCCTCATCATGTCCAGCCTCTACGAACGCTTCTCCTAAATTGTCATCTACACCCCACCGATGACCACTCCATCATTCCCCTCTCTCTGCCAGGCCATACCTTGGCTCGTCAGCCTTAATCATGAGCTTAGATCTTCTCTGGTGTTAGGAGTCCCTCCTGGTGATTGAGGTGATGACTCCTAAACATCTGCCAAACTCATCCCTTCTAACTAGTCTCCTCTTATTAGCAAATCACTTCATGAGATGATATAAAGATTAAAGAATGACATGATACAGACTTGTTTTGTCTTCCGTCAGGTGGCTGATATTTTTGAGTCTTGGGTGCAATTGTAAAACTATCGAACCTCTGGATGTAGGACAAGAGCCATACACTAGGGTGGCATCTCAGTGCCTTGGCAGCTGTTTCACACACTCAAGATGGCAGCTTGTCGTCTGTTGTTCTCTTATTAGTCAACACCTTCATTGTGGGCCCCTGACAATACCCATTATACATCTCATCTATGGAACCCGTTAGGTATTGCCTCAATAAATGGAAATCCGTTTCGGTTACAAGTCTCAATAGAAGCCGTCATCAGTGGTGAGACTTCATGAGCATATCGCAGCAGTGAGTGTCGATGATCAAAGTCTATCTCAATTAATAACCTTGCTCATTACAATCAAACCTCGCTGGAACTTCTTGCTCACAAATCCCCAATCACAGTCTCAGCCAAGCGGTTCTCATTCAACAAAATGGAGGTCCTTGTTGTATTCCATTACTGAGTGGTGGATACCCCCACCCACCCGATCTATGAGGTTCTTCACACCATGATTCAGATATAACCTGCAAATGTAAACTGTCTAAAATGAACTCAGGGAACTTATTTCAAAGGCTAGTAACATTAGTTCACACAGCACCGACCTTTTCCAGGTTATTCTTAGACCATTCTACATACGTCCATTTCCACATAATACAGTATATTTTTGTGATCCCGTAAGAGGAGAACCTTTATTAGTGGAAATGCTGGAACAGACAAAGCTTTATTACACTACTTGTCTGTCACAGATTCTCATTCTTTTGGTTTGTTCCACATGATCTCCTTTCTGCTGCCTGCAGTCCCTGGATTGCTTTGGCCTACTTACGCCGCACTTGACCAAATGTACCCATCATCTGCTGCTTCTGATCTAGTTGACCTTTTTTACCTCTCCATCGCCTGCCTTCTACCTGGATCTGCTGTCCCTGAGACGCAGTGACCTGGTTTACCGGCCTCCTCAGCCTAGCAGTTTGTTTCCGGTTCTCCCACGTGCAGTTCTACATTCATCTTCATTCCTCACATTATGAAAGTCCTTGAGACCTGTCAAATCACTTCAAGAAGCTTTAGAATGTCTTGAACAGAGCAGTCACCTCATAGTTTGATTGGTCTTAAATGAGCAATATATTCTATCCTCTAGTGCCAAGTTGGTGGAGATAGATCCAAACAGACTCAAGGTGCTTCCGTCAATTATCTCAGGAATATTCTCTTATCAAATCCTTTTATTCTACTTGTAACGGAAAGTTTGCTTTCTCCCCCCCCCCCCCCAACTGGTTTTTGCACTGGAAACTGGAAAAAAATTGAGTTTATTTGGCTTCTTTTTGGCCTTTAGAACAAAAGAAAAGATTTTTGTGCCTTTAAATAGCCAGTGAAGATCTTTCGGAGCCCTCCTCAATCCGTCCATCTATAGCTCACTCAGTGCACTTCTGGAATTACTATAAAAAAATGAGACAAAGATAAATCATTTCAGAACTTTTTCCACCTTTAATGTGACCTATAAACTGTACAACTCAATTGAAAAACAAACTGAAATCTTTTAGGTAAGAGGGAAGAAAAAATCTAAAAATAAAATAATATGGCTGCATAAGTCTGCACACCCTTAAACTAATACTTTGTTGAAGCCCCTTGTGATCAGTCTTTTTGGGTATGAGTCTATCAGCATGGCACATTGTGACTTGGCAAGATTTGCCTACTCTTCTTTGCTCTGTCAGATTGCGAGGGCATCTCCTGTGCACAGCCCTCTTCAGATCACAATCAGATTCAGGTCTGGGCTCTGGCTGGGCCATTCCAAAACTTTAATCTTCTTCTGGTGAAGCCATTCCTTTGGTGATTTGGATGTATGCTTTGGGTCGTCGTCATGCTGAAAGATGAAGTTCCTCTTCATGTTCAGCTTTCTAGCAGAAGCCTGAAGGTTTTGTGCCAATATTGACTGGTATCTGGAACTGTTCATAATTCCCTCTATCTTAACTAAGGCCCCAGGTCCAGCCCCAAAGCATGATGCTGCCACCACCATGCGTCACTGTGGGTATGGTGTTCTTTTGGTGATGTGCAGTGTTGTTTTTGCGCCAAACATATCTTTTGGAATTATGGCCAAAAAGTTCAACCTTGGTTTCATCAGACCAGAACACCTTTTCCCACATGCTTTTGGGAGACTTCAGATGTGTTTTTGCAAAATGTAGCCTGGCTTGGATGTTTTTCTTCGTAAGAAAAGGTTTTCGTCTTGCCACTCTACCCCATAGCCCAGACATATGAAGAATACGGGAGATTGTTGTCACATGTACCACACAGCCAGTACTTGCCAGATATTCCTGCAGCTCCTTTAATGTTGCTGTAGGCCTCTTGGTAGCCTCCCAGACCAGTTTTCTTCTCGTCTTTTCATCAGGTTTGGAGGGAGCTCCAGTTCTTGGTAATGTCACTGTTGTGCCATATTTTCTCCACTTGATGATGACTGTCTTCACTGTGTTCCATGGTATATCTAATGCCTTGGAAATTCTTTTGTACCCTTCTCCTGACTGATACCTTTTAACAATGAGATCCCTCTGATGCTTTGGAAGCTCTCTGTGGACCATGGCTTTTGCTGTGGGATGCGACTAAGAACATTTCAGGAAAGACCAACTAGAGCAGCTGAACTTTATTTGGGGTTAATCAGAGGCACTTTAAATGATGGCAGGTGTATGCTGATTCCTATTTAACCCGATTTGGAATGTGATTGCTTATTTCTGAACACAGCTACATCCCCAGTTATAAGAGGGTGTGCAGACTTATGCAACCACATTATTTTTCTTCCCTCCACCTTAAAGATTTCAGTTTGTTTTTCAATTGAGTTGTACAGTTTATATGTCACATTAAAAGGTGGAAAAAGTTCTGAAATGATTTGTCTTTGTCTAATTTTTTTACAGCACAGAAACCTGACATTTTAACAGGGGTGTGTAGACTTTTTATATTCACTATATATAGGGAGCTAGAGCCAGCTCAGGGCCGCACATGATCCATACAAAAGGAATTTCTTACACAACATAATATTTTCTAAAAAAATACATTTTAGATTTATACAATTAGGGTTTTGGCCCATATAAAAATCAGTACGGTCAGCTAAAATACTTTGTATAATGAATCACACGCCTTAATGGATAGAGGATCACACACCTCAATGTATAATGGATCACATATCTTAATGTATAGAGAATCACACCTTAACGCCAATCGCCCAGACACTGTCCTTACGGTCTATAAAAGTATAAAAACGCTTTAGACTCTTAAAGGGCCAGCATAAAGCTAATCATGTTAGAACGTTAAAAATACATGTACAACCAGGAGCTCAGCTAATTCTGAGCCAAAGTAATTTAAAAACACCCTTTACATCATTAATGGCTGCTTCTGCCCCACCCCCACCTCTTTCAATATCCTAAGCACTACTGAAAGAAAGAACACACATTTCAACTGAGATGACATTGATTAGGAAGATTTGGAAATCTGTAGCATGCTCACTTTGAAGATGCAGGGGGCTATGGGATTGTACCTACAGCCCCCTATCCTATAGAACATGCCAAACATGCCTAATTAATGTGATCTCAGTTGAAATGTTTTTTTCTTTTTTACAGCAAAGTCAATTAGGGATATGGACGTTCCCTGTTTTTATTATTAAAATAAACTACAGTAGAGTCTCAGTTATCCGGCACCCATGGGGATTCGTAGATGTCGGATACATGGAGTTTCTGGTTGCTTGAGAGTTACATATAAGAGAGGCCTAGATTAGCTGCACATAGGAAGCTCTGCTAGGTATATTTGTCAGTGAGGGCTGTTCTAGCAACAGCAGCTTTCACTCCTCACACGCAGGTACATACTGCTGGAAGGTGCGTTGCTGACCTCGGGGACCCTCAGTCACTCATGCCCGGGGAACGTAACGCCAACACTGCCCTGGGTCAGTCACTCATGCCCGGGGAACGTAACGCCAACACTGCCCTGGCTCAGTCACTCATGCCCGGGGAACGTAACGCCAACACTGCCCTGGCTCAGTCACTCATGCCCGAGGAACGCAACGCCAACACTGCCCTGGCTCAGTCACTCATGCCCGGGGAATGTAACCCCAACACTGCTCTGGCTCAGTCACTCATGCCCGGGGAATGTAACCCCAACACTGCCCTGGCTCAGTCACTCATGCCCAGGGAATGTAACCCCCACACTGCCCTGGCTCAGTCGCTCATGCCCAGGGAATGTAACCCCAACACTGCCCTGGCTCAGTCGCTCATGCCCGGGGAATGTAACGCTAACACTGCACTGGCTCAGTCACTCATGCCCGGGGAATGTAACCCCAACACTGCCCTGGCTCAGTCACTCATGCCCGGGGAATGTAACCCCAACACTGCCCTGGCTCAGTCACTCATGCCCAGGGAATGTAACCCCAACACTGCCCTGGCTCAGTCACTTATGCCCAGGGAATGTAACCCCAACACTGCCCTGGCTCAGTCACTCATGCCCAGGGAATGTAACCCCAACACTGCCCTGGCTCAGTCACTCATGCCCAGGGAATGTAACCCCAACACTGCCCTGGCTCAGTCACTCATGCCCAGGGAATGTAACCCCAACACTGCCCTGGCTCAGTCACTCATGCCCAGGAAATGTAACCCCAACACTGCCCTGGCTCAGTCACTCATGCCCAGGGAATGTAACCCCAACACTGCCCTGGCTTAGTCACTCATGCCCAGGGAATGTAACCCCAACACTGCCCTGGCTCAGTCACTCATGCCCAGGGAATGTAACCCCAACACTGCCCTGGCTCAGTCACTCATGCCCAGGGAATGTAACCCCAACACTGCCCTGGCTCAGTCACTCATGCCCAGGGAATGTAACCCCAACACTGCCCTGGCTCAGTCACTCATGCCCAGGAAATGTAACCCCAACACTGCCCTGGCTCAGTCACTCATGCCCAGGGAATGTAACGCCAACACTGCCCTGGCTCAGTCACTCATGCCCAGGGAATGTAACCCCAACACTGCACTGGCTCAGTCACTCATGCCCAGGGAATGTAACCCCAACACTGCCCTGGCTCAGTCACTCATGCCCAGGGAATGTAACCCCCACACTGCACTGGCTCAGTCACTCATGCCCAGGGAATGTAACCCCAACACTGCCCTGGCTCAGTCACTCATGCCCAGGGAATGTAACCCCCACACTGCCCTGGCTCAGTCACTCATGCCCAGGGAATGTAACCCCAACACTGCCCTGGCTCAGTCACTCATGCCCAGGGAATGTAACCCCAACACTGCCCTGGCTCAGTCACTCATGCCCAGGGAATGTAACCCCAACACTGACCTGGCTCAGTCACTCATGCCCAGGGAATGTAACCCCAACACTGCCCTGGCTCAGTCACTCATGCCCAGGGAATGTAACGCCAACACTGCCCTGGCTCAGTCACTCATGCCAGGGAATGTAACCCCAACACTGCCCTGGCTCAGTCACTCATGCCCAGGGAATGTAACCCCAACACTGACCTGGCTCAGTCACTCATGCCCAGGGAATGTAACCCCAACACTGCCCTGGCTCAGTCACTCATGCCCAGGGAATGTAACGCCAACAGTGCCCTGGCTCAGGTGCCTGTCAGCATTTTGTGGCATGACAACTGGCGTTTGTTGAGCCCTGTAAATTTTTATTTAAAATACAGTATTCAATTTTTGTTCTGGTTGCTTGACATTTCTGTATAACTGAGCCTCTACTGCACCTTCGTATCCACACATCATGTTATTAACTAGGGCTTAACAAGCTCTGTTTACACTTCAAATAGTCCCAACAAAGGTCTGCCCCCCGCAATCCTATGAAGCTGCTGTATCGCTCCTTATTCTGTATCAAAGTGCGTCAGCAGCCGAGACGTAGTAAGATCTGTCCATACAGAGAACAGAGGGACGATATTGGTAATTATATGTGTTTATAACCAACCGAAAGAATCATGACAGCAGCCATATTAAAAGAGATCTGCACAGGATGCAAACACCGTATTCTTCCCAGAGCAGCAAATCATTGTACAGGATAACAAGAGACAGAGAGAGAAACAGAGGGAGGAATGAGAGATGAACGATGTGAGAGCGCTCAAGAAGAGGAAAGATGAGCGAGACAGATATGGAAGACCAGAGTTTTCCACTGACCAGATCATTCTACTCATGTTTGTAGAAAAGACGCTGAAACCCAAGATATCTACAGCAACAATTTGCATAAGGTCATTTATGGAGAGAACATTAAGAGACAAAAAGTGTGAGAAAGAGAGAGATGGAGACAGATGAGATGGATGGAGAGAAAGTGGTGAGAAAGTGCATAAGAGAGAGAGAGAGGACGTTCCATATGGGGATTATTGGCGTTTCACCATCATATAGTGGACAGTGAGTCCAATAATGTCCACCGGTAGAGGTTTCTCCTGGGTGTTGTCTCCTGAGGAAGATACATGGTCCTTGCACCATATCCTCATCCCAACCCAAACAGGAGGCACATGATTTTTCCCTGAGTTGAAGATGCCACATGCTCAGTCTTTGATCTGTGCTATCTGAAGACCCCCACTCTAATGGACAGAGGAGCCTCAGGCTTCCGGACTACTGAACGCGCCTTCTCTTTGCAGACAACGTGATCATTTTGGGGATGCCTGAGAAAGACACAAACACAACGGTATCATATGTTATGTTCAATTGTCTGTTCTGCCCCCTCCACAACCCCCCCAGGCAAAATGGGTCTATGCCGATACTGAAAGATACCGGGAAGGATTACTAATGGAGATAGATGTGGTTTATACAGTTGTCTCTCTATATAGAAGACGGGCCGGTGTGCAGAGAAATGAAATCTTGATACTTACAGTGCTACATATACAGAGTTCCCGTCATATCTCGCTCACCTTTTCCCCTTCTCTGATTTGCGCTGTCCCGACCTTCCCTTCATGATGAGGTCGGTCTCAGAGCTGAAATCTGTTGCGTCATCCAACAGGAGATTCTATAGACCCAAAAGACATGGGATTCAACTTTTTGAGCCATTCATGACTGTGCCTTCCACTCATATATCTCTCCATACTAATCTGCCCACACACACACATCATGCTCCTCCATATGTACCCACATTATCCTCCTACTTAAGGTAACTAGGGACCTCCATCCAGGAATCCAGCTTCCCCCCAAGTGTGCCCCTAGTGCTACATTATGGAATTTCCCCAACTCCTCAGGTACCCAACTTCTCGATCATCTTCCATCTACTGAACTCAGCAATCAGATTCTAGAGATTCCACACTCATAGATACCCAAGTGGCCTCCTTCCCCCTACTCACAGACTCTTAAGTACTAATCTTCCCTCTCAGCATTGCCACAGTAACATATTATGGAGTCTCCCCACCTATCGATCACCTCACATCTCCAGCTTATCTCTCACCTTCACCCCAATGACATCCCCGTCCTTCAGATGATATGGAGCCCCCTTCAGGCTCTCAGGTTTTTTCTTCCTTTTTTTGGATGTCTGTTGAGTCTGAGACAAATGAAACTTCAGCTAAGAAAAGTAGGTGGGAGAAATGCAGGAAGAACTTGCCCCCCAGCATAGTGGACCGCCCAGCTCTAAATCCTCAGATATTTCAATACAAGCCTCCCCCTCCCCCCCCATACCTCTCAGTACACGGGACTTGCCCATCATACCATTGAGTGAAAGGTAAGAGCTCCTCTCACCCTCCCAGTACAATACCTTCCTCTTCCCATACCTCTAAAGTGCAAGGCTCCACTCCTCCTTACTTGGCAGGTTAAGGTCCTGCTCACGTGTATTTCTCAGTAGAAGGCCCCACCCAAATCTCTCAGTATAAGGTCCTTATATCCCTAGTACAAGGTCTGACTCCCCCAGATCATTGTACAGTCTAATGTGGAAGGTCTCACCCAGCTGGATATTGGAAGCCACTCATGCCGGTCAGGCAGGTGCTTTGCAATCTCCACTTTTTCTACGGGCAGCGAGCAGTGGGCAGCGATGGTCTGACGCAGGGCCGGGGCTGTACATCCACGGGACACGTCCCACACAATGTCCCCAGGGGGAAAGTATCGCCGTTCCCCTGGGACAGAGAGCTGAACCCTCAGGAGGAGATCCTGGGGACTGGGTGGGAAAACAGAATGTCACTGCACAGTTTCATGCGGTGACCACGCGTGTCCCCCCCCCCCCGAAGCTGTGCCCATCTCACTTACCCTAAACACTCCTCCACGCTCAAAGGCTCTGCGCACAGAGAGCTCCTGGGACCCAGTCTGTACTCACTGCAGGAGAGAAGACCAGAAATACCTGTGTGTAACTAGAGTGTACTAGTGGTATACTCTGCTCAGAGCATGACGTTTGTGTTTACTGCTCATTAATCTTATGGGTCCTCTGGGGTGGGGCGATATATTTCATCCATTGGTGAAGGAAGCGCAGAAGGTGGAGTTATATACATTATCCTGTGCTCCAGTGGTCTAATTGGTATTACTGCGATGATGAGGCAAGACCTCACAGAATATCTGTATACCTGACCTAGTGAGAGGCGCATGGGGGTGCTATATAGCGGTGCAACTATATACCTGATCTTCTGGTGAGAGGATCGCAGAATTTTTCCCAAATGTTTATTTTCAAGAGTCCAGATACGGAGGAAAGCTGGTGAGGGAATCCCAAGAGCTTCGTAAACTGGCAGCGTCATGACCTGTAGAGACAAACAGGGTTATCCAATATTTAATGTCAGCATTTAATACCTTTAAGAAAAAGCTAAATTATTTGTCTATAAAACCCACTGGCAACGTGGGAAAATACCCACATTTATAGACAAAGACTTTACAATAAACCAGAACTCTACGTTTATAAAAAAGTCCAGAGAAGTTTCTTTATTTTTTCATAATAACTTGAAGATAGAAGAAGAACACGTAAAAGTCGACATGGAAGGCAGATATATTATTTGGCTAGGTAAAATTGAAAATCTAAAATATTACATTCTGCTTTACGCCCCCTACAATTTGCAATTAAGATTCCTAAATCGCATTTCAATTTTTTTAAGAAATACAGGCAGGGATCAATAATTATCTGCAGAGATTTTTATATTTTTGTGAATCCAGAGATGGACAGAAAGTGGGTTAAATGTCCAATCCCAGTCCCACCGGTAAGAAAGCCTGCCTATTCAATAATAGCATAAGAAATCTAAATCATTATGATGCTTGGAGGATATTCCACCCCAGAGAAAGGGATTATACGTTTTTTTTCTAACAGACATTAATCTTACAATAGACTGGATTATTTTTTTGTAGACTCGAACACTCTTAAAAATATTATGGAGATAGAGATAGGTCCTATATTATGGTCAGATGATTCAATGATGAAAACGACTATAAAAAGGAGAAAGTGAAAAGTCCCCAATCACTTAACAACAACTTCGTTAATTCTGATATTGTCATCTGGAACGCCCATAAGCCATATATCAGAGGAATTCGATTATAAGAAATAATAGCAAAAAGCAATTGATATATATTATCTTATCTTATAGATAATCACATATTATAATTGCCTAACTACGAAACGTCGTCACGCTGTTTGCGTGGTGCGTACGACTTAGCGATGAGCGTTGCGCAAGCCATTAAGCTCGGACCACTTAGCGGGACTTTGAAAAAAAAAAAAAAAAAAAAGATACGAGATGCCCAAAATTACGAGATTAGCGGCCGAACCAAAAGCCTGAAAAAAAACCCTAAAAATTACAAAAACATCACAGACAGCATTGGGCAACAGCTAGGACGTCTGTGAGTGAGGTGGAACGCGAATTAAACTTGATTTAAACAATTTTTGCCACTCGAAAATCACCTAAGCGAGGAAAAAAATGGGCGCCGAAAAAAATGAAAAACGAGGCTACACGACCCGAACCGCGTACAACACAGCCAGCCACGTATGTGGTAGAAAAACACTAATAGGAAGGATGGAAAATAACCACGGAACGCGTAAAAAACATAGACTAACAGCGCCATTTTACAACAGTAAAACAGCGGTTTTGTCTCGCGCACGCATATTTATAGGGCACACTTGACACAAAACTGACACTTTCTCTTCAGGTGAGGACAGTCTGCTGGAAAATCAAAAGAGATTGTTAGCTCTTCAGGATATTGATTGATGAATATTAAATTTAAAAAAAGGTACAGTATATTAATAATCATTAATAAATAATTAATTAATTATTAATTAAAAAAAGATTATTTTAAAAAATTGAGGAAACAAGAATTGACGCTTGATTTAGTTTAGCAATACTTTCATGCTTATCTGTTTGTAAGATACTAATTCATTGAATAATTAATAATGTACTTTAATTTATTAATTATTAATTCTTAATCATTAAGAAAAAAAAGGTTAATGTTTATTAATACATGATTAATGCAAAAAAAAGGCAAAGACATTTACACATTGATTCATTAATTATTAATGTACATTATTAAATTATTAGCAATCATTATAAAAAAATGCCTTTATTTTAGGAATATATTAATGCTTACATCTTTAGAATATATTTAGTCAGTGATTAATTGATTATTAAATGTACATTAATTTATTAATTTGTAATTAGTAAGATCAAAAAAGGGGAAAAAAAAAAGGACCAAAAACAAAATGTATATTTTAAGATGCACTGACATATCTGTCATGATGCAGATAGCATAATAGGGATTAATTCCAACCTTACAAATGCTTTCCATTTTTTTTGACAGTTTCAGTGACGCTGCAGCTGAATCAACACAGAGAGTGACGTTTGCAGCCTTTCAACACCATAAACAGCACCTTTACAACTATATCGTTAAATTATGTTCATTGCAAAAAAAAAAGGATTTAAGTCTTCTTAGTTGGAATTGATGACACTTATTGATTAAGTAAAATATATTAATATATGAATTAATTAATAATTAGTAATCAGGACCAATAATTTTTTTTTGTTTAACAATACATTGATGAGTATTGCATTTATGTTTTCCATCTATGCTAATATATCTGTGTTGCTGCTGATTGACTGATAGGGATGAAGCAACATATTACAATTTTTTTAAATCTTATTTGACAGTTTCAGAGTACCTGCAGCTGACTGAACACAGAGAGTGACGTTTGCAGCCATTCAACAGCATAAGGATAATCTTGACAGGTATATCATTAAATTATGTTCTTATGGCAAAACAAATAATTAAACTTTTTTTATTTGAAATTGATAACACTTATTGATTAATTAACGTATATTAAAATATTAAATTCATTATTAGTAATCATTACAAAAAAAATAAAAATAAAAGGTGCTTATATAGTGCCAGATTGCTTGGAACAACTTGCAAATGAATGAGATTTTTAGGATGTCATTTTGCAAAAAAAAAAAAAAAAGATGAATGAGGGTTGGAGATTAAAAATTGGTCATTACAAGAAAAGAAAAAAAGAAGGAAGAGGATATATATATATATGCTTAACTAATTACGTTTTAAAGAACCTCAATTAGACCTCATATCTACATTCATTGCATCTTTAAGAAAATGTAACATTCTTTTAGAACACATCTATACTTTGATAAAAGCGGTTACTGTTTTATCTTCTTTATGACAATACAAGTAACTTTTTAGGTTTAACATTGATCTCATTTTTGGATTAATTCACTAACGTATATTCATTTAGTAATGAATTGATAATGCAGTAGTCCTAAAAAAAATAGCTCAATATATATATATGCAGTCCTTTTCTATTTAAATGTATGTCAATAAAACACTCCAAAAATGGTTTCATTTATTGCAAAGAAAAAAAACAAAAAAAGGATTTTAAAATGTTTGCATTCTTTAATTAATGCTATATATTTTTATATTGAAACCAGCTACAAACAATATGTACAGAACCCCCCCCCCCAAAAAAAAAATGACACCTCTATTTACAATTACAGATTACAATGGCGGATAATGGAGAAGACAACATTGAACACAAAAGAAGATTGGCAAGGGAAAGGAAGCAAAGGTGGAGAGATGTACAGTCACCTGAAACTTCCCAACGCTTAAGAGAAGACGACCGACAGAGACTTTTAAATAAAAGAAAAACGAGTAAGAAAGCACAAAGTGAGTGTGCTGGGGCTTCAAAGAAACAAAAATGTAAACTAAAACATGTCTGTGAACCATTTCCTAATGATACTATATTGCCTATTGACACCAATGTTCAGACACATGACACCAATGTAGATATAGAAAGTTGTAGTGATATCTATGTTGAGGAAGTGCATGAGAATGTGTTTATTAGAGCACTAAAAGTAGACACTCATTATTGTGGATTACTTAATGTTGTTTGTCAGTTTTGTGGGGCCTATCATTTTCTAAAGGAAAGACCAACTGATTAGTTGCTGTCAGAAAGGAAAAGTAAGACTTCCACAAAGACACCCATCTCCAGATTACTTACAAAGTATTATGAGTGATCCAACATTTCCAAACTATACCAAATTAAAAAAAAAAACTTATAACAGTGCAATTTCATTTGCTTCAATGGGTGCCACATTAGCAGAAAATGTCCCAGTACATGGTCCCTACTGTTTTAGAGAGGTCAAGGACAAAATTACCACCGATCTTCACATTTACACCCACAAGGAGGAGAGCAAAGGAAATTTGCACAGTTATATGTCTTAGATACAATGAAAGCTGTTGAACAAAGAAGGATGCTTCCAGAAAATAAACAGTGTTTGCGCATAGTCTTTGAACAGTTGGATAAAATTATGGCCAACAACCCATACACTCAAGCATACAAACAATTAGCACAGCTTGAAAAAGAACAAGAGGAACATGCTCAAAGACATCAATTGACAATGCCAAGAGTAAATATGGTGTTAAAAAGAGATTGCAACACTGATCAAAGAAGGTATAATTTACCAACAGCCAATGAGGTTGCCATGGTTTTTAAGCGTTTCCAGTCTTGTAGGGTGTTTTGGGATAAAGCACTTTCTGCTAAGATTCTAAGCTCAAAACAGGGCCCTTCAACTTTTCAATTTGTTAAACTTGTATTTCCCCTGTTCTTATCCCCTGTACAGCACTAAAGAATATGTAGGCGCGATACAAATAAAAGATAATAATAATAATAATATTAATAATAATAATAATGGTGAACCAGCTTTTCAGCGGGATATTAGAATATATCCACGCAATGAAGAACAACCTTTTATAAACATAAATATATCAAGTTGTAATTTAGATTCAATGACATATCCCATTTTCTTTCCAAATGGTGAACCTGGATAAGAACCAAAATTACAATTGCAAAGTTATCCCAATAGTAAAGTTCGGGTCAGATGCAATATTTCTATGCTGGAATATAAAGTGGCACAAACTGCTATTCGGGATACTTTTAATCCAATTTTAAGTGGGGGCAAACTCACTCAACAATGAATTATTGATTCATATCTACAAGTTGAAGCAAATAATCTAAATTTCATAAAATTTCAACAAAATAAGCTTTGAGTAGAACAATAATGTGGATCGATGGATTATGTTGCTGAATTGGCTACCAACAGAGACATTCCAGCTGGAAGAGCATCCATCCAAGGACACTTTCCAAGGACCTCCTCGCAAAATGCGAGAAAGTTATAATGATGCCATGGCTATTGTCACAAAATTTGGCAAACCAGATTTATTCATTATATTCACATGTAATCCACAATGGCCAGAGATCAAGGGAAATTTTAATCTGGGACAAAACTACTTCTAACCGACCAGATTTAGTGGCAAGAGTATTTAAAATCAAACTCAATTCATTAATACATGATATAACTAAAGCACAGTTATTTGGAAAAGGTGTGGCTTTTGTTTACACCATTGAATTTCAAAAAAGAGGACTGCCACATGCTCACATACTTTTAACCCTGCAGGAAAAAGATAAGTTGAATACAAAGTGATATTAACATAAAAAAATATAGATGCCTTGAATCTAAAAGAACGAAATTTTAAAATTCATCAATGCACCACAAAAGAATTATTACAGTGCAGATTCAGTTGTGGCTGATGATAAAGACAGTGCATCAAATTTTAGTATCAAATTTATTAATTCTTTAACCCCATCTGGAATGCTACCACATGTTTTGCAATTGAAAAAAGGGGCAATTGTCATGCTATTGAGAAATATGAATCCAAAAAAAGGACTTTGTAGTGGGACCAGATTAATTGTGCACCAGTTAAAAGATCATTTTATACATGCAGCAATTATGACTGGGACCCATAAAGGTGGTTTGCCTTTTGTCCTTCAAAGGAGACAATTTCCAGTTATCATGGCATTTGCCATGACCATCAATAAATCCCAAGGACAAACTTTTAAGTCTGTGGGTATTTCTTTTTTTTTTTTGCACATGGACAGTTCTAGGTTGCTTGTTCAAGGTGCACAAATCCAGATGAGATTAAAGTTTCAGTTGAAGACAACCCAAGTCAGGGTGATCTACTACACGATGGCCGTATTGTTACAAAAAATATTGTGTACTACGAGGTTTTGTAATCACAGATAATAGTGGTTTCATTTGAAGGAAGAAATTGAAGGTCAATTGGCCTCTTCTTAGTGGAACACTATTTCAGTTACAAAAATGTCAACAATTTCAGAAAAATACAGTAGTAACCGACAAAAAAGGAAGAAAGGAAAAAAAAAAAGAAAGAAAAAAAAAAAAAAAACAGGCCTTACATCACATATACAGAAATAAAAGTCTGCTGTGCTCTTTGAAAGGAAAACGGTTTCAAGGGAAAAAAAAAAAAAATGGAATGTATTGGAAGTCAGTTTAGACATGATTGGCTCTACAAAACAGTTAGTTTGCATTTTAGTAATTTTACTGTTTAAAATTTAATATGTTTCTTTCAGGTTTGTAAGCTTAAAAATATGTTTGAAAAGGACTGATAAGTTGATGCATTCTTTGTAAATTAAGGTTTAATGTTAGTAGAAGTATAATCATTTGTTGAAAAATTTACATTGTGCATGATATATATATAGATGATTGATCCAGGGACGAATCCGATTGCCAGTTAATGGAGTCAGGAAGGAATTATTTTTGAAAAACACTTTCAACAAATTTACCAAGTTGAAATTACATTTATTGAAACTTGCCTACCTCTGGAGTCAATATTCAAGGTCAATGTAGTTTAAAATAAATTAAGGTTAAATGTTATTATCTTATGTTAATGTTTGCATTGTATGTTAAAAAGTTTGCAAAATTCATTTATTGAATATTAAAAAAGATTTGTCATTTGCAGCAGAAACATTTGTCAACAAAATTCAATGTACAATTAAATAGAAAGTATTCATCCAGGGAGTAATCCGATCGCCATTTAATGGGGTCAGGAAGGAATTTTTTTTCCCTTTTGAGACAATTGGCTAAGTTGCAATGTTTTTTTTTATTGTTTGTCTTCCTCTGGATTTAATACCTATATTCAATAACGTTACCCACTGTTTACAATATAAGTTGAATATTAGAAACCTTCATGTAATGGTTCATAATACGTATTCTGAGAAATTTGATGGATTGTTATATTAATATTCCATAAATGATAATTACAAAGTTTGATATGGTTTAACAGTACATTGTTAAAAAAAATAAAGAAACATTTTTGTACTTCTTTGTAGAAAAGAAAAAGATTCAGAGTCTTAGAGAATCACATTGAGTCTTGGAAGATATAACTTAGATGATAAAAATGGATTCGGTATATACTAGGAATAATGATTCTTTATAGGAAACTCCAAATAGTAGACAGTGGAAACAGAATAAAAAAATAAAGAGATGGGAATTGATAAATGATATCGCAAAATGCTAGGGGTCTGAATACCCCCCATAAAAGAAGGATTGCCGTTGCAAGTTTTGTTAAGGAGAAAGCAGATATTGGACTCCTTCAAGAGACACATTGGAGGGAAGGCAGACCACATGTGTTTTTTAGTAGACACTTTGATAAACCAACTACATCATCTTATAAATCTAAATCCAGGGGAGTAGCAATCCTATTCAGTAAAAAAAAATGATTATATGTGAACATCATAGAGTCCCAGACAAAGAGGGCAGAACTATTATTTGGCAGGGAAAAGTAAACAAAGAAATATACACTATAGCAAACCTATATCTTCCTAATTTTAACCAGATGAAATTTTTTAGGAAAACCCTCAAACAAATAAATTGGATTAAAAAGGGCAGGTTGATTATAGGAGGGGACTTTAATATGTTATTTGATCCAACAACAGATAGAATATCCCTAAATAAGGGAAAAGGAATTCCAGATATCCTAATGAAAACCGCAAAACAATTTTCTTTGAAAATCTTCAAAAATGGACTATACGATGTATGGAGATCTCATAACCCGGATGTAAAAGATTACACTTCTCGGGAAGACATCAATGTCATACTCGGATAGACCAATAGGAGATAACTTGTGGTCAGATCACGCGGTGATAAGCATGACATTGGAAGATTCTCAAGATGTACATAAATCAAGCAATGGATAATGGATTGTATTCAGTTGAAATCAGAAGAATGTGTGAACAAATTAAAAAAGGAAATTAGTAGTTTCTTTGAATTAAATGAAAAATCTGTCCCCTTAGACACAACGATATGGTGTACACACAAGGCCTTTGTTAGAGGGTTATGTATCGCTAGAAGTGCATATCTTAATAAGAATAGAGACAGAACACTGAGAGAACTATATATGGAAGTGAACATTTTGCAAAATAAGAACAAAAATGTCCAGACTCTAATATTAGATTACAAATTAAGGAAGTTAAAACACAAATCCAGAAAATCCTGCAGGAACAAACAGATAAAGCAATTCTCAGGTTTCAAGAAGACCATTATATCCTGGGTAATAAGGCAGGAAAGCTTCTTCTGAATAAAATTAGAAAACAGCGGATCAAACAGAGAATATTAAATATTAGGGATATAAATAACAGAAAACATAATCACCCAACGGAAATTGGTAAGGTCTTTCAGTCGTACTACCAATCCCTAGACAAATCTTGAATCAAGTGAGAACTTTTCAAAACCCTCTAAAAAGGGGATAGAAGATGTAACGGAGCTGGAACACGCAGTCCAATATCTCCGATGGTATACGGTAAAATACCCAAGAGGCACTACAGTTTCACCATCCCCGACCTCCCATATTGGACGACACACAATTTGGGAGTCAAATGAATACTGACTTTATTTACCTTTACAGAAATATTTATACATCTCTTTGGCCACAGGTAATACACATAGAGAGAACAATAGGTGGGGTCACACCTCCCAGGGACTAGCCGGCTACTTTGATTCAATAACAGACATTGATAAGATAATGCTTCTCTTTGTTCCATCTTTCACAATGTGAACACTTTACACAATAGGGCTCTCCTGCCTCTAGGAGACCCTAATAGGATTATGTATTATGCTAGGTGTCTGTAATATTCTGAGCTAATATCCTGCAGAGCATCAACCAACATACATATAATATAACAGTAGGATCATATTTTAACCAAGAATTAAATAACTATAAAACAGGGTAAAACAGTGATGGGTTCCGTTACAGAAGAATTCTTAGAGCAAATAAGATTACCTAGAATAACTAAGGAAGAACTATTAGAACTGAATAAAGAGGTTTCGCTAAAGGAAGTAGAACAAACTATTACAAACTTAAAAAGGTCTTAGATAAATTTGGACTAGAGGAATTTGGCAATAAAGCAATCATGTCACTCTATAAAAACTCTAGAGCGAAGGTAACGGGCATCGATTATGAAACCAAGAAATTCTATATACATAATGGGACGAGACAGGGTTGTCCCCTGTCCCCGTTAATTTTTGTTTTGACTCTAGAACAGCTGCCCGAACGAATACGAACATCAGAGTCCATTGCTGGTTTAACAATTGGGAAAAATCAGCATAAGGTTCTAATGGTCGCTGTTGATATGATACTCACTTTGACAGACCCAGTTAGGGCTCTACCAGCGGTAAGGGCTCAGATAGCGAAATTCAGTAGTCTTTCCTACCTTAAGATTAATGAGTTGAAATCTGATACACTGATTTTTGGACTTAGAAGTGAAGAAATTGATTATTTTAAAAATAATTTTAAGCTCAATTGGAACAGTCAGGGTATTTGCCACTCAGGGATACACTATACAACATCAATTAGGTCTATCCTGAAAAATAACATAGATAAAGTATTTAGACAGATCAGACAATACATCCTAGAATGGAAACCTGAACATTTATCTTGGTCTGGTAGGATTGCTATGATAAAAATGTTGATTGTCCCCAAAATAACATATATTTGGAGATGTATTCACCAAGTGGCACCCATAAAAGTATGAAAACAAACAGAATGATTAAATGGGAACAAGAATTTGACTGTGTTGACGAGAGAAAACTGGTTTAGAGCATGTAAGAGAGACTACACTATGTACTTCATATAGAGAGCTTTATGTCAAATTAATACAGAGGTGGTACATGGTACCCACGAATATGAAAATAATTAGTAAAACAAATTCAGAAAATTTCTGGCGAGGCTGTGGGGGCAGGGGGTCCCATTCACATATCTGGTGGGATTGTCCACAGATACAGTACTATTGGAAGATTTGTATAGACCAGATTGAAGTAATAACAAGCATAAGGATACCCTTGAGCCCAGCACCAATATTTTTCCAAATCTTTGAGAACCAAAGTTTGCAGGTGGTTAATCTCTCATATTTTATTAGTGAGTAAATGGTGTATAGTTAAACTGTGGAATTCCAAGGAAATCCCAAAATGGTCTGAGATTGAGAGGATAGTTGATCGGGATAGGGAGTGGGAAAAAGGACTTAAACGTTAT
The DNA here is from genome assembly GCA_027410445.1 of Discoglossus pictus. Taxonomy (NCBI): domain Eukaryota; kingdom Metazoa; phylum Chordata; class Amphibia; order Anura; family Alytidae; genus Discoglossus; species Discoglossus pictus. Next base: position 121,204,729 of record CM050173.1, read on the forward strand.
AATAAGAAAGAAGAAAATATGGTCAAAAAATGGCTAAAATGGGACGAAAACAAGATCTAATCATTCTTTCCCGCTTTTCCCCTTTCGATCACCTTTCCAATTTTAGAAAGGGGTACGAGTGTTCCTCCTTTTTCTCTCTTTTTATTTATACACATATATAATATACTGTATATACGGTTGCTCTATATTAAATTCTCTTTTTTGTTTGCTCTCTACGAGATCCTTAACATAGATGAAACATTAATATTGGTTGGATTGGTAGCATATGTTATTGTATTTTTTTTTTATATATATTGTAAGTATTGGTTAGTTCTTTTTTTTTTTGTGTTTATTTTTTTACTTTTTGATACTTAATATGTTATGTTTGCAGATGATGTATAAACAATAAAAAAGATTGAATATAAAACATATGATTCACAGAAATGATAGAATACTTCTGGTACCCGTCATGGTCAGGGAGATTTATCTCTGCCAAAATGTTTTGATTGCCTAGATTTAACTATTTAATTCAAAGTATTCCCCTACCTATACCTGGATTTATTATAAAACAATATTAATCTCTAATAGATAGATTTATTCAACATTCCAAGCGAATTAGAGTAAGAAGATGGCTAGAAGATTTATAAAAGGAGGCATGGTGTACCCTATGCTTAAAACTTACCACAATGCGGTTATTTTGGCTCATATAACTAGATGGCTCTACTCAGTGGTAACAAATTGAAAACCATTTTCTCATGAATGGGGAACTGAGATTGATGATTCTACAAGATAAATGGCAGGAAAATAAACTGGCCGATGGCTCACACATTATAAAAGAATGCATGATATTTTGGACAAGAAATAAAATCACAAGAAACATTGGCCCCATTCCCTAGTCCGCTAATCTCATTAAAATGATTTAGCAGAATATAGTTAAAATCCAAATGTAAAGGTATAGAAGAAATGGGGACTTAATTCATTGTTACGTAGATATTTTCTCTGATGGTATATTTAGTCCATTTGAAATATTAAACCAAATATTTGGTCTCCCTAAGAATTTAAGAAGATATATTTATAAAAAATGCTTCATATATAGACATTTTTTTTTCAAGCTTCACATTAGATGGTACTTCGTTCCAACTAAATTAACTCAAATTTCTAAGAAAGAGGACTCAAAATCTTGCTGGCAAGAGTGTGGGCATGTAGGATCCTACATACATCCATGGTGGGATTGTGACAGGATTTAGAAATTCTGGATATCATGTTTTGAAGAAATGCCATTAATTCTTAAGTTCTCTGTCCAACCATCTCAAGAAATAGCTTTATTACACATGCTGCCAGGCAGGTTCACCCTGGACGTCAAAGCTTTTATACTACAAATAGTAATGGTAGCCAAATGGAAACAAGTAGAGACCCCATGCTGGTCAGAAGTAAGATTAATCATAATGAAAAATAGAAGCTTTGTAGAGATAGGCCTGTCTAAAAATCTAAAGACAATGTGGCCTATATGGGACAAACACTATATAGCAACAGCGTAGAAGCCCCTTGGCTACTAGACCGTTGATAAACATTCTCTTCTTCCCACACCAAATGGGACCTATCCATGTTCACATTAACTTACATGATTGCTTACTATGTGACATTTATTAATTTATGTATGTATGTTTGAATATTGTATGTATGTCAATTTTATCCGTTTTCAAAATAAAAATAAAAAAAATAATGCCCCAAATATTTTCAATCACAAGACTCCATACTATATACAAAACACGCTGGTACAATCCACCAAGTAGATCTCCAACATAGATGGACGTTTCCACCATGTTTGCTGCACAGTGTATAATAATCTAATACCAGAGGGGACCTGATGTTAATAGTACTCTTGTTGCCAAATTTAGATCCTAATTATAAATATGTGAACAACTGGTACAGCTCAGTAACTTCAAGAATACTTACATATGCAGAGGATAACCAAAATATTCATACCAAATCCAAAAGGTGGAAAACTAATTGTAACAAATCCATAACTACATAAGCCAAGAGAAGCCAGGTGGAAATTCCCACAACAATATGCTTCTCCAATGAGGATAAATGATTTTACAACCCCACATATATATTGGAAAAACATCTTAAGAATAAGCATTCAAAGTGGAATATATATATGTGTGTGTGCATATTCATAGTGTAGCATGAACAGCCAAACTGAATGTAACAAAGGAGAAACCGAACTGCCTATCCCGTAAGGTAGAGGACATGGGCAGGTTATAGGGTCTAGAAACTGTAACCTTTATTTACACCATTAAAAAATTACTATATACAATCACAGGGATTAAAACTTAGAATAAGAGAGTTATAGTCCTAAACTCTTCAATATCCAACTGCAGGGATAAGACGCGAGAGATTAGCCCACACTATACATTTGTAGATCTAAGAAAGTTAGTCTTATGCCCCAACTTAACAGCTATAGTCCACTCCCTCCATATAGCACCGCTCAGATTTATGTGTTAATAGGACTCTTTGCTCGGAGGCCTCTTATAAATCTCTACCATACTAGGACGCCATCATCTTATATATAATCATTATTGGAGTGTTATAGATAATGTCTTCGTTCACAAATCATCATTTTTATCAATCACCACCATTGGTTATCAGCACTGAGTCCTTATAAAACAGGTAAGCCAAAGTTGATTTTGTCATTCAATCCTTTTGGCATCATATTGTCTAGTAGGATTATCCATTTAGTCTCCTTCTTGAGCAATTCTTCCTCTACATTATCCCTCCTTACCCCTAATGATACACGTTCTAATACCCATCGCTTGATAATGCCTTTTGACTCCAGATGTAAAAGATAGTGTCTGGCCACTGATGTCTTCTGAGTTGCCATGATGTTATAACTGTATATTTTATGACATGGACATTCCAAGCAATAAACCACTGCTGTTGTAGTGCAGTTAAAGAAGCCCCTAGCATTATGGGTATGGCCCAATCTATCTTGGACAGTTTGTACCTTAGTCACGTATGGACACAATTTATAGTGTCCACAGGGATATGTTCCTGTTAGTAAACTGGTTTTAGTCCTCGGTCTAGAAAAGTGGATTTTGACCAATTTGTCCCTGAGTGTTGCCGATCTTGGCCAACTAGTATCCTGGGCCCTATTCCCTCCTGGAGCTCATCATCCATTCTCAGGACCTGGCTATGCTTGTTCTGGATATTGCTGATTTCTTTCCACTTGGAGTTAAAGGTACGAACAAACCTGATCTTCTTGATTTTAGGTACCAGTAATTCATCTCTACTTGTATGTAGAGCTCTTTGGAAAACGTTCTTAATGATGCTGTTACTATAGCCTCTAGACATCAATCTCATTCTAAGTTCTTTATCCTGTAAGTCTCAATATCCGTACAGTTCCTCAGAATATGGAGGAACTCCCTTACCAGGATGGCCCTTTTCATTGAGGGATGATGTGCACCGTTATAATGAAGTGTACTATTAGTGGCCCTTTTCTTCCTATACAGGTCACATTTAAAATGTTCTTCTTCATCCTGATGAATGGTCTAGGAAGTTTACCTTTTCTAGACTCCTCTCACAGTATAGTCTTAGGTGCCAATCATTTTCATTCAAGATACCCACATATTGCTTAAATTCTCCTTCCCATAGCAACAAGATATCATCAATATAGCGTACCCAAAGCAAGAACTTTCCCGTTAGTACACTATATCGGTCAGAGAAGGTGGTCTCTCTCTCTCCCACCAGCCTAGGTATATATTCGCAAAGGTTTAAGTTTAAAGCGTTGGTCAAGATCCAAGAGTATAACGATCACCAAGTTCCTAGATCCCTTCCTATAGATAAGCTCCCTATAGGTTGATTGGGATATTTAAGACTAAGCCCAGAGGAGGGGCGAAACGAGCCGTCGGGAGGGACCCCAGGGGAGAGTACCAATGGACACATACAACATACAGATGGAGCAGGCAACAATTTTGGCAAATCTAAGGGCAACAAAAATCGCAAGTATAATGCATTAATGAATATATACAGACTAGCAGATGTCTGGTGACAGCCCAATGTATATTATAGTTATAATCATCTGTATTTACTCTCCCTAGGGAGTGTTTTTAATCTCTCTTTTTCTTTTTTAAACTAAAGAATGTTATATTTTTCGAGTGATAACGATATAACATAATCCGATGATTAAGCAGGATCTGCTTTATATGAGGTTTATGACGCAAACCATGTACTTGCCTATTACTATATAACTACACTTGTACTTACAAACTAGCTGCTCACCCCGGTTTCCATTGTATCTCATATGGGAGACAATAATTTGGCAAAAATATGGATCATACAAGATAGATCATAGATTAATCTTAGTAATAAGTTGCTGATTTATTTCCCCTCAGTTGCATTCTTTTTCCCTTTCATTTTTAACTATCATTTTTGCTGCGTTTTTTTGGACTTTTAATTGTCATTCCCCTAATAAATATATTGATTCGTAACTGGTACAAATGCAGAGAGGACTGCAAAAGAGGACAAAGGTGCAGGAACTACTAATGCTATAATAAGGAATACATCCCAACAAACCTGCAGCTTCAGATCCTGTAGAGAAGCATCTCCAGAAATCTCTATGTGACCCGCAAAATAGAGAGGAGAATCTGCGCAGTCCTGCCGAGGAGCATCTGCAATAAGAGATATATATATTATATAGGGGTGTAAGTGGGGCAGAGCTATGAGAGTACGAGAAACAGAGCTCAGACAGAGGACTCAGCGGCCCAAGAGAATGACATCTAGGGAGAGGATGGAGGTGTCACTAATAAAAGTGTGTGGGACACAACAAATAAATATGTGAAGGAGAAGAGAGAGATCAGATGGTGTAATGAACGTAGAGAGACGTCAGTGCCATGTGTCACCTCCAGCAGCAGACATGCCAAAGGAAGCCAAACAAGAGGTCATGTGATTAACGCCATCCTGTAGGGTCTGCGGATAGTAATGCCAAATAGGAAGCTTCAGGAAGCCCTGCAGGGAAAGATACTCAGTATCACTTTATAGGGCAAACGGTTGTACTCAAACATTCATTGGACAGTATATTTATTTGAGGAAGAATTGGCAGGGAGGGGGAAAGGAAGGAAGGAAGGAAGGAAGGAAGGAAGGAGAGAGAGAGAGAGAGAGAGGGGGAGAGAGAGGGAGAGAGAGAGAGAGAGAGGGAGAGAGAGAGAGAGAGAGAGAGAGAGAGAGAGAGAGAGAGAGGGGGAGAGAGAGAGAGAGAGAGAGGGGGAGAGAGAGAGGGGGAGAGAGGGGGAGAGAGGGGGAGAGAGAGAGAGAGAGGGGGGAGAGAGGGATAGAGAGGGGGAGAGAGAGAGAGGGTGATGCAGAGAGAGAGGGGGAGAAAGGGAGAGAGGGAGGGAGAAAGGGAGAGAGGGGGAGAGGGGGAGAAAGGGAGAGAGGGGGGAGAAAGGGAGAGAGGGGGAGAAAGGGAGAGAGGGGGAGAAAGGGAGAGAGGGGGAGAAAGGGAGAGAGGGGGAGAAAGGGAGAGAGGGGGAGAAAGGGAGAGAGGGGGAGAAAGGGAGAGAGGGGGAGAAAGGGAGAGAGGGGGAGAAAGGGAGAGAGGGGGAGAAAGGGAGAGGGGGAGAAAGGGAGAGGGGGAGAAAGGGAGAGGGGGAGAAAGGGAGAAAGGGAGAGGGGGAGAGGGGGAGAGGGGGAGAGAGAAGGAGAGGGGGGAGAAAGGGAGAGGGGGAGAAAGGGAGAGGGGGAGAAAGGGAGAGGGGGAGAAAGGGAGAGGGGGAGAAAGGGAGAGGGGGAGAAAGGGAGAGGGGGAGAAAGGGAGAGGGGGAGAAAGGGAGAGGGGGAGAAAGGGAGAGGGGGAGAAAGGGAGAGGGGGAGAAAGGGAGAGGGGGAGAAAGGGAGAGGGGGAGAAAGGGAGAGGGGGAGAAAGGGAGAAGGAGATGGAGAGGGGGAGAAAGGGAGAGGGGGAGAAAGGGAGAAGGAGATGGAGGGAGGGAAAGGGGGAGAAAGGGAGAGGGAGAGGGAGGGATAGATGGCGAAAGGGAAAGATGGAAAAAGGGAGAGAGGGAGAGATGGCGAAAGGGAGAGATTGCGAGAGGGGGACAGAGGGGGAGAGAGGGGGAGGGAGAGAGGGGGAGGGAGACACTAGTAAATTGCCTGTCAAAAATGACGCTTTAATTTTTTATTTTTCTCTCCCGCCCCCGCCACTCTCCCCCGTGACTCTCTTTGCCCCCGCCACTCTCCCCAGTGTCTCTCTTTGCCCCCGCCACTCTCCCCAGTGTCTCTCTTTGCCCCCGCCACTCTCCCCCGGGTCTCTCTTTGCCCCCGCCACTCTCCCCAGTGTCTCTCTTTGCCCCCGCCACTCTCCCCAGTGTCTCTCTTTGCCACCGCCACTCTCCCCCGTGTCTCTCTTTGCCCACGCCACTCTCCCCCGTGTCTCTCTTTGCCCACGCCACTCTCCCCCCGTGTCTCTCTTTGCCCACGCCACTCTCCCCCGTGTCTCTCTTTGCCCACGCCTCTCTCCCCCGTGTCTCTCTTTGCCCCCGCCACTCTCCCCCGTGTCTCTCTTTGCCCACGCCACTCTCCCCCGTGTCTCTCTTTGCCCACGCCACTCTCCCCCGTGTCTCTCTTTGCCCACGCCACTCTCCCCCGTGTCTCTCTTTCCCCCACTCTCCCCCGTGTGTCTCTTTCCCCCACTCTCCCCCGTGTCTCTCTTTCCCCCACTCTCCCCCGTGTCTCTCTTTCCCCCACTCTCCCCCGTGTCTCTCTTTCCCCCACTCTCCCCCGTGTCTCTCTTTCCCCCACTCTCCCCCGTGTGTCTCTTTCCCCCACTCTCCCCCGTGTGTCTCTCTTTCCCCCACTCTCCCCCGTGTCTCTCTTTCCCCCACTCCCCCGTGTCTCTCTTTCCCCCACTCTCCCCCGTGTCTCTCTTTCCCCCACTCTCCCCCGTGTCTCTCTTTCCCCCACTCTCCCCCGTGTCTCTCTTTCCCCCACTCTCCCCCGTGTCTCTCTTTCCCCCACTCTCCCCCGTGTCTCTCTTTCCCCCACTCTCCCCCGTGTCTCTCGTTCCGCCACTCTCCCCCGTGTGTCTCGTTCCGCCACTCTCCCCCGTGTGTCTCGTTCCACCACTCTCCCCCGTGTGTCTCGTTCCACCACTCTCCCCCGTGTGTCTCGTTCCACACTCTCCCCCGTGTGTCTCGTTCCACCACTCTCCCCCGTGTGTCTCGTTCCACCACTCTCCCCCGTGTGTCTCGTTCCACCACTCTCCCCCGTGTGTCTCGTTCCACCACTCTCCCCCCGTGTGTCTCGTTCCGCCACTCTCCCCCGTGTGTCTCGTTCCGCCACTCTCCCCCGTGTGTCTCGTTCCGCCACTCTCCCCCGTGTGTCTCGTTCCGCCACTCTCCCCCGTGTGTCTCTCTTTCCCCCACTCTCCCCCGTGTGTCTCGTTCCACCACTCTCCCCCGTGTGTCTCGTTCCACCACTCTCCCCCGTGTGTCTCGTTCCACCACTCTCCCCCGTGTGTCTCGTTCCACCACTCTCCCCCGTGTGTCTCTTTCCACCACTCTCCCCCGTGTCTCTCGTTCCACCACTCTCCCCCGTGTCTCTCGTTCCACCACTCTCCCCCCGTGTCTCTCGTTCCACCACTCTCCCCCGTGTGTCTCTTTCCCCCACTCTCCCTCGTGTGTCTCGTTCCGCCACTCTCCCCAGTGTGTCTCGTTCCGCCACTCTCCCCCGTGTGTCTCGTTCCACCACTCTCCCCCGTGTGTCTCGTTCCACCACTCTCCCCCGTGTGTCTCTTTCCCCCACTCTCCCCCGTGTCTCTTTCCCCCACTCTCCCCCGTGTCTCTTTCCCCCACTCTCCCCCGTGTCTGTTTTGTGGAGGGTGCAGCACATACCTTGGGTGGAAGTTTCCCCTCTGTGATCACCAGCGTGTCTCCCGTTTGGATGTTCAGATCCCCGAGTGTGGCATCCTGGGAATACAAACACAAATCCCAGGGGACACGTCACTGCCAGATGGAAAATGATTCATTGTTCACAGTCTGCAGTGAGGTGATACAGAGAGGGGCCCATGTCAGCATGATAGTGAGGGGCCCCAGAGAAAAATAATATGGGGGGAGGCGACAGACTTTAAGAATAAATGAGGTGGCCCCACCTTGGGAACCAAAAGAGTGAGATGAACTTTATACAGCTACAGGTGCAAGGCAGCGGCAAGGGGCGGCGGCAAGGGGCGGCGGCAAGGGGCGGCGGCAAGGGGCAGCGGCAAGGGGCAGCGGCAAGGGGCAGCGGCAAGGGTCAGCGACAAGGGTCAGCGACAAGGGTCAGCGGCAAGGGTCAGCGGCAAGGGGCAGCGGCAAGGGGCAGCGGCAAGGGGCAGCGGCAAGGGGCAGCGGCAAGGGGCAGCGGCAAGGGGCAGCGGCAAGGGGCAGCGGCAAGGGGCAGCGGCAAGGGGCAGCGACAAGTGGCAGCGTTTACCTCATCACTTAGAGGGTCTCCTGCCTCATAACACCAGTCCGTCTTCCTCAGATGCCATCCACTCGCAGCTGGGTAAAAGAGGCAGTCAATACCAACTCAAGGGGGAGGTGCAGGGGCAGTAAACATAAAGATAGGCAATTAGCACATGGATCATTAGCTCTTGTGGCTCACTGTGTTTGTTACATAAAATAAAGAAATACACAGCATCTCTTCACTCCAGGGCTGAATGGGCATTGACCTTATATCTGCCATTTAATCTATAGGATTTTCACCTAAAGCACGGGATGTCAGGACTAGGGATGTCACCTATAGGACAGGAGCACTGAGCTGGGAGTGCGCGTCACCTATAGGACAGGAGCACTGAGCTGGGAGTGCGCGTCACCTATAGGACAGGAGCACTGAGCTGGGAGTGCGCGTCACCTATAGGACAGGAGCATGGAGGAGGGAGTGCGCGTCACCTATAGGACAGGAGCACTGAGCTGGGAGTGCGCGTCACCTATAGGACAGGAGCACTGAGCTGGGAGTGAGCGTCACCTATAGGACAGGAGCACTGAGCTGGGAGTGCGCGTCACCTATAGGACAGGAGCATGGAGGAGGGAGTGCTCGTCACCTATAGGACAGGAGCATGGAGGAGGGAGTGCTCGTCACCTATAGGACAGGAGCACTGAGCTGGGAGTGCGCGTCACCTATAGGACAGGAGCACTGAGCTGGGAGTGCGCGTCACCTATAGGACAGGAGCACTGAGCTGGGAGTGCGCGTCACCTATAGGACAGGAGCACTGAGCTGGGAGTGCGCGTCTCCTACAGGACAGGAGCACTGAGCTGGGAGTGCGCGTCACCTACAGGACAGGAGCACTGAGCTGGGAGTGCGCGTCACCTAAAGGACAGGAGCACTGAGCTGGGAGTGCGCGTCACCTACAGGACAGGAGCACTGAGCTGGGAGTGCGCGTCACCTATAGGACAGGAGCATGGAGGAGGGAGTGCGCGTCACCTATAGGACAGGAGCACTGACCTGGGAGTGCGCTTCACCTATAGGACAGGAGCACTGAGCTGGGAGTGCGCGTCACCTATAGGACAGGAGCACTGAGCTGGGAGTGCGCGTCACCTATAGGACAGGAGCACTGAGCTGGGAGTGCGCGTCACCTACAGGACAGGAGCACTGAGCTGGGAGTGCGCGTCACCTATAGGACAGGAGCACTGAGCTGGGAGTGCGCGTCACCTATAGGACAGGAGCACTGAGCTGGGAGTGCGCGTCACCTATAGGACAGGAGCATGGAGGAGGGAGTGCGCGTCACCTATAGGACAGGAGCACTGAGCTGGGAGTGCGCGTCACCTATAGGACAGGAGCACTGAGCTGGGAGTGCGCGTCACCTATAGGACAGGAGCACTGAGCTGGGAGTGCGCGTCACCTATAGGACAGGAGCATGGAGGAGGGAGTGCTCGTCACCTATAGGACAGGAGCATGGAGGAGGGAGTGCTCGTCACCTATAGGACAGGAGCACTGAGCTGGGAGTGCGCGTCACCTATAGGACAGGAGCACTGAGCTGGGAGTGCGCGTCACCTATAGGACAGGAGCACTGAGCTGGGAGTGCGCGTCACCTATAGGACAGGAGCACTGAGCTGGGAGTGCGCGTCTCCTACAGGACAGGAGCACTGAGCTGGGAGTGCGCGTCACCTACAGGACAGGAGCACTGAGCTGGGAGTGCGCGTCACCTACAGGACAGGAGCACTGAGCTGGGAGTGCGCGTCACCTACAGGACAGGAGCACTGAGCTGGGAGTGCGCGTCACCTATAGGACAGGAGCATGGAGGAGGGAGTGCGCGTCACCTATAGGACAGGAGCACTGACCTGGGAGTGCGCTTCACCTATAGGACAGGAGCACTGAGCTGGGAGTGCGCGTCACCTATAGGACAGGAGCACTGAGCTGGGAGTGCGCGTCACCTATAGGACAGGAGCATGGAGGAGGGAGTGCGCGTCACCTATAGGACAGGAGCACTGACCTGGGAGTGCGCGTCACCTATAGGACAGGAGCATGGAGGAGGGAGTGCGCGTCACCTATAGGACAGGAGCACTGAGCTGGGAGTGCGCGTCACCTATAGGACAGGAGGAGGGAGTGCACGTCTAAAGTGCTGCTCACCTGACAACCCGGCTTCCTGCAGCATCCTCGCCAGGCACTGTAAAAGGACAAGATAGATAGATAGATAGATAGATAGATAGAGAGAGAGAGAGAGAGAGAGAGAGAGAGAGAGAGAGAGAGAGAGAATGCAAATGGCGCATCATTAATTAATAGTTTAGTTTTACTTTTCAGACTCATTGTGTGTTATGACCCTGGGTGAGGGGTCCAGGTACACCCCCTAACCCTCCTGCTTACTGTTACAGGAGCACCCCTGGATTGTCGGGGTTCTAGTAATCTCAGCACTATAGGCAGGAACACAAGAGGCAAAGCTTGGCAGAATTATACATGTTTTTATCTCTATATTTCTCAAAAATAACAGATTCACCTTTTTATGTATCAAGCATCAGAGCACACTTTACTGACTCACAGCATGACACTGACAGATGACATCATCACATCCTTAATTAGTTAAATCTTCATAAACCAAACATGCGACTTACAGAATCTAACATCATAAGTCACACAGAGACGCAACATAACGATCATACATAGAGTAATAAGTATCTATAAGAACTTCTGACCCAGTCCCTGCGCAGTTGGGTCACACAAGGTACTGTTCCCCATATGCAGGACAAGATACCTCACTGATAATTGGGAACATGTGTACTAGGTCCCGCTGTCAAGGCTATAATAGATCAATGTGGCCACCTCCCCAGGATAAGGGCAACAGGGAATATCATATCGGCCCATAGGAGTATCATGTGGGTTTTAACTGTTGCCAGCCCAGGGCCCATAGCATTTTACTAACTCTATAGAACAGGGATCCCCATGAGCATGACACCGTGGTATTGTACGGGATCACTCAGGGCACGGATTCTGTAGGAACACTCGTTACTCCATAATATCTCCATAATTTAGGGACTGGTTCAATTATGGAACCTCTCAAAATGTCATCCTGTTTATGGTGACAGATGTACCCACAGTAAGGGGTGATGGTGTGGCGCCAGCTGCCCGTACATACCTCTCTCACAGTGAGTGTCCCCTCCAGAATAATCTCCTGCTCTCGACCGTCCTGCAGGTCATTCTCAGAAAGAAAGTACAAGAAGATCTGTGCAAGGAATAATACATCCATGTCAGTACCCCCAGCCTGCAGACTGACGTCACACGCCATCCTGCGCAAACGTCAACCTCACATACAGACGCTACCGATGCCACATGCCAACCAAACTCACAGACAAAATGGCACCCTCGCCATCCTGCCCAGGCAAATGCCTCCTTTCAACCTCACATACAGACAGACGCTACATTCACTACCTGAGGCAGATGCCATTCAAGCTCAGACAAATGCCACCCTCACTACCTCACACAAATGCCACCCTCAAAACCTCACACAAATGCCACCCTCACACAAATGCCACCCTCACAATACCATACAAATTCCACCCTCACTACCTCACACAAATGCCACCCTCACAACCTCACACAAATGCCACCCTCACAACCTCACACAAATGCCACCCTCACAACCTCACACAAATGCCACCCTCACAACCTCACACAAATGCCACCCTCACAACCTCACACAAATGCCACCCTCACAACCTCACACAAATGCCACCCTCACACAAATGCCACCCTCACACAAATGCCACCCTCACACTACCACACAAATGCCACCCTCACAATACCATACAAATTCCACCCTCACTACCTCACACAAATGCCACCCTCACAACCTCACACAAATGCCACCCTCACAACCACCACACAAATGCCACCCTCACAACCACCACACAAATGCCACCCTCACAACCACCACACAAATGCCACCCTCACACTACCACACAAATGCCACCCTCACACCCTCACTACCTCACACAAGTGCCACCCACACTACCTCACACAAGTGCCACCCACACTACCTCACCCAAATGCAACCATCACTACCTCACACAAGTGCCACCCACACTACCTCAGACAAATGCCACCCTCACTACCTCACACAAATGCCACCCTCACTACCTCACACAAATGCCACCCTCACTACCTCACACAAGTGCCACCCTCACTACCTCACAAAAGTGCTACCCTCACTACCTCACACAAATGCCACCCTCACTACCTCACACAAATGCCACCCTCACTACCTCACACAGATGCCACCCTCACTACCTCAGACAGATGCCACCCTCACTACCTCACACAAAAGCCACCCTCACTACCTCAGACAGATGCCACCCTCACTACCTCACACAAGTGCCACCCACACTACCTCACACAAGTGCCACACTACCTCAAACAAGTGCCACCCACACTACCTCACACAAGTGCCACTCACACAAGTGCTACCCTCACTACCTCACACAAATGCCACCCTCACACAAATGCCACCCTCATTACCTCAGACAGAAGCCACCCTCACTACCTCAGACAGATGCCACCCTCACTACCTCAGACAGATGCCACCCTCACTACCTCAGACAGATGCCACCCTCACTACCTCAGACAGATGCCACCCTCACTACCTCAGACAGATGCCACCCTCACTACCTCACACAAAAGCCACCCTCACTACCTCAGAGGCAGATGCCACCCTCACTACCTCAGAGGCAGATGCCACCCTCACTACCTCAGAGGCAGATGCCACCCTCACTACCTCAGAGGCAGATGCCACCCTCACTACCTCAGAGGCAGATGCCACCCTCACTACCTCAGAGGCAGATGCCACCCTCACTACCTCAGAGGCAGATGCCACCCTCACTACCTCAGAGGCAGATGCCACCCTCACTACCTCAGAGGCTGGTGCCACCCTCACTACCTCAGAGGCTGGTGCCACCCTCACTACCTCAGAGGCTGGTGCCACCCTCACTACCTCAGAGGCTGATGCCACCCTCACTACCTCAGAGGCAGATGCCACCCTCACTACCTCACACAAAAGCCACCCTCACTACCTCACACAAAAGCCACCCTCACTACCTCACACAAAAGCCACCCTCACTACCTCAGACAGATGCCACCCTCACTACCTCAGACAGATGCCACCCTCACAACCTCACACAAGTGCCACCCACACTACCTCACACAAATGCCACCCACACTACCTCACACAAATGCCACCCTCACTACCTCAGAGACAGATGCCACCCTCACTACCTCAGACAAATGCCACCCTCACTACCTCAGACAGATGCCACCCTCACTACCTCAGAGGCAGATGCCACCCTCACTACCTCATAGGCAGATGCCACCCTCACTACCTCATAGGCAGATGCCACCCTCACTACCTCATAGGCAGATGCCACCCTCACTACCTCATAGGCAGATGCCACTCTCACTACCTCAGACAGATGCCACCCTCACTACCTCAGAGGCAGATGCCACCCTCACTACCTCAGAGGCAGATGCCACTCTCACTACCTCAGACAGATGCCACCCTCACTACCTCAGAGGCAGATGCCACTCTCACTACCTCAGAGGCAGATGCCACTCTAGCTGACAGACACCACACTTGCCCCCTTACACAGACTGTCCTGCTTGGAGACCCCACTCTCGCTGTCTGGCTCCAGACTGCTCCCCTCTACACACACTGATGGTTGTGGAGTGCAGAACTCACCTGAGTGGGGCTGGGGATTCTACCTCTGCACAATCCCATGATGCTCCCTGCTTTTAGCCCCGCCTCCTGCACAGTGATGTTACCTGGTACTGAAAATGATAAGAAACAAGGTTAAAACGCGTAGAACTAAACATTGTGCCAGACGTGCTGGAGATGGGCCCATTCTCCACCTCACCATCTATAACTCTCTATTGTGGATACCCAGCATAATATGGTGCCGCTAAACACCGGGAGCCTATCAGTGAATAGGGGCAGCGCCGGGTGGGAACACTGTCTCTGGGTTTCCAGGGTCTCACCTGGAGGAAGCAGTTTCCCGCTCCTATGCTGGGGTCTCAGACACGTGTCCACCCCTGTAACAGACCCGAAGAAAAGAGAACTTACTAAACATGTACATATCTATTACAATGCAGGACTCGGAGAATACATGGAGACTACAAGCATATGTACGCCCGGCCCAAAGCAATGGCCTTAGTAACAATATGACACCTTAAGACGAGTTCCTTTCTGGGAATAGCTTGTGTGTGTATTTATGTTATTAGTACACAATAATCATCTTATGCTCTTATCCTTATCAGGCAGTGAGCAGTCATGCTACCATAAGGAACATTTCATTCTTACCGGTCTCATGTAGGGGTCCCAGCATAGCAATAGATTTAATATGGATATCGGACATTAACTGAGGAAAGAACACAAGGATGGTCAGAACATGGTGACCCAAAACCGATCACATAATGTATGTAAAGGCAGGCCCTAGGGCCACATAGCCAGAGAGAGGAGGTGAGCAATGTCTGAAACCGAATACATAATGTATGTAAAGGCGGGCCCCAGTGCCCCAGAGCCAGAGAGAGGAGGTGAGCAATGTCTGAAACCGATCACATACTGTATGTAAAGGCAGGCCCCAGGCCACATAGCCAGAGAGAGGAGGTGATCAATGCCTGAAACCGATCACATAATGTATGTAAAGGCAGGCCCCAGGGCCACATAGCCAGAGAGAGGAGGTGAGCAATGTCTGAAGCCGAACACATAATGTATGTAAAGGCGGGCCCCAGTGCCACATAGCCAGAGAGAGGAGGTGAGCAATGTCTGAAACCGATCACATAATGTATGTAAAGGCGGGCCCCAGGCCACATAGCCAGAGAGAGGAGGTGAGCAATGTCTGAAACCGATCACATAATGTATGTAAAGGCGGGCCCCAGGGCCACATAGCCAGAGAGAGAGGAGGTGAGCAATGTCTGAAACCGATCACATAATGTATGTAAAGGCAGGCCCCAGGGCCACATAGCCAGAGAGAGAGGAGGTGAGCAATGTCTGAAACCGAACACATAATGTATGTAAAGGCGGGCCCCAGAGCCAGAGAGAGGAGGTGAGCAATGTCTGAAACCGAACACATAATGTATGTAAAGGCAGGCCCCAGGGCCACATAGCCAGAGAGAGGAGGTGAGCAATGTCTGAAGCCGATCACATAATGTATGTAAAGACAGGCCCCAGGGCCACATAGCCAGAGAGAGAGGAGGTGAGCAATGTCTGAAACCGATCACATAATGTATGTAAAGGCAGGCCCCAGGGCCACATAGCCAGAGAGAGAGGAGGTGAGCAATGTCTGAAACCGAACACATAATGTATGTAAAGGCGGGCCCCAGAGCCAGAGAGAGGAGGTGAGCAATGCCCGAAACCGAACACATAATGTATGTAAAGGCAGGCCCCAGGGCCACATAGCCAGAGAGAGGAGGTGAGCAATGTCTGAAGCCGAACACATAATGTATGTAAAGGCAGGCCCCAGGGCCACATAGCCAGAGAGAGGAGGTGAGCAATGTCTGAAGCCGAACACATAATGTATGTAAAGGCGGGCCCCAGTGCCACAGAGCCAGAGAGAGGAGGTGAGCAATGTCTGAAGCCGAACACATACTCCTGTGGTCAGTGTGTCAGGGTCAGCGTTACTCCCTGTACTGTGTGTGAGGATTACTCCTGTGGTCAGTGTGTCAGGGTCAGCGTTACTCCCTGTACTGTGTGTGAGGATTATTCCTGTGGTCAGTGTGTCAGGGTCAGCGTTACTCCCTGTACTGTGTGTGAGGATTATTCCTGTGGTCAGTGTGTCGGGGTCAGCGTTACTCCCTGTACTGTGCGTGAGGATTACTCCTGTGGTCAGTGTGTCGGGGTCAGCGTTACTCCCTGTACTGTGTGTGAGGATTATTCCTGTGGTCAGTGTGTCGGGGTCAGCGTAACTCCCTGTACTGTGTGTAAGGATTACTCCTGTGCTCAGTGTGTCAGGGTCAGCGTTACTCCCGGTACGTGAGGATTAGTCCTGTGGTCAGTGTGTCAGGGTCAGCGTTACTCCCGGTACGTGAGGATTAGTCCTGTGGTCAGTGTGTCAGGGTCAGCGTTACTCACAGTGCTGGGAGTTATTGGAATTTGGACCACTTGCTTGGGGTCCTGTGGCTGGCGCCAGTCCTGCACCTGGATGGTGCTCTGCTCTGAGGCCTGGACTGACCCTCGGTCGGGAGCTGCGGTCACCTCACTGTCAGAGATAAGAGGCAGCATTAGTTGGGAAGCCATACATAAGAATAGGAGGCCATGACAGCGACACTGACCCTTCTCCTCGTGTTTCTTTCAGCAGGAGGCAGCTCCCGTCTCTCAGACCCAACTCTTTCAAGGTCTTGCTCATGTCCTCTGGTGGGCAAACACTCCATGACCCGCTGCTCTCTGCGGACTGGTAGCACAGCAGAGAGTCCTGAGAAGGAGAGTCCCCGAGCAGCACCCTTTGCATGTCACTGAAGCAGGTGTTGGACAGGAAGACACCGGGACTCTCTGTGTAAGGATGCAATGGGTCAGAGGATCCAGAGGGACGCATGATGGTAAGAAGAAGAGGAATGGAGAGCTCACCGCTTGGCACTGCCAGGCCCCCAACCTGCATGGACAGAAAAACACAAGAACTAGTGATGAAGCACACAGAGAGCACACATTACCCCAGGACCTCTTTATGCGCTCACCATGACCAGCCTACTGACACATTACCCCAGGACCTCTTTATGTTCTCACCATGGCCAGCCTACCGACACATTACCCCAGGACCTCTTTATGCGCTCCCCATGGCCAGCCTACCGACACATTACCCCAGGACCTCTTTATGCGCTCACCATGGCCAGCCTACCGACACATTACCCCAGGACCTCTTTATGAGCTCAACATGGCCAGCCTACCGACACATTACCCCAGGACCTCTTTATGCGCTCACCATGGCCAGCCTACCGACACATTACCCCAGGACCTCTTTATGTTCTCACCATGGCCAGCCTACCGACACATTACCCCAGGACCTCTTTATGCGCTCACCATGGCCAGCCTACTGACACATTACCCCAGGACCTCTTTATGCGCTCACCATGGCCAGCCTACCGACACATTACCCCAGGACCACTTTATGCGCTCACCATGGCCAGCCTACCGACACATTACCCCAGGACCACTTTATGCGCTCACCATGGCCAGCCTACCGACACATTACCCCAGGACCTCTTTATGAGCTCACCATGGCCAGCCTACCGACACATTACCCCAGGACCTCTTTATGCGCTCACCATGGCCAGCCTACCGACACATTACCCCAGGACCTCTTTATGCGCTCACCATGGCCAGCCTACCGACACATTACCCCAGGACCTCTTTATGAGCTCACCATGGCCAGCCTACCGACACATTACCCCAGGACCTCTTTATGCGCTCACCATGGCCAGCCTACCGACACATTACCCCAGGACCTCTTTATGCGCTCACCATGGCCAGCCTACCGACACATTACCCCAGGACCTCTTTATGCGCTCACCATGGCCAGCCTACCGACACATTACCCCAGGACCTCTTTATGCGCTCACCATGGCCAGCCTACCGACACATTACCCCAGGACCTCTTTATGCGCTCACCATGGCCAGCCAAACGACACATTACCCCAGGACCTCTTTATGCGCTCACCATGGCCAGCCTACTGACACATTACCCCAGGACCTCATTATGAGCTCACCATGGCCAGCCAACCGACACATTACCGCAGGACCTCTTTATGTGCTCACCTGCTTCCCATCCCACAAGAACAGGTCACCTCCATCCTTGACCCCTGCAGAGGTCAGATCCTGGTCCGAATCTGTGGGAGAGCAAGACGTGGCAGGTTACATCATAATATGTGCGATATGGCAGTCCGATACGATCATATTATGGCATTTCATTTTTTAAACAGAACCAAAAAGTACAGAATATCTGTCATGGAACAGACCGATCCAGTCACCAGACAAAAAAAAGCATGTCCTTTATTGTGTTCACGATCTCCAAATACTCACCGCGCAAGTCCTGAAAGACGTGTAGACCAGCGGGCAGCGCCATGACTATGCTCAGTACCTGTCCCTCCTCACGCCCATCCAGCACCTTCAGAAAAAGAGCAAAATGTTATGTTGCGGCGACACAGAATGTGCAAGAAGAGGACGGAGGACATACCATGTGATCTACACGTTAGAAGCATGACAGACAGGACCCGCTGAGGGGTCATTACTAAAAGCACAAATCACCTGGAAGATGGAGGACTTCAGGTCCCCCACAGTCCCTCCCTGGGGTGCTGTGATCTCCAGGACGTTGAAGCTTTTGGGGTCGATTGGGTGCAGCGCACAGTTCACGTACTGATAACCAGATGACAGGTGTACGCGCAGCTCCATGCGGCCGCGCTCAGTATCAGACGCCAGTCTGTGTGTAAAGGAGACACAACAGTTAAAGGGCCAGCGCACACACGTTTCATGTTACACCTGTTTTTAATTCACCATTAACAAACAAAAAAAGAATAAAACATGCAAAGGGCAGCAAAGCAAATATTTAGCTATAAAAGTTTATCACTGGCCACCTCTCTCAATGAAAGGAAGGGAAATATTTCAACTGATAACATTGATTTTGAGATCTTGGTAAGGCTAGAATAATGATGAAATGTGTTCCTTCCTTTCATTAGTGTGGTTGCTGTAGACCTTCTTAAGACATCTTGGGGGTCAGTACCTCTTCCTCTGCCACTCCACATTCACCTGGTCCATTGCCTGCAGGAGATGCTCTGGGACTCCAAACCGACAATTGGTTTTAGCTACAAAAACAACAAGACTTAGTTAATCCTCCTAATAAGATGTCTCAGGACCTCATTGCTATCAGCGGGTGCCACGGATATTAGATTATACCTTCACGTGGTCTCTGCAGCCGGCTCTGGCGGTAGAACAACATGTATGCGCTCTCCTTGCCCTGAAACTGTCTCTCGATGTCTGTCTCCTGGATGGGCTGTACAGTGGAGTCATTGAAGTCAAACCAGTGACTGCAGCTGCTCTGTGAAACCGGCGGTCTCTCGGAGGAGATACGCGCCGAGCGCTCTCGATCAGAGGCCTCCATACCAGGCTCAGTCTGGGCCAAACCAACCAGGGAACCGTCTGAACTCAGCTGGAATATGGAGGGATTGCTCTGCAGGAACTGAGAGAGGACACAAAGGGTTAAATGTACAGGACGCGCCACAAAGGACTTCTATATATCACGTGGAGCCAGACGCACCAAAGGTCACGGTGACTGCGAGGTTTGCGATTATTATACATGAATAACTCCGTATATATGAAATAAAGAGATATATCACACAGTGTCAAGTGTATTTTTTTACGTTTTAAGTTCTCTATTATACCTTTTATATGGAAGAGTACGCAAAAAAAGTCATTTTAATAATTGTAATTTCCGTGTTTTTTTTATGTATCACTTATATAGTTGGGGGATGTCAAAAGTTGTTGTGAACGCTGCGCCAAAGGGAGGGCCACCGTTGCTGGCAAGGAGCGCCAAAGGGAGGGCCAGCGCAAAAATACGACCTTAGTGCCCGAAACCTGCGCACATGAAAACATTAAAAACACAATAAATACACACAACAAACACATAAAAAGCTTACCCGCAGCAAGGGGGGCACTCTGAAATTAGAAATTCAAGAGTTTAAACACCCGAAAATCCCGTAAGCAAAAGAAAAAATGACAGCCGGAAAAAAAACGAAAAACGAGGCAACAGGACCCTAAACACGCAAAACACCACCAAGCACATACGGATTTTTCGAAAAAGCCGTACCAGGTACAAGAACAAGGACGCCAAATCAGCCACAGCCGCGTACCACACAGTGGCAAAGGCGCTCATCGCTTGCGAGCCTCACAAAGCGAGGCAAGCCATTAACTCAGAGCACTTAGGCAATGAACGCCTTTGGCGAGCCGTTAAGGCACTAAAATTCGCAGCACAAGGGAGATGAGCCCCAAAGGTGCTCATTGCCTGCTCGCCTCACAAAGCGGGGCGAGCAGTGAAGGCAATGAAACACGCAGACTTAGCCTTAGGCTGCAAGTAGTTGACCAATGCGTTACTTCAAAATAAAAAATGACGATACGAGAAAAATACGAGGTTAATGGCCGAACCGCCCAAAGCAAAAAAACACTAAAAACACACAAAATACAACAAAAAATACAACAAAAACATCACACACAGAACGGGGGAACAGCCAGAACGTCCGGGAGTGAGGTGTAACACGAATTTAAGTCGAGTTGGCGAGTTTCGGCACTCGAAGATTGCCCAATCAAGGAACAAAAATGGCTACAAGACAAACTGAAAACGAGGCTACACGACCTGGACCGCGCAAAACATCACAGGAACATACAAGGTAAAAAATACACTGTAACAGATCTCCTGGCACCCCGACCGGGTACCTCCGTTGATGGACGCGTCGTAGCTTGCGCCGAGGACTACAAGCATCACAGACTCCACAACCGCCGTAGCTTAACTGGAGCCATGCCGTCTTCCTTCCACCCTGTATGAATTTCCAGCATCCAGGATCGTGTGGGGAAGACCTCTCCTCCAAGGAGAGTACATCAGGAACAAAAGTTCAGTAGTTTAAAGCTCAAGGGAGTATGCAAAGCATAGCAATCCCCAGTATGATATAGCGATCCCCTCCAATAACGAGACGAGGCTACGTTTTGAAGGGTCAAGTAGAACTCTCTTGCTGGCACACCCAGCCTGGTTTTTATTACAGTCAGGTAAACAGAACACACCCAAGGGAAGGTATAAAACAACCAATAACACAATAGTAACGCCCTCAGTTTCCCTCCCCTCCTGCTGGGGAGATAATTGAGTTTATTACTGTATCTACTCAATTATCTCCCAGCTAAAACTTACACATTTTTATCCATTTTTATAACTTTATGATTTTACATAGTACATAAATAAATCTTACATTTTTATGAACAACATAAATTGTGGAACAACATATTAAAAAATGGCATGAATCAGACCAGGGGTTCAAAAGTTAGTAAAAGTATCTTTTGGGCTTATGACTGGCAGCATGGCAATCTAGCTCCAACAGGTTTTACAGAGGCCTCTGTACTGGAGACAATGGGGAAAGTAATCCAATTATCCAGGGATAGAGGCAGACTCCATTGAGCACATGGTTGCAAAAAGACATAAACCAATTTAAAATACATAAAGTCACCTTTTACCCATAACACACAGACATTTCACATATCCCTCATGGTTGGCCACACAATACACATAGAGGGACAATAGGTGGGTCACACCTCCCTAAGGCTACCTGGCAACATTGATACAATCAGACATGGATTAGATCATCCTTCTTTGTTCTTAAGGCTGAGAATGAAAACACTTTATACAATAGACTTCCTTATTTTATGAGGAGTCTCTGTAATAGGATTATCTATTATGCCCAGGTCTGCAATAGTCTGGGCTAATATTCTGCAGAGCATAAACCAACATACATACAGTATAATAATAGGATCATATTTTAACCATAATAATAACCATGAAACAGGGTAAAACAGTGATGGGTTCCGTTACACACCTCCCCTGTGACCATAAGCCGGCATACACGGTCTGATCCCAACGGATCGGCCTGGGGATGTCCGGACAAAAGTATTTGTTGGTCAATTCTCTAGTTTGACAACCCATCAGCATTACTGCAATTCACATTTACTCACATTTCACATATCCCCAGATAGCTGGGATCTGAGCGCACAAAACTACCGAATAGCGCTCAGATCCTATTCACACAGTTCAATTGCCAAGTAGCTAAAGTCTTTCCCATAGTCTTTCATTATATGAATGGGCTCCATGGCATAGCTATCTGTGGTATCATGGTTCACACAGGGCAAGTACAGAATGACCCCCCTGTATGTAAAGGGCCAGAATGAGTGACATACACTCTGGTATGGCGGAATACTGTGTTTAAAGGGCAATATGTCCCAGGGCCATAGTCGCAGGGCAGGAGGCTGGCAAACAGTCCTCTCCAAGACAAAGTGGCAAAGGGCACTTCGTCAAATACACTATTACACATGATGGAAAATGCGCACGAGCCGCGTAACACAGACAAACGACGCCAGTTTACAACACTAACTTGCAGCTAATATCATTACAAATCTAAAATGGCGCTTTACACAACTAAACAAACACTTTGCCCTCGCGCACGCAGCCTATTTACATTGCGCACATCACACATTGCTGACACTTTCTCCTCAGGGCAGCAACAGCCCAAATGTACATCGTATGCTACATTGTTGTATCTGCCTCTGATTTGTCACAACAAATTATGAATTTTATGCTAATTTAGCTTGGATTTTCAGGGGCGTTCCTTCTCAAAATGAAAATCAGAAAACAGAAATATTTTTGCAAATTCCAGTTTATTTTGGGAATTTTTAATGCAAAAAATGTTTGCATAAACTACTTATTATCTATTATCAGCTGCATTCATGATTCAAGAAACTTTCATATAGAGGGCGCCGCTCGTCATCAGATAGTGAAGCGGTTAGGCTGCGCTCACTACCCGCAGCTCATGGCTGCACACTCGCCACCATTTTGACCTTCAGGCTCCTGGCTGACTCTCACGCACACAAACACACGCTACCTTGCGGATGGAGCCATGCTCTTTGCGATACGTCTTGTTCCAGGACGCTCCGGTATGCTCCAGTAGTTTCTGTCCAAGCTGATCAACCGGAACCATGCGATCCATCCCAGACTAAAATGGAAGAATGAAGGTCAAGGCCCAAAGCAGACGCTGGAGGGGGCCACGGTGCACAGACAATGCACGCACGACATATCATATCATACTTGCGGCAGAGCGTTTACCTCGGCAATTACGGAAGCGAGGGTAACTGCCGGACCATCGGGGTCACTCCCAGCATCACCTGCACCCGCTGACACTTTTGCCGTCTCCTACACATGAAAACATAGATTAGACAGATAAGAGGTCCCACCGTCAGAGCCTTCATCCATTGGCGCCATTATTTCATGCCCTCACCTTACAGTCCCATTGCCCCAGCTCGTCCACATCTCGGATATAGACATGATAATGGCCCCCATAGCACCCGCCCTTGTGTATGATGACCGAGAATAGATCGTAGGTGTCTGAAGAGTCCTCCAAGTGATTCTGAGAAAGAGAGAACAATCAGGACTAGGAGAGACAGCTGGAGAGGGGCAATAAGGGAGAGACGGCAAGAGACCCAAGATAGAGAGTGCTGGAGAGGGGCGATAAGGGAGAGATGGCAAGAGACCCAAGATAGAGAGTGCTGGAGAGGGGCGATAAGGGAGAGATGGCAAGAGACCCAAGATAGAGAGAGCTGGAGAGGGGCGATAAGGGAGAGATGGCAAGAGACCCAAGATAGAGAGAGCTGGAGAGGGGCGATAAGGGAGAGATGGCAACAGACCCAAGATGGAGAGAGCTGGAGAGGGGTGATAAGGGAGAGATGGCAAGAGACCCAAGATAGAGAGAGCTGGAGAGGGGCAATAAGGGAGAGATGGCAAGAGACCCAAGATAGAGACAGCTGGAGAGGGGCAATAAGGGAGAAATGGCAAGAGACCCAAGAGAGAGACAGCTGGAGAGGGGCAATAATGGAGAGATGGCAAGAGACCCAAGATAGAGAGAGCTGGAGAGGGGCAATAAGGGAGAGATGGCAAGAGACCCAAGATAGAGAGAGCTGGAGAGGGGCAATAAGGGAGAAACAGCAAGAGACCCAAGATAGAGACAGCTGGAGAGGGGCAATAAGGGAGAGATGGCAAGAGACCCAAGATAGAGACCGCTGGAGAGGGGCAATAAGGGAGAGATGGCAAGAGACCCAAGATAGAAGCAATATGGGAGAGATGGCAAGAGACCCAAGATAGAGACAGCTGGAGAGGGGCAATAAGGGAGAAATGGCAAGAGACCCAAGATAGAGACAGCTGGAGAGGGGCAATAAGGGAGAAATGGCAAGAGACCCAAGAGAGAGACAGCTGGAGAGGGGCAATAATGGAGAGATGGCAAGAGACCCAAGATAGAGAGAGCTGGAGAGGGGCAATAAGGGAGAAACAGCAAGAGACCCAAGATAGAGACAGCTGGAGAGGGGCAATAAGGGAGAGATGGCAAGAGACCCAAGATAGAGAGAGCTGGAGAGGGGCAATAAGGGAGAAACAGCAAGAGATCCAAGATAGAGAGAGCTGGAGAGGGGCAATAAGGGAGAGATGGCAAGAGACCCAAGATAGAGAGAGCTGGTGAGGGGCAATAAGGTAGAGATGGCAAGAGACCCAAGATAGAGAGAGCTGGAGAGGGGCAATAAGGGAGAAACAGCAAGAGATCCAAGATAGAGAGAGCTGGAGAGGGGCAATAAGGGAGAGATGGCAAGAGACCCAAGATAGAGAGAGCTGGTGAGGGGCAATAAGGTAGAGATGGCAAGAGACCCAAGATAGAGAGCACTGGAGAGGGGCAATAAGGGAGAGATGGATTGAGAAGGCAAGAGAGCCAAGAAATAGAGAGAGCAGAGAGAGTGAGCAAAGGCAAGAGAGAGAGAGAAATTACCAAGCGGTGAAGGTCAGTTTCCCATGATGGCATACGTTACCAGTGAAAGTTTGGTTATTTACTACAACTAAGCACGGAGACAGGGAAAGGATCAGAGTGCACATTTGAAGGTTATGGTTACTGCTAGATGACAGGAGTCTGCGAGTGTGACCAGTAGAGATAGCCAGCAGGGTATAGGGGTAGAGACCCTTAGAGTGACCGTTCTATGACAAAATCAAAAGGTGAAACATCTCAAACCTGCTCACAAAAGGGCCGGAGGTTGAGGCGACTGGGAAACGTGTATCGAGAGGTCTCCTTGTAACGCTCACACTTGGAGAAGTCGAAATTAAACCGCAATAGAGAAACGGTGAGAAACAGAGGCAGCTTTCCCAGCTTGGCAGACTGCAGGAGAAAAACTAAAGATTACTAATGGCCGGCACACAGCTCTATGCCAGTTTAGCTGACTGTCCAGCCAGGAGATAGAAAGTACAGGCATGGCACAGAGCGGTCTGAGGCAATACCTTGGCTGCTGGAACAAGCCGGTCACAAGCCCCACAGTGGTAAAGGTTGTCTCCCTCAAACAGTTCCTCTTCAAGGTACATATTACACAGCGATTCTTCCAGGCTGCACATTCCCTTTACAGCCACTGTCACATCCAGGAAATCCTCCTAAATGGTGTGAGAATTATACAGGATCACCACAAGAAGTCAACAAGACTGCTCACAGAACTGTCATCTCCATCGCCAGAAAACTGAAGTAATAAACAACTGGGACTGAATCACAAAGATAACAACAAGAGACACTGAGTCACAAAGGAGGCACTCAGGGAGAACAGGAGGGAAAATAAAATAGGACCCACCTGACGCTCGCTGACATGCCCGCATTCCTGGCACTTGATGGAGTTTACCACAACGCCGTGGTACAGCTGCTGGATGAGGTTGTGGCCAGAGGTTCCTTCAAGGGAGCTTTCTAAGGCACTAAAGAGGATACGATTTAACTCTTGGACATCGTGTTGACCAGCGGCCTACCAGGATCGTGCAAAGAAGGGAACAAGTCAATGAATGACAGAGAGTGCAGAGCAAGTAATGAGAGCGTTCATGTGTCACTATATTAGGATTGTGCAGGGGAGGTGAGCTATAAAACACAAGTGGACTCCCCTATGTATATCATGTTCGTTTGAACACAATTTTCTTAATTGTTCCCACAAAAGATGCTCATATAAGAGAGGTGGGAGTTAAGAGATCGCCGTCACAGCCCGCTTCTCCTACACAGAATCTAAGATGATTGTGTTTGGCTTCCAGACAATGGTGTACAGGACAAGGAGGGAGGTGGGAGAGGAGTGCAGCCGTAGTCATTATTTGTGGGATATTTGGCTTTCTTTGCACATTGTAGAACATCCCAGATCATTAACGCTGCATTTTATTTGTGCGATTAAACATTTGTTGGTTACAAACCTCATTACTGTTCCAGCCAAAGCTGTTGGTGAGGTCAGACGTGGACGTGGCCTGCTGATCCAGCAGCAGGAGCTGAGCAAAGAGACGCTGTAACTGGAGAGGGATGACCCGGACCTGGGGGCAAAACCGGACACAAGAAACATGTAAGAGGACAAGCCCACGTCTGAAAAGATGGGGGTAGAAAATGAGAGCTACAAACTGAGGTCTACCTTGGAATCAGGGACATCTTTGTCCTCCAGTGAGCCGAGTTCTTCAGGACCCAAAGCAAACAGAGCTTCTGTGGATAAAGAAAGAAGAAAACAGGTCTCAGACTCCAATATGGCGGAGTCTTTGCTATCACACATAACTTTAGACCTTTTAATTATCACTACAAAAAAACATCTCTGATGAGAAATAAATACAGGTTACATTTTGAAACTTTTTAAAGTATCGCATGGTGAGGGACTTATTTAGGATTGGTATTTGTGACGAGATCAGTCTCGTCACTGCGAATTGGAGGAGCCTGGTTGCCCACATCCTTCCGTTTGACTACGGCCCATGTTGACTTTCCCCCTACAAAGACATGGAAGCCATGCTTCATTTGGTCAGAAAGGACTATGATCTAACTTTTGAACCACTGGACCAATTTGTATCATTTTGACACATGTTTGTATTGGGAGTATGCTGATTCTGAAAATGTACGTTTTATGTGAATGTGATGCATACTTTTAAAGTTATGAAAAATGTGTAGAAATGTGTTACAGATTCTGACCACCCCCATCTATGAGTCACTAAGGCCAGATGGTTGAGAGCAAAGGTTATCTACATGCACAACAGGGGAGATAGCTTAACAAAGGGAGCTCCAGACATACCGGCTCCAAAACCCCTAGGGTTTCTCAGCCTTCTTAGCAGGGGCACAGGGTAGAGCAAAGGCATGTTTCCCCTCTGGTGGTCAGAAGCCAAATGACTCTATTAGCCACACCTAGTGGGCGGACCTGGGAGGAGTCTCATATTTCCCACGCTGTGACACTATGTGATTGGCCAGAGGCCATTAGGGGCTGACCTCAGGTAGCCCCACCCTCTACTGTGTATGTGAAAATGGTTTTAATATGTCTTTGGTAATTAATAAAGAAGAGAGTTCACTGCTTGACCCTCAAACACAGAGCTTATGTCTCGTTCTTGGGGGGATTCATGGGATGCTGTTACAGACTGACTGCCAGGAGTGTAAGCATCTTGGGGTGCTTTTCCTGCTCAGCTGCTAGCGGCTATTCGTGAGGCTCCAATTCAAGGCTTGGAGCATATTCCCCTTGGATCCAGTTTGGGGGAATCGTTGTCCTGCAGTAGCTGTCCCTATATCACTGGACGGGCGGATTGACTAAAACGGCCTTGGCGCCCCCTTATATGTGTGGGGGTACCGTAACAGTATTCATATTAAATAATCCTAAATAAAACAATTACACAATACATTTTATCCTCTACAATATAATTTCCAGAAGCCAACACACTACAGGCC
The DNA here is from genome assembly GCA_027410445.1 of Discoglossus pictus. Taxonomy (NCBI): domain Eukaryota; kingdom Metazoa; phylum Chordata; class Amphibia; order Anura; family Alytidae; genus Discoglossus; species Discoglossus pictus. The sequence continues at coordinate 121,232,686 of CM050173.1, forward strand.
CGTCACCCTCTAGAACCCCCCGCCCCCCACAATTCTTCCTGTTTACTCTCATCAATAGCTTGAAGGCAGCTCCTAGGGGTGAAGATGCACACATTCAATGTCTACTGTTACCTCTTAGAAGCAGCAAAGAGAACGGTTAAGAGGTTTGACAAGATTATGAGACGCTGGGAGTGGGAATCCCCGACCTTGTGTGTGGCTTTAAGGTATCCTAGCTCACAGCCTTGCATGAATCTGAGGAATTATAGACCCTTTAGCAGAAAGGGGGCCGTGCCGCTGTTAGTTTGATGGCTTCTTGAAAATTAAATGCATATTTTATAAGAAATGTGAAAATATTGCATATCCCTTTAAATCATATGTAATAGAGATCTAATATAAAAGTATTTCCAATGATTATATATCTATTTCATGTATCACATTCTGCATTATGTTATAAAAAAAAAAGTAATGACATTAAATCAAGTTATTACTAAGGTTTCCTGAGGACTGACCTCTGAACTCTGGAGTATAAAGCAATGTTTGCAGCAAAGAGTTGAGGTAACAGGTCCCGCCCTGGTTCCTTAGTCCACTCAGCTTGGTAGGACCTCGTGGGTGTGGGATCTCAGAATCTTTGTGTCTGGGCTTCCTGCCATTGGCTCTGGGACTAATGGAGAGGAATGAGAAGTCATCCTCTTCCTCAAAAAGGTCCCCAAACATGATGAGGAAGGAGGTGAGGATCTGGAACAAGAAAAATGGATTTAGAGCACTGAGAAGAACCACAAAAAAGGAGCAGTAAAAAGGAACAAGTGAGAGAGATAGATGGGAACAAACTGGCCACAACACACAGTCCTAGGATGTAGGGAAAGATGGCCAGAGCCCAAACTGACCAACACACCGAGCACCAGTCCTAGGAATGGAAGGAGCGATGGACAGAGCCCAAACAGACCAACACACCGAGCACCAGTCCTAGGATGGAGGGAGAGATGGACAGAACCCAAACAGACCAACACACCGAGCACCAGTCCTAGGATGGAGGGAGAGATGGACAGAGCCCAAACAGACCAACACACCGAGCACCAGTCCTAGGATGGAGGGAGAGATGGACAGAGCCCAAACAGACCAACACACCGAGCACCAGTCCTAGGATGGAAGGAGAGATGGACAGAGCCCAAACAGACCAACACACCGAGCACCAGTCCTAGGATGGAAGGAGAGATGGACAGAGCCCAAACAGACCAACACACCGAGCACCAGTCCTAGGACGGAGGGAAAGATGGACAGAGCCCAAACAGACCAACACACCGAGCACCATTCCTAGGACGGAGGGAAAGATGGACAGAGCCCAAACAGACCAACACACCGAGCACCAGTCCTAGGATGGAGGGAGAGATGGACAGAGCCCAAACAGACCAAGCACCAGTCCTAGGATGGAGGGAGAGATGGGCAGAGCCCAAACAGACCAACACACCGAGCACCAGTCCTAGGATGGAGGGAGAAATGGACAGAGCCCAACCAGACCAACACACCGAGCACCAGTCGTAGGACGGAGGGAAAGATGGACAGAACCCAAACAGACCAACACACCGAGCACCAGTCCTAGGATGGAAGGAGAGATGGACAGAGCCCAAACAGACCAACACACCGAGCACCAGTCCTAGGATGGAGGGAGAGATGGACAGAGCCCAAACCGACCAACACACCGAGCACCAGTCCTAGGATGGAGGGAGAGATGGACAGAGCCCAAACAGACCAACACACAGAGCACCAGTCCTAGGATGGAGGGAGAGATGGACAGAACCCAAACAGATCAACACACCGAGCACCAGTCCTAGGATGGAGGGAGAGATGGACAGAGCCCAAACAGACCAACACACCGAGCACCAGTCCTAGGATGGAAGGAGAGATGGACAGAGCCCAAACAGACCAACACACCGAGCACGAGTCCTAGGACGGAGGGAAAGATGGACAGAACCCAAACAGACCAACACACCGAGCACCAGTCCTAGGACGGAGGGAAAGATGGACAGAGCCCAAACAGACCAACACACCGAGCACGAGTCCTAGGACGGAGGGAAAGATGGACAGAACCCAAACAGACCAACACACCGAGCACCAGTCCTAGCAGGAGTGGGTGGGCAGGCAGGTAGGTATTACACTTTTGGGGACACATGATAAATGCCCGCCGCACTCAGACTGCAGGGGTCCCATGTGCTAGTGGTGCATCAGGGAGCCTGTTACTGTCCCATATACAGGGATTAGTGCAGGCACATTATAGCCGCCCATTACACTTTGATGGTTGAGTGTTGGGACACACTGGGCTGGTTGTCTGTTATTACCCTGGGGCAGTTTCTTTGTGATTGTCCTCTAGGTGGACACTTGTCCCGGTATTGCCCCACATGGAGGTAGTAATTATGGTATTACCTCACAGGCAGTTCTGTTATTATCCTACATGGGGGCAGCTGTCCTGGTATAACCCTCTATGGGGCAGTTGTCCTGTTATTGCCCTCTGGGGGGGGCAGTTGTCCTGTTATTGCCCTTTAGGAGGGGGCAGCTGTCCTGTTATTGCCCTCTGGGGGGAGGGGGGCAGTTGTCCTGTAATTGCCCTCTAGGAGGGGGCAGTTGTCCTGTTATTGCCCTCTGGGGGGGGGGGGGTAGTTATTCTGCTACTGTGCTCTATTTTAGGCAGGTGTTCTGTTCTCGCCCAGAAGGAAGCAGTTGTCCTATTATTACCCTCTAGGGGGCAGTTGTCCTGTTGTGGTCCTCTGGGGGGGGGGGGGAGTTGTTCTAGTATTGTCCTTTAATGGGACTTTATCCTTATATTATCCCATGAAGAGGTGTTATTCTGCTTCTGCCCTATATGGGGGTAGCTGTACTGCTATTACCCCTCACACATTATTCACCCACCTGGCGCAACACCGAGCTTTGCTACCTGGGAGCCGCCATGTTTGTTGTGCTCTGCTGCATGCCGGGAAATGTAGTCAATGACGTAAGGAAGAGGAAGTAAACGGGCCAATCAGATCCAGAGCTCCCAGCATGCAGCGCGTATAGAACTAGGAACTGGGAATTCAAAGTCAGAAAACTTTATTAGTGAGTGAACACAGTATGAGAGAGATGCGGATTGGGCTGAAAAGAGGGAAAATGAGAGAGAGTGAGAGGGAATTTACTGGAGGGAAATGTCAGTATGAGACACCGTGATGCCCAGAAGGATGTGATGCAGGGAGCTTTCATGTTATATGAGTTATCTACAGCATCACTGTGCTAATAATTGTGCCCTAACCATGGTAATAAGGATTGGTGAGAGAGAGAGAAGAAGGAGAGAGGGAGAGAAGAGAGAGACGGAGAAGAAAAGAGAGAGACAGAGAAGAAAAGAGAGAGAAGAAGAGAGACAGAGAGAGAGGGAAGAATAAGAGACACAGAAAGAAGAAGAAGAGAGAGAGAGAGAAGAGGAGAAAGAAAAGAAGAGACAGAGAAGAAGAAAAGAGAGACAGAGAAGAAGAAGAGAGAGACAGAGAGAAGAAGAGAGAGAGACAGAGAGAAGAAGAGAGAGACAGAGAAGAAGAAGAGAGATAGACAGAGAAGAAGAGAGAGAAGAATAAGAGAGACACAGAGAGAAGAATAAGAGAGACAGGGAGAAGAAGAGAGAGAGACAGAGAGAAGAGAGACAGAGAAGAAGAAGAGAGAGACAGAGAAGAAGAAGAGAGAGACAGAGAAGAAGAAGAGAGAGAGAGAAGACGAAAAGAGAGACAGAGAAGAATAAGAGAGAGAAGAGAGACAGAGAAGAGGAGAGAAGAAGAGAGAGACAGAGAAGAAGAAGAGCGAGACAGAGAAGAGAGAGACAGAGAAGAAGAAGAGAAAGAGAGAAGAAAAGAGAGACAGAGAAAAAGAAGAGAGAGACAGAGAAGAAGAGAGAGAGAGAGAAGAAGAGAGAGAAGAAAAGAGAGAGGCAGAGAAGAAAAGAGAGAGGCAGAGAAGAAAAGAGAGACAGAAGAAGAAGAGAGAGAGGCAGAGAAGAAGAGAGACAGAGAGAAGAAGAGAGACAGAGAGAAGAAGAGAGAGACAGAGAAGAAGAAGAGAGAGACAGAGAAGAAGAAGAGAGAGACAGAGAAGAAGAAGAGAGAGAGAGACAGAGAAGAAGAAGAGAGAGAGAGACAGAGAAGAAGAAGAAGAGAGAGAGAGACAGAGAAGAAGAAGAGAGAGAGAGAGAAGAATAAGAGACACAGAGAAGAAGAAGAGAGACAGAGAGAAGAAGAGACAGAGAAGAAGAGACAGAGAAGAAGAAGAGAGAGACAGAGGCCCCGCACTTGAGGCTCCGGGACCAGCCGAGGCCGCAGCCGCCATCTTTATCTGGGAACTACAATAATATGAGAGAGAGAGAGAGAGAGAGATGGGGGAGAGAGAGAGATGGGGGAGAGAGAGAGATGGGGAGAGAGATGGGGAGAGAGAGATGGGGGAGAGAGAGAGGGGGAGAGAGAGAGATGGGGGAAAGAGAGAGAGAGATGGGGAAGGGGGGAAAGAGACACAGGGGAGGGGTTTAGAGACATGGGAGGGAGAGGGGGTAAAAACACGGTGGGGGAAGGAGACACAAGGGAGGGAGAGGAGGAGGGAGGAGACACAAGGGAGGAAGTAGAGAGGGGCAGAGACTCGCAATGAGCGCCAAAGGCGCTCATTGCTAGGCCCGTGATGAACGCTAAAGGCGCTCATCGTGAGGCCAGTAAAGTAGAGGGGGAGAGACTCCCATTGTGTGGCAAACAGCATTGCCAGGCTTCACTTTTTATTGCCGTCATTTTTGACGGGCAAGTCGCTAGTATACTTTTGCAAGGCACTGTATATATACACATATATATATATATATATATATATATATATATATGTGTATATATACAGTGCCTTGCAAAAGTATTCACCCCATTGACTTTTTACCTATGTGTTACATTACAGCCTTAAGCTCAATGTTTTGTTAATCTGAATCTTATGTGGCGGATCAGAACACAATAGTCTAAGTTGGGGAAGTGAAATGAGAAAAATATATACATAAAACTATTTTTTAGAAATAGAAAACAGAAAATTGTCGTGTGCGTATGTATTCACCCCCTTTGTTATGAAGCCCATAAAAAGCTCTGGTGCAACCAATTACCTTCAGGAGTCACATAATTAGTGACATGATGTCCACCTGTGTGCAGTCTAAGTGTCACATGATCTGTCTAAGCAAGAGGCACCACTAACCAAACACTGCCATGAAGACCAAGGAACTCTCCATACAAGTAAGGGACAATGTTGTTGAGAAGTACAAGTCAGGGTTAGGTTATAAAAAAATATCCAAATCTTTGATGATCCCCAGGAGCACCATCAAATCTATCATAACCAAATGGAACGAACATGGCACAACAGCAAACCTGCCAAGAGACGGCCGCCCACCAAAACTCACGGACCGGGCAAGGAGGGCATTAATTAGAGAGGCGGCACAGAGACCTAAGGTAACCCTGGAGGAGCTGCAGAGATCCACAGCAGAGACTGGAGTATCTGTACATAGGACGACAATAAGCCGTACGCTCCATAGAGTTGGGCTTTATGGCAGAGTGGCCAGAAGGAAGCCATTACTTTCAGCAAAAAACAAAATGGCGCATTCTGAGTTAGTGAAAAGGCATGTGGGAGACTCCCAAAATGTATGGAGGAAGGTGCTCTGGTCTGATGAGACTAAAATTGAACTTTTCGGCCATCAAAGAAAACACTATGTCTGGCGCAAACCCAACGCATCAACCGAAGAGCACCATCCCCACAGTGACACATGGCGGTGGCAGCGTCATGCTGTGGGGATGTCTGGGAAACTGGTCAGAGTTGAGGAAAAAATGGATGGTGCTAAATACAGGGATATTCAGGAGCAAAACCTGCACCACTCTGTGTGTGATTTGAGGCTAGGACGGAGGGTCACCTTCCAGCAGGACAATGACCCCAAACACACGGCTAAAGCAACACTTGGGGGGTGTAAGGGGCAACATGTAAAGTGTTGGAATGGCCGAGTCACAGCCCAGACCTCAAGCCAATAGGAAACCTGTGGTCAGACTTAAAGATTGCTGTCCACAAGCGCAAACCATCCAACTTGAAGGAGCTGGAGCAGCAAGGAGGAATGGGCAAAAATCCCAGTGGTAAGATGTGGCGCTCATAGAGACTTATCCAAAGAGACTTGGAGCTGTGATTGGCGCAAAAGGAGGCGCTACAAAGTATTGTCTTTAGGGGGTGAATAGTTATGCACAGGGACTTTGTCCTATTTGTGGTTTTGGGCATGCTCTGTAACTGAGATGATGCAAATCCTCAGACAATCCGTGTTACTTCCAGGTTGTGAGGCAGCAAAACACGAAAAATGCCAAGGGGGTGAATACTTTTGCAAGGCACTATATATGTGTGTGTGAAGGAGCAGAATTAGACATATATGCTAATTAACCACTCAAATATGTGTTTTCAACTTACTATTAATTATGTAAAGGCAGCCTATAAACTGAATAAATATTTATTACAAACACATAGATTTATTCAAATGTATTTTTTAAAGATAATAATACAAATGGAGGGATAAACGAAACAGTCCTGAGTCCTGCAGAACCAACTTGGGGCGCGACTTTCTGTCCTCCTGGAGGTGCGCGGCGTTCCTCCCACGTGCTGTTTAGTCTCTGTCTGTTTAATTAATATATTTGTTTATTTAACAAATGATTTATTTCTGCAGTTTTACTCTCTCAGTATATTTGCTGCTATCATAGTATCTGCCGGTATCATTAGTGGCTCAGACGTAAAATACCGGACCTACGGATAGATAGAGGGAGGGATAGAGAGGTATGGAGATGGGGGGAGGGGGAGGTATTGAGGGAGGGAGGCGAGAGGTAGAAGGAGAGATGGATAGAGAGGGAGAGAGAGGGATAGAAGAAGAGGTATATAATCTATCTCTCTAACTCTCTATCTCTCGCTATCCCTCTCTCTCTCTATCCCTTCCTCTCTCTCTATCCCTTCCACTCTCTCTCTATCCCTTCCTCTCTCTCTCTATCCCTTCCTCTCTCTCTCTCTATTCCTTCCTGTCTCTCTATCACTTCTGCTCTCTATCCCTGTCTCTATCCCCCTCTCTCCCTCTATCTATCCCTCTCTCTCTCTATCCCTTCCTCTCTCTATCCCTTCCTCTTTCTCTCTCTATCCCTTCCTCTCTCTCTCTAAATATATATCCCTCTCTCTCTACCCCTTCCTCTCTCTCTCTTTCCCTTCCTCCCTCTCTCTTTCCCTTCCTCTCTCTATCCCTTCCTCTCTCTCTCTCTATCCCTTCCTCTCTCTATCCCTTCCTCTCTCTATCCCTTGCTCTCTCTATCCCTTCCTGTCTTTCTATCACTCCTGCTCTCTCTCTTTCCCTGTCTCTACCCCCCCCTCTCTCTATCCTTTCCTCTCTATCCCTTCCTCCCTCTCTCTTTCCCTTCCTCTCTCTATCCCTTCCTCTCTCTCTATCTCTTCCTCTCTCTATCCCTTCCTCTCTCTCTCTCTATCCCTTCCTCTCTCTCTCTCTATTCCTTCCTGTCTCTCTATCACTTCTGCTCTCTATCCCTGTCTCTATCCCCCTCTCTCCCTCTCTCTATCCCTTCCTCTCTCTCTCTCTCTCTCTCTATATATATATATATATATATATATATATCCCTCTCTGTCTACCCCTTCCTTTCTCTCTCTTTCCCTTCCTCCCTCTCTCTCTCCCTTCCTCTCTCTATCCCTTCCTCTCTCTCTCTATCCCTTGCTCTCTCTATCCCTTCCTGTCTCTCTATCACTCCCGCTCTCTCTCTTTCCCTGTCTCTATCCCCCCTCTCTCTCTCTCTATCCCTCTCTCTATCCCTTCCTCTCTCTCTCTCTATCCCTTCCTCCCTCTCTCTTTCCCTTCCTCTCTCTATCCCTTCCTCTCTCTATCTCTTCCTCTCTCTATCCCTTCCTCTCTCTATCCCTTCCTCTCTCTCTATCTCTTCCTCTATCTATCCCTTTCTCTCTCTCTATCCCTTCCTCTCTCTCTCTCTCTCTCTCTCTCTCTCTCTCTCTCTCTCTATATATATATATATATATATATATATATATATATATCCCTCTCTCTCTACCCCTTCCTATCTCTCTCTTTCCCTTCCTTCCTCTCTCTATCCCTTCCTCTCTCTCTCTATATATATATATATATATCCCTCTCTCTCTACCCCTTCCTCTCTCTCTCTATCCCTTCCTCTCTCTCTCTATCCCTTCCTCTCTCTATCCCTTCCTCTCTCTCTCTATCTCTTCCTCTCTCTATCTCTTCCTCTCTCTATCTCTTCCTCTCTCTATCCCTTCCTCTCTCTATCCCTTCCACTCTCTATCCCTTCCTCTCTCTCTCTATCTCTTCCTCTCTCTCTATCCCTTCCTCTCTCTCTCTATCTCTTCCTCTCTCTATCCCTTCCTCTCTCTCTCTCTCTCTATCCCTTCCTCTCTCTATCCCTTCCTCTCTATCTCTTCCTCTCTCTCTATCCCTTCCTCTCTCTATCCCTTCCTCTCTCTATCCCTTCCTCTCTCTCTCTATCCCTTCCTCTCTCTATCCCTTCCTCTTTCTCTCTCTCTATCCCTTCCTCTCTCTCTATATATATATATACATATATTTATCCCTCTCTCTCTACCCCTTCCTCTCTCTTTCTATCCCTCCCTCTCTCTCTCTATCCCTTCCTCTCTCTCTCTATCCCTTCCTCTCTCTATCCCTTCCTGTCTCTCTATCACTCCCGCTCTCTCTCTTTCCCTGTCTCGATCACCCTCCTTCTCTCTCTCTATCCACCTCTCTCACTATCCCCTGCCCCTCTCTATCTCTATCCCTGTCTTTCTCTATGGGATCACTTTTGTGGGCGGAGACTGTGTCACATGTTGTGGTAACATGTTTTGAAGGGGAGGGGTTTATACTGTTGGGTGGAGTCAATGGAGGGGAGGGGCCGGGTCTCTGTTTTTCGCCCCACCAAGTTGGAAAGTCACCAGCCTCCAATGATTAATATATGCCGTGTATTATAAAGGAGAATGGAGGGGGTCATTTATGAAGAAAGACTGATCAAAATACACTTAGCCCCCTAAGTGGGGATATGATCACCTTATATAAATATATCCAGGGTCAGCACAAGGCTTTGTCAGGGGAAAGCTTTGTGACATCCTTTAAGGTTAGAAGGAAAAAGATCCCACCTTAAACAAAGGAAAGGGTTCTTCACATTAAAGGAACTCTCTACCAAAGGAGGTTATGACAGCGGATTTCATAGATAACTTTAAAAAGGGGTTGGGTATATTTCTGTTTAAAAAGGGCATTCAGGGTTATCCTGGATAACTAGATGAAGAATACTGATCCAGGGAGTAATCAGATTGCCAGTATTTTTTCCCTTATGAGACATTAGGCAAAATGTCAAAGTTTTCTCTTTTTTGTTCACCTTCCTCTGGATCAATTATCACTTAATCCACATTTTACAAGGATCAGAGGAGATCTATAAAGAGAATATGTTTGAAACTTCGAAAATGTTTGAACTTGATGAACTAAGTCTTTTTTCAAGCTCAATTACTATGTAACTATGATTGCTACCAATATTGTAATGTGCGCCATATGGTAACCATTGCGTGCATCCATCTAGTAGCAGAGCATGCCAGTGTGTGGTGATGGTAACCATTGGGTGCGTCCAACTAGTAACGGAGAGCATGCCAGTGTTTAATGATGGTAACCATTGGGTGCATCCATCTAGTACCAGAGAGCATGCCAGTGTTTGGTGATGGTAACCATTGGGTGCGTCCATCTAGTAACAGAGCATGCCAGTGTTTGGTGATGGTAACCATTGGGTGCATCCATCTAGTAACTGAGAGCATGCCAGTGTTTGGTGATGGTAACCATTGGGTGCATCCATCTAGTAACTGAGAGCATGCCAGTGTTTGGTGATTGTAACCATTGGGTGCGTCCATCTAGTAACAGAGAGCATGCCAGTGTTTGGTGATGGTAACCATTGCGTGCATCCATCTAGTAGCAGAGCATGCCAGTGTTTGGTCATGGTAACCATTGGGTGCGTCCATCTAGTAACGGAGAGCATGCCAGTGTTTGATGATGGTAACCATTGGGTGCATCCATCTAGTAACAGAGAGCATGCCAGTGTTTGGTGATGGTAACCATTGGGTGCATCCATCTAGTAACTGAAAGCATGCCAGTGTTTGGTGATGGTAACCATTGGGTGCGTCCATCTAGTAACAGAGCATGCCAGTGTTTGGTGATGGTAACCATTGGGTGCATCCATCTAGTAACAGAGCATGCCAGTGTTTGGCGATGGTAACCATTGGGTGCATCCATCTAGTAACAGAGAGCATGCCAGTGTTTGGTGATGGTAACCCTTGCGTGCATCCATCTAGTATCAGAGCATGCCAGTGTTTGGTGATGGTAACCATTTGGTGCGTCCATCTAGTAACGGAGAGCATGCCAGTGTTTGGTGATGGTAACCATTGGGTGCGTCCATCTAGTAACAGAGAGCATGCCAGTGTTTGGTGATGGTAACCATTGGGTGCATCCATCTAGTAACTGAGAGCATGCCAGTGTTTGGTGATGGTAACCATTGGGTGCATCCATCTAGTAACAGAGAGCATGCCAGTGTTTGGTGATGGTAACCATTGTGTGTGTCCATCTAGTAACAGAGAGCATGCTGTCACTATCTACTGCTTCTCAGTCGGGCTTGATAAGGCTGTTATTACCAAACCTACCCAGCAGATCTACCAGATTCTTTTGATCTCTTCACTAAGACAGCTGATGCCTCTTAAATTAGATTAAGAATATGAATGCAGGCTCAGCATTATAAGAAATCAGAAACTGTTTTTATTTCTGTGGACAAGGGCTCATCTATAAGGCATCATAACAGCAACTTCATTCATACAGTCATTGCGGTTATCTTCTTACCTCCCTTTTTAGATAGGAGCATATCTGTCTTCAATATATGTCTTCTTCCCTTGGCTTAGGAACATATATATATATATATATACTTTAAGACATTCAACCCAGCATTATCTCAACTGCCCTCAGAGACACCAATACATCTCTCTCTCTGTCAGAAAAAACTCAACTGCCAACTGCTCTCTCTCCTCTCTGACAGTTACCACCGACCACACAACATTCTAAACCATTTAACTCCTTACACACTGGGCACAATTAATCATATAGTCATCAACATAACATAACATAGCATAACATTTTACATATTAATTAACATGACACAACACATATAGGATAATCAAATTAACATAAAAGCATATTAAACAACTAAACTTGTACTGACCCCAAAGGGGGTTCAGGGGAATCACGACAAGAGCATGCCAGTGTTTGGTGATGGTAACCATTGGGTGTGTCCATCTAGTAACAGAGAGCATGCCAATGTTTGGTGATGATAACCATTGGGTGCATCCATCTAGTAACAGAGAGCATGCCAGTGTTTGGTAATGGTAACCATTGGGTGCGTCCATCTAGTAACAGAGCATGCCAGTGTTTGGTGATGGTAACCATTGGGTGCATCAATCTAGTAACAGAGAACATGCCTGTGTTTGGTGATGGTAACCATTCGGTGCGTCCATCTAGTAATAGAGAGCATGCCAGTGTTTGGTGATGGTAACAATTGGGTGCATCCATCTAGTAACAGAGCATGCCAGTGTTTGGTGATGGTAACCATTGGGTGCGTCCATCTAGTAACAGAGAGCATGCCTGTGTTTGGTGATGGTAACCATTGGGTATGTCCATCTAGTAACAGAGAGCATGCCAGTGTTTGGTGATGGTAACCATTGGGTGCATCCATCTAGTAACAGAGCATGCCTGTGTTTGGTGATGGTAACCATTGGGTGCGTCCATCTAGTAACAGAGCATGCCTGTGTTTGGTGATGGTAACCATTGGGTGTGTCCATCTAGTAATAGAGAGCACACCAGTGTTTGGTGATGGTAACCATTGGGTGCATTCATCTAGTAACAGAGAGTATGCCAGTGTTTGGTGATGGTAACCATTGGGTGCATCCATCTAGTAATAGAGCATGCCCATGTTTGGTGATGGTAATCATTGGGTGCGTCCATCTAGTAATAGAGCATGCCATGTTTGGTGATGGTAATCATTGGATGCGTCCATCTAGTAACAGAGAGCATGCCCATGTTTGGTGATGGTAATCACTGGGTGCATCCATCTAGTAACAGAGCATGCCAGTGTTTGGTGATGGTAACCATTGGGTGCGTCCATCTAGTAATAGAGAGCACACCAGTGTTTGATGATGGTAACCATTGGGTGAGTCCATCTAGTAATAGAGCATGCCCATGTTTGGTGATGGTAATCATTGGGTGCATCCATCTAGTAACAGAGAGCATGCCAGTGTTTGGTGATGGTAATCATTGGGTGTGTCCATCTAGTAACAGAGCATGCCAGTGTTTGGTGATGGTAACCATTGGGTCCGTCCATCTAGTAACAGAGAGCATGCCCATGTTTGGTGATGGTAATCACTGGGTGCATCCATCTACAGGGAGTGCAGAATTATTAGGCAAGTTGTATTTTTGAGGATTAATTTTATTATTGAACAACAACCATGTTCTCAATGAACCCAAAAAACTCATTAATATCAAAGCTGAATATTTTTAGAAGTAGTTTTTAGTTTGTTTTTAGTTTTTGCTATTTTAGGGGGATATCTGTGTGTGCAGGTGACTATTACTGTGCATAATTATTAGGCAACTTAACAAAAAACAAATATATACCCATTTCAATTATTTATTTTTATTAGTGAAACCAATATAACATCTCAACATTCACAAATATACATTTCTAACATTCAAAAAGAAAACAAAAACAAATCAGTGACCAATATAGCCACCTTTCTTTGCAAGGACACTCAAAAGCCTGCCATCCATGGATTCTGTCAGTGTTTTGATCTGTTCACCATCAACATTGCGTGCAGCAGCAACCACAGCCTCCCAGACACTGTTCAGAGAGGTGTACTGTTTTCCCTCCTTGTAAATCTCACATTTGATGATGGACCACAGGTTCTCAATGGGGTTCAGATCAGGTGAACAAGGAGGCCATGTCATTAGATTTTCTTCTTTTATACCCTTTCTTGCCAGCCACGCTGGGGAGTACTTGGACACGTGTGATGGAGCATTGTCCTGCATGAAAGTCATGTTTTTCTTGAAGGATGCAGACTTCTTTCTGTACCACTGCTTGAAGAAGGTGTCTTCCAGGAACTGGCAGTAGGACTGGGAGTTGAGCTTGACTCCATCCTCAACCCGAAAAGGCCCCACAAGCTCATCTTTGATGATACCAGCCCAAACCAGTACTCCACCTCCACCTTGCTGGCGTCTGAGTCGGACTGGAGCTCTCTGCCCTTTACCAATCCAGCCACGGGCCCAACCATCTGGCCCATCAAGACTCACTCTCATTTCATCAGTCCATAAAACCTTAGAAAAATCAGTCTTGAGATATTTCTTGGCCCAGTCTTGACGTTTCAGCTTGTGTGTCTTGTTCAGTGGTGGTCGTCTTTCAGCCTTTCTTACCTTGGCCATGTCTCTGAGTATTGCACACCTTGTGCTTTTGGGCACTCCAGTGATGTTGCAGCTCTGAAATATGGCCAAACTGGTGGCAAGTGGCATCGTGGCAGCTGCACGCTTGACTTTTCTCAGTTCATGGGCATTTATTTTGCGCCTTGGTTTTTCCACACGCTTCTTGCGACCCTGTTGACTATTTTGAATGAAACGCTTGATTGTTCGATGATCACGCTTCAGAAGCTTTGCAATTTTAAGAGTGCTGCATCCCTCTGCAAGATATCTCACTATTTTTGACTTTTCTGAGCCTGTCAAGTCCTTCTTTTGACCCATTTTGCCAAAGGAAAGGAAGTTTCCTAATAATTATGCACACCTGATATAGGGTGTTGATGTCATTAGACCACACCCCTTCTCATTACAGAGATGCACATCACCTAATATGCTTAATTGGTAGTAGGCTTTCGAGCCTATACAGCTTGGAGTAAGACAACATGCATAAAGAGGATGATGTGGTGAAAATACTCATTTGCCTAATAATTCTGCACTCCCTGTAGTAACAGAGAGCATACCAGTGTTTGGTGATGGGACTCGGTCAGTGGTACCCAAACAGTAGATCTCCATGTGCTAATATGCCGTAAGCACTCCATGTTTAGCCTGACTGGGTGAAGATTACAAGACTTGCCATTGGCTGTGTGGCTGTATGTGCTGGTGTCTGAGAGAAGAAGCAGGTATGTATATGTTGTGCAACAAGTGTGAATGTGATTCGCTCACACCATGGGCCTCATTTAATTGCTACGTTTTACAGATCCGGGCTCGCAAATGGAGCTTGCAAGCTACTTTGCTATTCAATTGCCTTCTGTTTGCGTGCTCCGATCGAGTTACGTCCTACGAGCTACTATTCCTAGTGATTTGTTGAATCGCAGCTTACTTCCCTCAAAGCATTTGATCTTTCACGGGTGCAAGAGTTGCGGCCAAAAGAAATCCTGAATTGCTATTCAATTGCTCCAATTTACCCTTTCGTCAATGGCTGAACTTGAACCACAGGTTACTTGGCCCAAGGAGGTGTCGCAAAGGGCTTACTTACAAATCGTAGCACTTTAAAAGCAAATAAAAAAGCAATCCTGTTCTTTTATTAAAAGTGAAAGTGATGTTAGGTCTTAGAATTAAAAGCATCATTCTCAAGATCGCACATCGGCATAAATAAATACTTTATTTCATGTTAAATTTTCATCAACCTCCAAACCCGTAGGACTTTAGAATCCAACTTTTATATTTCATTGAAGTCCTACGGGGCTTGAATAACGAGTTACGGGCTTGGAGGTCATGCAAGCCCGTAGGACTTTGGAATCCAACTTTTATATTTTATTTAAGTCCTACGGAGCTAGAATAACGAGTTACGGGCTTGGAGGTCATGCAAGCCCGTAGGACTTTGGACGGAAATTAAACATGAAATAAAGTATTGGATTTTGGCGATGTGTGAGCTTGAGAATGTTGTGCTTTTAATTCTAATGTCACCCATTGTGTTCCCCATCATTTACAGTGCTGGATTGAATTTATATTTGCATTTACAGGCTTGATACATGAGTTACAGGCTTGTGGCTGGAACCATCTTCAAGCCCGCAAATGTTTACTGCCGATGGCATGGTTTGCGATGATCGGGAAGGGGGACCAACTTGCGGGGCCGGACAATTGAATAGCTAAGTAAACGTAGAGCAACGCAAGGACGTAACTTGATCTCAGGAAATCGCAGATTTGCGATTGAGTTACGGCCCCTAATTGAATGAGGCCCCATGTCTGTGGGATGATAATAAATTATAACAAAAATATATCCAATGTCTGTGATTTCCCATGGTTGACGTACCAGATTTACAGCCACATTAACTTCGGGCTACGTCTTAAAACATAGCTCTTAACGTAGATCTTAGGGATTTTTGCTATTAAATTATCCCCGTAACGCAGCCCGCAGCCGACTTGCGGGTTAAAATGCAGCAAGGCCGAGAAAAGCCTACGTGTTGAGCAACGTTGAACTCCATCTCAACCCATAATTACAGGCTTGCTTAATTGATAACGTTCTAGCCCGCAAATCTGACGGCCGACACGTGGTTTATGGTTTTGCATCTCTAGTTGTAGCCTTTCTAATTTAATAGCACTGTAACTTGGCCAAATTTCAAGCCCGCAGCCATTACAAGCTTCACATTGGAGATGTCTCCAACCCTAATGTCTGGGGAATGGCTTGGCATGTAAGGGGCTTACTCTACTAACTTAGGGCCATATTAAATTCGAGCCTCATAAGTCCAACGTGTAGCACGTAGAGGCTGCGTGTTTCAAAATTTGGCCTGCTTACATTGCTATTAAATTAGAAAGGGCTGCGAGCTACGAGCGAGAGACGCTATTTCGTAAACCAGGTCTCGGCCGTCTGGGTTTCGTGCTTGAACGCAAACAATTAAGCAATCACGTAGTTACGGGTTCAGATGAAGCCAGTGGAAAAAGAGATTGTTAGCGTTACGTCACTGAAAAAGGGGAGGGTACATTTCGAAGTCCAACGTGCTTCACGAAGATTGCGATCGGACCCACAGTCCAGGTATGATGCAATATAAATAAAGCAGTAAATATGATATTCTATTACGTGCGAGTTACAGTATGTCGTAACACATTGATTGGCGGGATTGATATAACACAAAATATAAACAAGAAATAAAGTATTTTTGGGGGAGATTTGCGGCCTTGAGATTGTTTTGCTACTAATTCTAAGACCCCTCTGTCTCCACTTCAGCCCTCTCAATATACTTATATGTATAGACTTTGTTTGGCTATCTTAATGATATATTTGGTACCTTCATATTATGTATATTTGGCAATATCTGTCAACTATTGATTCAGCAACCTATTTAATGATAGATGCCACTATACAATTTATTTGATTATTTATGTATATATGTATAGACATTTTTTGGCTACCTAAATGATATATTTGGCACCCACAATGAGTTATATATATTTGGCAATATCTGTCAGCAATTCATATGACTATTGATTTAACAAATTACTTATTGACAGAAGCCATTATATAATCAATTGGATCATTTCCTATTCATATTGTATATACAATTTTTATTATTTTTTTGTAAATAAAAGTTATATTTTAACATATCAATTCCATCCTTCTTTTTCAATATGATCATATACATGCCCATTTTTATGGCAGGAGGGGTTAATTACTTGTGATTAGAATTTAAAGGTGTCTGTTCTTTTCTCTATGTATTTATTTAATTCTAAGACCCAACATCACTTTCTCTGTTAATAAAACTACAGTAGTGTGTTGTTATTTGCATTACAAGTACTACGTATCACCCCCCTTGCGCGTCCTCTCGAGCACACATTGGCCTTTGGGCTCCATTTGCGTGTAAGGTGCTTGCTCGCGAGTGACCATGTTGCAATTTAATAGCTGATTTGAACAAGTAGCGGTTACGGGCTCATCAGATCTATGGATTTACGTGTGCGAAGTTCAACGTTGCTCGGCACGCAGGCTATTCTCGGCCGTCCTGCGCAACAACACGCAAAGCCAGCTGTGGGCAATTTTACCGGGCTAATTTAATACCCGTAACACGTAAATCTGGAGCCCCAATTTAATAGGGCTGTTAACTCCCTATTATAAGGCACACTGCTAACAAAACACTAGTAATATGTTGTAAACCCCCTTTTTAATGTGTCTGCCCCCCGCCTTTTACTTCTCTTTCCACTTTATATGTTAAGCTCAGTACTTAGGAAGCAGAGTATGGAAGGCGCCAGCTCTGGCCGGGATTGCTCAATCTCTTAGCACATGATTCTACCGTATGTTTGTCCCACAAAGGGTCGAAGTCTAACAGCAGTAAGCAGAGATTCTAAGGAGAGGGACGATGGCTCACCTGCAACTCTCTCTCTATGCTGTTACAGGACTTGTGCTCCTTATTTCTTTCAGCCCTCTGATACTTGTTGAGGGTGGCAAGCTTCTGGTGGTGCCAATGGATGGCAGTCACTGGCTAAGTATGCGCACAGTGGTAGACTCCTTGCAACAGAGAGGGCACCAAGTAGTTGTGTTGGCACCAGAGACCAACCTGCTTTTGAACAATGCCCAGGAATATGACATGAAGTTTTACCCAGTGCCCTACACTCAGACCGAGCTACAGACGCACTTTAGCTCATTCGCAGGGGTACTTTTCACCCCAGAACCGTTTGTGCAGAAATTCTTGAAAATGCGCCAACATTTGAAGGAGACGTCAGCCATATTACTGAGCACTTGCCAGTACCTGCTGAACAATACCCAAATGATACAGTTCTTGGAGCAAAGTGCCTTTGATGCTGTCTTCACAGATGCCATGTGGCCATGTGGCGCGATCCTCGCTGAGTATCTGTCAGTTCCATCTGTTTTCTTTTTGCGTGGAATTCCTTGCAACTTAGACCTCAAGGCTACGCAGTGCCCAATGCCCCTATCCTATGTGCCACGGCTGATGACAGGTTTGACCGATCACATGACTTTCCCCCAAAGGGTGAAGAATCTTTTGTTTGACCTGTTCTTACCGTTCCTCTGCAATTCTGTATTTTCTCCCTACGAGCAACTAGCGTCAGAATTCCTCCAAAGGGACGCAAGTCTGCAGGAAATCCTTAGTCATGGAGCCATTTGGCTCATGAGAAATGACTTTGTCCAGGATTTCCCAAGACCAATCATGCCCAACATGATCTTCATTGGAGGCATTAATTGCATGGCAAGGAAGCCCCTGACACAGGTAGGCAAACAAATCATTTTCTAAGGTGGTACTTTTTGCGAATTGCGTTTTGCTCCATAAAGTGGTAGAGTCCTCAAATGTTTGTGAGACTAATCTTGTTATATTCTCTGCTTCCAAGGGGTCATTCCAGTCCCTCGGGCCATATGGCTAAAATACGTTTTGAAAACATTGGGAATTTGGTTTTAAAGTGTATGTATATATAGTAAATAAATAGGATAGTTGTGTTCACGTGAATGTCTAAAACAAGTTCAAAAACTAGAGCCTCATTCAGTTGCTTTCAGTCGATCCGGTAGCCTGTAATGGAGAGTTAATTTGCTATTCAATTGGCGTCTTTTTGCGGGCTCCAAATGGCTTACGAGTTACGGGCTTGAAAAGAGGGTTAAACCCGTAACTTACAGCCTCCCGAAGCCTTTGATTTTTCACGGCCACAAGATTTCCGATCGCTGAAATCGCAAATCGATATTCAATTGCAAAAATCGATCAACACCGCACCCACACTCAAGCCCGCAAACGCCAAATGGCGGCCCAAAGCTTCCAAATAGGACCTGCAAAGGGTTTACAGACTAGTTTCTAACATTGCAAATGACAATATAAAGACACCAATACACTTTAAAATATGGGGAAAGCAATGGAAGGCGTCACAATTACACGCACAATTCCCAACTATCAAATATTGCAAAAAAATTAAATGTATTTTCCTCATAGGTTGTAATGGTCATGCAGATGCCAATATGAAAAGTCATATTGCTGAAAGCTATTAAAGACACACTACCTCATTAAATTGCAACACAAATGCATGTGCAAATGGCTGCCATATTAACCCTTTCTCACTCATAGAGGCTCTAACGTGGACCCTAAAAATACAAAGATCATCTCATATACACTTCACTCATCACATCTACATTGGGGCTACAAATAGTGGCTAAATTACACCACCACATGGCACATATCAAGTACCAGGGGAGCATTTCACATATGGTTGCTTACTTATGTCTCTGTCTGTGTGCATCCACAAGGTTTGCATGTCAAAGATACTGGAGTGGGCTGCCAGTTCCTTCTCCAGTGGACTGTGATTTGTCTGACCTCTCTGCTTTGACCTGCCCACCTACAGTGGCCCTACATAGTATAGCTCACAGCTTCATTTAGATACATATGCCCACTCACCACCAACACTTAGTAATCCAGAAGGGGACCAGGGTAACATACACCATGCTAATCTACTCATCAGGAAGGGTCGCAAACACACATGGAGGCTGTGCAGCGGCATGTGGGTCAACAGCCAACTCACCTTCATCAGGGATAATCTCCGCTATGCCCATCCTGGAAAGTCTCACGCCATTGCTGGTGGCCATGTGCCAAGATGTATACCCATTATCATTTGGTGACCTCCCATAAAGTGTTTTGCTATCAATCAATCGACATTATCACCTTTCACATTGTTATCAGGCCTTCAGGGGAATGTTGATACTCCACAGTATCACAAATTGGACTTTGCATGTGTATTAACCCTTTATGATTATTACCGTATATACTCGAGTATAAGCTGACCCGAGTATAAGCAGAGGCACCTATTTTACCACAAAATACTGGGAAAAATTAGTGACTCGAGTATAAGTTGAGGGTGGGAAATGTGCTGCCCCCTGTGTCCCTCTTGTGCCCTCTGTGTCCCCCTCTTGTGTGCTCTTTTCTTGTGACCCCCTCTCTCTCCCAGGTATCTCTTCTCCCCTCTCCCTCCCCTGTGTCTCTTCCCCCCTCTCCCTTCCCTGTGTCTCTTCCCCCCCTCCCTTATCACCCTCCTCAACCCCCCTCCTCATTCTCAACCTCCCTCCTCAACCCCCCTCCTCATCCTCAACCTCCCTCCTCAACCCCTTCCTCATCCTCAACCTCCCACCTCAACCCCCCATCCTCATCCTCAACCCCCCATCCTCAACCCCCCATCCTCAACCCCCCATCCTCAACCCCCCCATCCTCAACCGCCCTCCTCATCCTAAACCCCCATCCTCATCCTAAACCACCCATCCTCATCCTAAACCACCCATCCTCATCCTAAACCACCCTCCTCATCCTAAACCACCCTCCTCATCCTAAACCCCCTCCTCAGCCACCCTCCTCAACCCCCCTCCTCATCCTCAACCCCCCTCCTCATCCTCAACCTCCCTCCTCATCCTCAACCCCCCTCCTCATCCTCAACCCCCCTCCTCATCCTCAACCTCCCTCCTCATCCTCAACCCCCCATCCTCAACCTCAACCCCCCCATTCTCATCCTAACCCCCCCATCCTCATCCTAAAACCCCCTCCTCACTTTACCCCTCCTCATCCTAAACCCCCTCCTCACTTTACCCCTCTAAATACCTCCCTTTGTCCCTTTCCCCTCACTTACCTCCATCGGCAGCTGTTCCTCCGCTCCTTCACACTCCTTCCTGCTTCTTGACCCGGTGAATGCTAATGACGTGGCGCGCATGTGATGTCACTTCATTAGCATATGCCGGTCCCGACGCAGGAAGGAGCTTGGAGAGCGGAGGAGCAGCTGCAGATGAGGTAAGTGAGGGAAAAGGGGTAAAGTGAGGAGGGGAGTTTAGAATGAGGAGCGGGGAGGGATAGAGACACAGGGGGAGGGTTAGAGAGACACGGGTAGAGAGACGAGGGGGGGGGGGGGGAGAGTGACTCGAGTATAAGCCGATGGGGCCCTTTTCAGCCATAAAAAAAGGGCTGAAAAACTTGGCTTATACTCGAGTATATACGGTATATATGATATATATTATATCTAATGCTATTATTACAATTTTTTATTATTATTATTATTATGTTATGTATTAATCTATTGCATAGTGACTAGGGCTCATTAGTTTACAGATATAGGAATGTGACACAAATGTGATGTGTGTGGATATCCCAAAACCCCAACCATGAACTACACACTGACACGGTTAGAACAGTATAGCAAACCTTTATTTCATACAAAGAGCACAATCAGAAATGGACAAGACTGTGTATTAATATCATGGGTGTGGTGTGGGTGGATCCCGAAAGGGCATGTGGTTGGGGTTGTGAACAAGGGGATACCTAAAGGAGGTAATGTGATAGGTGCTATGCATCATGCTTATTCTTAGACTACCATGGTCACATGTGGTCACTACACCACTGCAACCGGAATCTAATAAAAAAAAAAAAGGATCATCACAAATCACTCCATGTAATTGGAGAAACCATTAATGTGCATAGCACTTACAACTTGTCTAGATCTGCTCAATGAAACAGATGAACATAAATGGAAGGCCACACCTGTGTGGCCTTGGGGTTGTGGGAGGGTCCCTCTCTTCCTACTAAAGCCTCCGATCCGCCCATTCCTCTCTAACCTCAGTTCAACTGCAGTTCATTTTAGGCTGGCTTGCGTGTGGGCAGGAGCTCCTCCTCCCGCCTTCTTTTCTCCTGGCTTTTTCCAAGGAAGCATCGTCCACGGCAGTAAACAAGGTAACCGCTTCCCAGCTTTTGCACTTTTGCCACATTTCACGGCACTTTCGGGGCATATCTACTAAGCCCATATATTGTCAGCATCCAAAGTATGCACTTTTGCTGCCTTTCGCTTGGCCTTTTATTACATTTCGGTGCACATTTACTCAGCTCCATGCTTGTCAGCACTCAAGTTAGCCGCTTTTTTGGCTTTCACTTCACGTTTTACTGCACTTTTGGGGCATATCTGCTAAGCTCAGACATGGTTCACACCCAATATTTGGAACATAGCCGCTACACAGCGCCCTTCTCTGGATCTCCCTAGCCCTCACCAGGCTGCCAAGGGTTCAGGTAGCACCCGCCACAGGTCAGCTACTGATCCGGAGCACGGTCCTCGTCTTGTTCTCCTTCCATTTCAGCCCTTTAGTGCGTTGCTTTCTGCCTCCCTATCATGCTGTTTTTGGCCTCTATCTACAAAGTTGAGTCATTGCTCTTGCCCGAGGTTTAAATGTGCCACACACAGCGGCCTCACTTTACTCTACTGCTGCAAACGGCAGCTTCACTGCTGCACACGGTGGCCTCACTTGGACATGAGGGGAGAGACTAACGTTTGCAGAAGTAGTGTAGTCTCTCCCCTCATGTCCATGCCGCACACATCAGCCTCACTTTACACTACTGCAAACGCGGCTGCTCCCTTCACGTTCTCGCTGCTCATGGCAGCCTCACTCTCCATGCCGCACGCGGCGGCCTACCCTTTTGTACGGTATGTTCAGATATTTCCGTACCCTTTTGTACGGTATTTTCAGATATTTCCGTATTCTTTTGTACAGTATGTTTAGATATTTCCGTACACTTTTGTTTGGTATGTTCAGATATTTCCGTACCCTTTTGTACGGTATTTTCAGATATTTCCGTATTCTTTTGTACGGTATGTTCACATATTTCCGTACCCTTTTATACGGTATGTTCAGTTATTTCCGTATTCTTTTATACTGTATGTTCAGATATTTCCGTGCTCTTTTGTACGGTATGTTTAGATATTTTGGTACCCTTTTATACGGTATGTTCAGATATTTCCGTGCTCTTTTGTACGGTATGTTTAGATATTTTGGTACCCTTTTGTACGGTATGTTTAGATATTTCCGCGCCTTTTTATACGGTATGTTTAGATATTTTGGTACCCTTTTATACGGTATATTTAGATATTTCCGCTCCCTTTTATACGGTATGTTCAGATATTTCCGCGCCCTTTTGTACGTTATGTTCAGATATTTCCATGCTCTTTTGTACGGTATGTTTAGATATTTCCGCGCCCTTTTGTACGTTATGTTCAGATATTTCCGTGCCCTTTTGTATGGTATATTTAGATATTTTGGTACCCTTTGTACAATATGTTCAGATACTTCATGCTGTGTACTTTGAGGCTTCTCTCCTGTGGCTGCTCCCACCACACACCGAGAAACTGTTGTCTAAGCTTTTTGAGTTTGTTTGAAAAGCAAAGTTCATGGTTTGGTCAGACTGAAGCAAACAGTGGGGATTGTGTACATTCCCTCTGACCTGTACACGTGTGTGCTATCAGATAACAGTCCTACAGAGTCGGATTATCCAGGTCCTGGGACTTCAGTCTGTGCTGTGGAGGGAGCGATGATGGTTTCGACTCCTTCCCTCTCACACTCTACCGTCAGAATCATTTTGGTCTTTGTGCTTTGTCTTACTTTGAATGAAGGAGGAAGAATACTAGTGGTCCCACAAGATGGCAGCCATTGGCTCAGCATGCGTAGCTTGGTGGAAAAGTTGTCCCACAGAGGTCACCAGATTGTCTTTGTTGTGCCTGAAGCCAACTATCTTCTCAGGGATTTATATAATTTCACTGTAAGAACATTTGCTGTGCCTTACAGCCAGGAATATCTGGAAAGTCAGCTCAAGAGTATGAGCAACGATGCGTTTGAACACAAACCATTTCTCAAGAAGATGCTTCTCATGCACGAGAGAATAATGAATACAACAGCGGCCCTCCATGCTGCCTGCAAGAACCTCTTGAACAATGCTACCCTCATCAGGGATCTGGAGCAGAACTCTTTTCATGTAATGCTGAGTGACCCCATCTTCCCATGTGGAGAGATCCTGGCTGAGCACCTTGACATCCCTTCTGTGTTCTTCATGCGTGGAGTTTTGTTTGGGATGGACCAGTCACCAAGCCCCCCTTCCTATGTGCCCAGATTTTTCACCTCATTCACAGACCACATGTCCTTCAGCCAGAGGGTGATGAATCTACTAGTCCAATCTATTGAGCATTCACTTGGCAATGCCTTCTACTCCCCTTACACCCGCATGGCCTCAGAGTTCCTGAAGAGGGAGGTAACTGCTCGGGACCTTTTCAGCCGGGCTTCCATCTGGCTCTTGAAATATGACTTTGTCTTTGAATATCCCAGGCCTATGATGCCAAATATGGTTTATATAGGAGGCATCAACTGTGCTAGCAGGAAGCCTCTGAGCCAGGTAAGTACTGTGCTTAGGTATCTAGGCGTGTATAGGGTAGGGTACCCCTCAGATGTAATATTGATAGTGAGGGCATATGAGGTCCAATAACTACTAATTATTTATATAAACACACAGATCTCACTTGTGAACCTTCTTGTGGTGATGTGTATCAGCTCTTATGTAGTAGGTGCTGTCTTACCTGTCAACTTCTGAGCCTTCTTCCTACTTAAAAGGCAGTTTGACTGTAGAGTGAACGGTCTGAGATATAAACGTGCAACCAGCAACTCAATGTGAGGATAAACTCAGCCTCCAAGGGTCCCACTTACTTGATAAGAAACGCTCTAATATAGGGGAGGGACGGAAGACAACAATGGACATGGCCAGGACTGCAGGTGGTATTTTTTACCTTGCTTAGCGTTTGTGCCGATTATCAATATTAGATCTTTATAATACCATAATCAAAATATCAGACTACAGTGCCCTGTTAATAAATAGCTGTTTACCCCCGGGGGTGTATGAGTCTAAATGAGAGTATATGAAGGTGAGTGAGAGTGTACGAATCTGAATGAGAATGTATGAGTGTAAGTGTCTGAGGGTGAGTGAGGATGTATGAGTGTGAGTGTCTGAGGGTGAGTGAGGATGTATGAGTGTGAGTGTCTGAAGGTGAATGAGAATGTCAGAGTGTGAGTGTCTGAGGGTGAATGAGAATGTCAGAGTGTGAGTGTCTGAGGGTGAGTGAGGATGTCAGAGTGTGAGTGTCTGAGGGTGAATGAGAATGTCAGAGTGTGAGTGTCTGAGGGTGAGTGAGGATGTCAGAGTGTGAGTGTCTGAGGGTGAATGAGAATGTCAGAGTGTGAGTGTCTGAGGGGGAGTGAGGATGTCAGAGTGTGAGTGTACGAATCTGAATGAGAATGTATGAGTGTGATTGTCTGAGGGTGAGTGAGGATGTATGAGTGTGAGTGTCTGAGGGTGAGTGAGGATGTATGAGTGTGAGTGTCTGAGAGTGAGTCAGGATGTATGAGTGTGAGTGTCTGAAGGTGAATGAGAATGTCAGAGTGTGAGTGTCTGAGGGGGAGTGGGGATGTCAGAGTGTGAGTGTCTGAGGGGGAGTGAGGATGTTAGAGTGTGAGTGTACGAATCTGAATGAGAATGTCAGAGTGTGAGTGTCTGAGGGTGAGTGAGGATGTCAGAGTATGAGTGTCTGAGGATGAGTGAGGATGTCAAAGTGTGAGTGTCTGAGGGTGAGTGAGGATGTCAGAGTGTGAGTGTCTGAGGGTGAGTGAGGATGTCAGAGTGTGAGTGTCTGAAGGTGAATGAGAATGTCAGAGTGTGAGTGTCTGAGGGTGAGTGAGGATGTCAGAGTGTGAGTGTCTGAGGGTGAGTGAGGATGTCAGAGTGTGAGTGAAGATGTCAGAGTGTGAATGTCTGAGGGTGAGTGAGGATGTCAGAGTGTGAATGTCTGAGGGTGAGTGAGGATGTCAGAGTGTGATTGTCTGAGGGTGAGTCAGGATGTATGAGTGTGATTGTCTGAGGGTGAGTGAGGATGTATGAGTGTGAGTGTCTGAGGGTGAGTCAGGATGTATGAGTGTGAGTGTCTGAAGGTGAATGAGAATGTCAGAGTGTGAGTGTCTGAGGGGGAGTGGGGATGTCAGAGTGTGAGTGTCTGAGGGGGAGTGAGGATGTTAGAGTGTGAGTGTACGAATCTGAATGAGAATGTCAGAGTGTGAGTGTCTGAGGGTGAGTGAGGATGTCAGAGTGTGAGTGTCTGAGGGGGAGTGAGGATGTCAGAGTGTGAGTGTCTGAGGGGGAGTGAGGATGTATGAGTGTGAGTGTCTGAGGGTGAGTGAGGATGTCAGAGTGTGAGTGAAGATGTCAGAGTGTGAATGTCTGAGGGTGAGTGAGGATGTCAGAGTGTGAATGTCTGAGGGTGAGTGAGGATGTCAGAGTATGAGTGTCTGAGGATGAGTGAGGATGTCAAAGTGTGAGTGTCTGAGGGTGAGTGAGGATGTCAGAGTGTGAGTGTCTGAGGGTGAGTGAGGATGTCAGAGTGTGAGTGTCTGAAGGTGAATGAGAATGTCAGAGTGTGAGTGTCTGAGGGTGAGTGAGGATGTCAGAGTGTGAGTGTCTGAGGGTGAGTGAGGATGTCAGAGTGTGAGTGAAGATGTCAGAGTGTGAATGTCTGAGGGTGAGTGAGGATGTCAGAGTGTGAATGTCTGAGGGTGAGTGAGGATGTCAGAGTGTGATTGTCTGAGGGTGAGTCAGGATGTATGAGTGTGATTGTCTGAGGGTGAGTCAGGATGTATGAGTGTGAGTGTCTAAGGGTGAGTGAGGATGTATGAGTGTCTGAGGGGGAGTGAGGATGTCAGAGTGTGAGTGTCTGAGGGTGATTGAGGATGTCAGAGTGTGAGTGAAGATGTCAGAGTGTGAGTGTCTGAAGGTGAATGAGAATGTCAGAGTGTGAGTGTCTGAAGGTGAATGAGAATGTCAGAGTGTGAGTGTCTGAGGGTGAGTGAGGATGTCAGAGTGTGAGTGTCTGAGGGGGAGTGAGGATGTCAGAGTGTGAGTGTCTGAGGGGGAGTGAGGATGTCAGAGTGTGAGTGTCTGAGGGGGAGTGAGGATGTCAGAGTGTGAGTGTACGAATCTGAATGAGAATGTATGAGTGTGATTGTCTGAGGGTGAGTCAGGATGTATGAGTGTGAGTGTCTGAAGGTGAATGAGAATGTCAGAGTGTGAGTGTCTGAGGGGGAGTGGGGATGTCAGAGTGTGAGTGTCTGAGGGGGAGTGAGGATGTTAGAGTGTGAGTGTACGAATCTGAATGAGAATGTCAGAGTGTGAGTGTCTGAGGGTGAGTGAGGATGTCAGAGTGTGAGTGTCTGAGGGGGAGTGAGGATGTCAGAGTGTGAGTGTCTGAGGGGGAGTGAGGATGTATGAGTGTGAGTGTCTGAGGGTGAGTGAGGATGTCAGAGTGTGAGTGAAGATGTCAGAGTGTGAATGTCTGAGGGTGAGTGAGGATGTCAGAGTGTGAGTGAAGATGTCAGAGTGTGAATGTCTGAGGGTGAGTGAGGATGTCAGAGTGTGAATGTCTGAGGGTGAGTGAGGATGTCAGAGTATGAGTGTCTGAGGGTGAGTGAGGATGTCAAATTGTGAGTGTCTGAGGGTGAGTGAGGATGTCAGAGTGTGAGTGTCTGAGGGTGAGTGAGGATGTCAGAGTGTGAGTGTCTGAGGGTGAGTGAGGATGTCAGAGTGTGAGTGTCTGAGGGGGAGTGAGGATGTCAGAGTGTGAGTGTCTGAGGGGGAGTGAGGATGTCAGAGTGTGAGTGTCTGAGGGGGAGTGAGGATGTCAGAGTGTGAGTGTACGAATCTGAATGAGAATGTATGAGTGTGATTGTCTGAGGGTGAGTCAGGATGTATGAGTGTGAGTGTCTGAAGGTGAATGAGAATGTCAGAGTGTGAGTGTCTGAGGGGGAGTGGGGATGTCAGAGTGTGAGTGTCTGAGGGGGAGTGAGGATGTTAGAGTGTGAGTGTACGAATCTGAATGAGAATGTCAGAGTGTGAGTGTCTGAGGGTGAGTGAGGATGTCAGAGTGTGAGTGTCTGAGGGGGAGTGAGGATGTCAGAGTGTGAGTGTCTGAGGGGGAGTGAGGATGTATGAGTGTGAGTGTCTGAGGGTGAGTGAGGATGTCAGAGTGTGAGTGAAGATGTCAGAGTGTGAATGTCTGAGGGTGAGTGAGGATGTCAGAGTGTGAGTGAAGATGTCAGAGTGTGAATGTCTGAGGGTGAGTGAGGATGTCAGAGTGTGAATGTCTGAGGGTGAGTGAGGATGTCAGAGTATGAGTGTCTGAGGGTGAGTGAGGATGTCAAATTGTGAGTGTCTGAGGGTGAGTGAGGATGTCAGAGTGTGAGTGTCTGAGGGTGAGTGAGGATGTCAGAGTGTGAGTGTCTGAAGGTGAATGAGAATGTCAGAGTGTGAGTGTCTGAGGGTGAGTGAGGATGTCAGAGTGTGAGTGTCTGAGGGTGAGTGAGGATGTCAGAGTGTGAGTGAAGATGTCAGAGTGTGAATGTCTGAGGGTGAGTGAGGATGTCAGAGTGTGAATGTCTGAGGGTGAGTGAGGATGTCAGAGTGTGATTGTCTGAGGGTGAGTCAGGATGTATGAGTGTGATTGTCTGAGGGTGAGTCAGGATGTATGAGTGTGAGTGTCTAAGGGTGAGTGAGGATGTATGAGTGTCTGAGGGGGAGTGAGGATGTCAGAGTGTGAGTGTCTGAGGGTGATTGAGGATGTCAGAGTGTGAGTGAAGATGTCAGAGTGTGAGTGTCTGAAGGTGAATGAGAATGTCAGAGTGTGAGTGTCTGAAGGTGAATGAGAATGTCAGAGTGTGAGTGTCTGAGGGTGAGTGAGGATGTCAGAGTGTGAGTGTCTGAGGGGGAGTGAGGATGTCAGAGTGTGAGTGTCTGAGTGGGAGTGAGGATGTCAGAGTGTGAGTGTCTGAGGGGGAGTGAGGATGTCAGAGTGTGAGTGAAGATGTCAGAGTGTGAATGTCTGAGGGTGAGTGAGGATGTCAGAGTGTGAGTGAAGATGTCAGAGTGTGAATGTCTGAGGGTGAGTGAGGATGTTAGAGTGTGAATGTCTGAGGGTGAGTGAGGATGTCAGAGTGTGAGTGTCTGAGGGTGAGTGAGGATGTCAAAGTGTGAGTGTCTGAGGGTGAGTGAGGATGTATAAATGAGTGTCTGAGGGTGAGTGAGGATGTCAAAGTGCGAGTGTCTGAGGGTGTGTGAGGATGTCAGAGTTCATGAAGCTGAGTAAGTATGAGAGCATGAGTGCGCATTTCTATTTCACAATGAACAGATGATGCACAAACTGCAGGACCTGGGTATGATTCCACTTCCCGATGCCCATGTGGCAATGAACTCGTGGTCACTAATATGGTCCTCTAATCACATGAACATCTCTCAAGCCTCTTCCTGTGGCCCTGACACCCTGTGTAGAGAGATGTGAGGTCAGGATGGTCTGGATGAACTTGCTTTATTTAGCCCCTATTATAATATAACTGTGTAATCCATGACACAGACGGAGGCATTGGCTGTGTTGGCGCTAAACATGTAGCAAAATAAAAGGACTGTATGTAAGGAATGAGCAAGGGCCACAGAACACCAGGCTAATAAGAGGGCACCTTGGGCTAGTCTCATTCACTCCATTGAGAGGGCACCTTTGCTTGGTCTCATTGACTCCATTGAGAGGGCACCTTAGGTAGGTCTCATTCAGCACAATTGAGAGGGCACATTTGCCTGGTCTCATTGACTCCATTGAGAGGGCACCTTAGGTAGGTCTCATTCAGCACAATTGAGAGGGCACCATGGACTGGTCTCATTCACTTAATTCAGAGGGCACCTTTGCCTAGTCTCATTGACTCCATTGAGAGGGCACTTTAGGTAGCTCTCATTCAGCACAATTGAGAGGGTACCATGGACTGGTCTCAATCACACCATTGAGAGGGCAGCTTTGCCTAGTCTCATTGACTCCATTGAGAGGGCACCTTAGGTAGGTCTCATTCAGCACAATTGAGAGGGCACATTTGCCTGGTCTCATTGACTCCATTGAGAGGGCACCTTAGGTAGGTCTCATTCAGCACAATTGAGAGGGCACCATGGACTGGTCTCATTCACTTAATTCAGAGGGCACCTTTGCCTAGTCTCATTGACTCCATTGAGAGGGCACTTTAGGTAGCTCTCATTCAGCACAATTGAGAGGGTACCATGGACTGGTCTCAATCACACCATTGAGAGGGCAGCTTTGCCTGGTCTCATTGACTCCACTGAGAAGGCACCTTAGGTTGCTCTCATTCAGCACAATTGAGAGGGCACCATGGACTGGTCTCATTGACTCCATTGAGAGGGCACCTTAGGTAGGTGTCATTCAGCACAATTGAGAGGGCACCATGAACTGGTCTCATTCACTTAATTCAGAGGGCACCTTTGCCTGGTCTCATTGACTCCATTGTGAGGGCACATTAGGTAGCTCTCATTCAGCACAATTGAGAGGGCACCATGGACTGGTCTCAATGACTCCATGGAGAGGGCATCTTTGCCTTGTCTCATTGACTCCATTGAGAGGGCACCTTTGCCTGGTCTCATTCACTTCATTCAGAGGGCACCTTTGCCTGGTCTCATTGACTCCATTGGAGGGCACCTTAGGTAGCTCTCCTTCAGCACAATTGAGAGGGCTCCATGGACTGGTCTCAATCACACCATTGAGAAGGCACTTTTGCCTGGTCTCATTGACTCCATTGAGAGGGCACCATTGGTAGCTCTCATTCAGCACAATTGAGAGGGCACCTTTGCCTGGTCTCATTGACTCCATTGAGAGGGCACCTTGGGAAGGTCTCATTAAGCACAATTGAGAGGGCACCATGGACTGGTCTCAATCACTCCATGGAGAGGGCATCTTTGCCTGGTCTCATTGACTCCATTGAGAGGGCACCTTAGGTAGCTCTCATTCAGCACAATTGAGAGGGCACCATGGACTGGTCTCAATCACACCATTGAGAGGGCACCTTTGCCTGGTCTCAATGACTCCATTGAGAGGGCACCTTTGCCTGGTCTCATTGACTCCATTGAGAGGGCACCTTTGCCTGGTCTCATTCACTTTATTCAGAGGGCACCTTTGCCTGGTCTCATTGACTCCATTGGAGGGCACCTTAGGTAGCTCTCATTCAGCACAATTGAGAGGGCACCATGGACTGGTCTCAATCACACCATTAAGAAGGCAACTTTGCCTGGTCTCATTGACTCCATTGAGAGGGCACCATAGGTAGCTCTCATTCAGCACAATTGAGAGGGCACCTTTGCCTGGTCTCATTGACTCCATTGAGAGGGCACCTTAGGTAGGTCTCATTAAGCACAATTGAGAGGGCACCATGGACTGGTCTCAATCACTCCATGGAGAGGGCATCTTTGCCTGGTCTCATTGACTCCATTGAGAGGGCACCTTAGGTAGCTCTCATTCAGCACAATTGAGAGGGCACCATGGACTGGTCTCAATCACACCATTGAGAGGGCACCTTTGCCTGGTCTCAATGACTTCATTGAGAGGGCACCTTTGCCTGGTCTCATTGACTCCATTGAGAGGGCACCTTTGCCTGGTCTCATTCACTTTATTCAGAGGGCACCTTTGCCTGGTCTCATTGACTCCATTGGAGGGCACCTTAGGTAGCTCTCATTCAGCACAATTGAGAGGGCACCATGGACTGGTCTCAATCACACCATTAAGAAGGCAACTTTGCCTGGTCTCATTGACTCCATTGAGAGGGCACCATAGGTAGCTCTCATTCAGCACAATTGAGAGGACACCTTTGACTGGTCTCATTGACTCCATTGAGAGGGCACCTTAGGTAGGTCTCATTAAGCACAATTGAGAGGGCACCATGGACTGGTCTCAATCACTCCATGGAGAGGGCATCTTTGCCTGGTCTCATTGACTCCATTGAGAGGGCACCTTAGGTAGCTCTCATTCAGCACAATTGAGAGATCACCATGGACTGGTCTCAATCACACCATTGAGAGGGCACCTTTGCCTGGTCTCAATGACTCCATTGAGAGGGCACCTTTGCCTGGTCTCATTGACTCCATTGAGAGGGCACCTGAGGTAGCTCTCATTCAGCACAATTGAGAGGGCACCATGGACTGGTCTCCTTGACTCCATTGAGAGGGCACCTTAGGTAGGTCTCATTCAGCACAATTGAGAAGGCACCATGGACTGGTCTCAATCACTTCATTCAGAGGGCAACTTTGCCTGGTCTCATTGACTCCATTGAGAGGGCACCTTTGCCTGGGCTCATTCGCTTCATTCAGAGGGCACATTTGCCTGGTCTCATTGACTCCATTGGAGGGCACCTTAGGTAGCTCTCATTCAGCACAATTGAGAGGGCCCCATGGACTGGTCTCAATCACACCATTGAGAAGGCACTTTTGCCTGGTCTCATTGACTCCATTGAGAGGGCACCATAGGTAGCTCTCATTCAGCACAATTGAGAGGGCACCTTTGCCTGGTCTCATTGACTCCATTGAGAGGGCACCTTAGGTAGGTCTCATTAAGCACAATTGAGAGGGCACCATTGACTGGTCCCAATCACTCCATGGAGAGGGCATCTTTGCCTGGTCTCATTGACTCCATTGAGAGGGCACCTTAGGTAGCTCTCATTCAGCACAATTGAGAGGGCACCATGGACTGGTCTCAATCACACAATTGAGAGTGCACTTTTGCCTGGTCTCAATGACTCCATTGAGAGGGCACCTTTGCCTGGTCTCATTGACTCCATTAAGAGGGCACCTGAGGTAGCTCTCATTCAGCACAATTGAGAGGGCACCATGGACTGGTCTCATTCACTTCATTCAGAGGGCATCTTTGCCTGGTCTCACTGACTCCATTGAGAGGGCATCTTCGCCTTGTCTCATTGACTCCATTGAGAGGGCACCTTTGCCTGGTCTCATTCACTTCATTCAGAGGGCACCTTTGCCTGGTCTCATTGACTCCATTGGAGGGCACCTTAGGTAGCTCTCCTTCAGCACAATTGAGAGGGCTCCATGGACTGGTCTCAATCACACCATTGAGAAGGCACTTTTGCCTGGTCTCATTGACTCCATTGAGAGGGCACCATTGGTAGCTCTCATTCAGCACAATTGAGAGGGCACCTTTGCCTGGTCTCATTGACTCCATTGAGAGGGCACCTTGGGAAGGTCTCATTAAGCACAATTGAGAGGGCACCATGGACTGGTCTCAATCACTCCATGGAGAGGGCATCTTTGCCTGGTCTCATTGACTCCATTGAGAGGGCACCTTAGGTAGCTCTCATTCAGCACAATTGAGAGGGCACCATGGACTGGTCTCAATCACACCATTGAGAGGGCACCTTTGCCTGGTCTCAATGACTCCATTGAGAGGGCACCTTTGCCTGGTCTCATTGACTCCATTGAGAGGGCACCTTTGCCTGGTCTCATTCACTTTATTCAGAGGGCACCTTTGCCTGGTCTCATTGACTCCATTGGAGGGCACCTTAGGTAGCTCTCATTCAGCACAATTGAGAGGGCACCATGGACTGGTCTCAATCACACCATTAAGAAGGCAACTTTGCCTGGTCTCATTGACTCCATTGAGAGGGCACCATAGGTAGCTCTCATTCAGCACAATTGAGAGGGCACCTTTGCCTGGTCTCATTGACTCCATTGAGAGGGCACCTTAGGTAGGTCTCATTAAGCACAATTGAGAGGGCACCATGGACTGGTCTCAATCACTCCATGGAGAGGGCATCTTTGCCTGGTCTCATTGACTCCATTGAGAGGGCACCTTAGGTAGCTCTCATTCAGCACAATTGAGAGGGCACCATGGACTGGTCTCAATCACACCATTGAGAGGGCACCTTTGCCTGGTCTCAATGACTTCATTGAGAGGGCACCTTTGCCTGGTCTCATTGACTCCATTGAGAGGGCACCTTTGCCTGGTCTCATTCACTTTATTCAGAGGGCACCTTTGCCTGGTCTCATTGACTCCATTGGAGGGCACCTTAGGTAGCTCTCATTCAGCACAATTGAGAGGGCACCATGGACTGGTCTCAATCACACCATTAAGAAGGCAACTTTGCCTGGTCTCATTGACTCCATTGAGAGGGCACCATAGGTAGCTCTCATTCAGCACAATTGAGAGGACACCTTTGCCTGGTCTCATTGACTCCATTGAGAGGGCACCTTAGGTAGGTCTCATTAAGCACAATTGAGAGGGCACCATGGACTGGTCTCAATCACTCCATGGAGAGGGCATCTTTGCCTGGTCTCATTGACTCCATTGAGAGGGCACCTTAGGTAGCTCTCATTCAGCACAATTGAGAGATCACCATGGACTGGTCTCAATCACACCATTGAGAGGGCACCTTTGCCTGGTCTCAATGACTCCATTGAGAGGGCACCTTTGCCTGGTCTCATTGACTCCATTGAGAGGGCACCTGAGGTAGCTCTCATTCAGCACAATTGAGAGGGCACCATGGACTGGTCTCCTTGACTCCATTGAGAGGGCACCTTAGGTAGGTCTCATTCAGCACAATTGAGAAGGCACCATGGACTGGTCTCAATCACTTCATTCAGAGGGCAACTTTGCCTGGTCTCATTGACTCCATTGAGAGGGCACCTTTGCCTGGGCTCATTCGCTTCATTCAGAGGGCACATTTGCCTGGTCTCATTGACTCCATTGGAGGGCACCTTAGGTAGCTCTCATTCAGCACAATTGAGAGGGCCCCATGGACTGGTCTCAATCACACCATTGAGAAGGCACTTTTGCCTGGTCTCATTGACTCCATTGAGAGGGCACCATAGGTAGCTCTCATTCAGCACAATTGAGAGGGCACCTTTGCCTGGTCTCATTGACTCCATTGAGAGGGCACCTTAGGTAGGTCTCATTAAGCACAATTGAGAGGGCACCATTGACTGGTCCCAATCACTCCATGGAGAGGGCATCTTTGCCTGGTCTCATTGACTCCATTGAGAGGGCACCTTAGGTAGCTCTCATTCAGCACAATTGAGAGGGCACCATGGACTGGTCTCAATCACACAATTGAGAGTGCACTTTTGCCTGGTCTCAATGACTCCATTGAGAGGGCACCTTTGCCTGGTCTCATTGACTCCATTAAGAGGGCACCTGAGGTAGCTCTCATTCAGCACAATTGAGAGGGCACCATGGACTGGTCTCATTCACTTCATTCAGAGGGCATCTTTGCCTGGTCTCACTGACTCCATTGAGAGGGCATCTTCGCCTTGTCTCATTGACTCCATTGAGAGGGCACCTTTGCCTGGTCTCATTCACTTCATTCAGAGGGCACCTTTGCCTGGTCTCATTGACTCCATTGGAGGGCACCTTAGGTAGCTCTCATTCAGCACAATTGAGATGGCACCATGGACTGGTCTCAATCACACCATTGAGAAGGCAACTTTGCCTGGTCTCATTGACTCCATTGAGAGGGCACCATAGGTAGCTCCCATTCAGCACAATTGAGAGGGCACCTTTGCCTGGTCTCATTGACTCCATTGAGAGGGCACCATGGACTGGTCTCATTCACTTCATTGAGAGGTCACCTTAGGTAGGTCTCATTAAGCACAATTGAGAGGGCACCATGGACTGGTCTCATTGACTCCATTGAGAGGGCACCTTAGGTAGGTCTCATACAACACAATTGAGAGGGCACCATGGACTGGTCTCATTCACTCCATTGTTTTTTCTCACAGGACTTTGAAAAGCTGGTGAACAGCTCTGGAGAACATGGATTTGTAGTGTTTTCGATGGGATCGATGGTGTCTGAGATTCCCATGAACAAGGCCATGGACATTGCGGAGGCTCTGCGAGACATCCCTCAAATAGTAAGAAGAACTGATACTCACAAAGTGTGAGAGGAAACTACAAAGTCACAGCATGATGGAGGCAGAGACAGGACTAGCGAGGAAGGTCGTCCACTCCAGGCTGTATGGAAGCAGACAGGGCCACTGGCTACTAGAGTGCATGGGGTTCAGAGTGGATATTAGAGTGTATAGGGCTCAGAGTGGCTATTAGAGTGCATGGCGTTCAGACTCACTGTTAGAGTGTATAGGGTTCAGAGTGGCTATTAGAGTGCATGGGGTTCAGAGTGGCTATTAGAGTGCATGGGGTTCAGAGTGGCTATTAGAGTGCATGGGGTTCAGAGTGGTTATTAGAGTGTATAGGGCTCAGAATGGCTATTAGAGTGCGTGGGGTTCAGAGAGGTTATTAGAGCGCATGGGGTTCAGAGTGGCTATTAGAGTGCATGGGGTTCAGAGTGGTTATTAAAGTATATAGGGTTCAGAGTGGCTATTAGAGTGCATGGGGTTCAGAGTGGTTATTAGAGTGAATGGGGATCAGATTGGTTATTAGAGTGTATAGGTTTCAGAGTCGTTATTAGAGTGCATGGGGTTCAGAGTCACCGTTAGAGTGTATAGGATTCAGAATGGTTATTAGAGCGCATGGGGTTCAGAGCGGTTATTAGAGCGCATGGGGTTTAGAGTGGGTATTAGAGCGCATGGGGTTCAGAGTGGTTATTAAAGTATATAGGGTTCAGAGTGGCTATTAGAGTGCATGGAGTTCAGAGTGGTTATTAGAGTGCATGGGGTTTAGAGTGGCTATTAGTGTGCATGGGGTTCAGAGTGGCTATTAGAGTGCATGGGGTTCAGAGTGGTTATTAGAGTGTATAGGTTTCAGAGTGGTTATAAGAGTGCATGGGGTTCAGAGTCACTGTTAGAGTGTATAGGATTCAGAATGGTTATTAGAGCGCATGGGGTTCAGAGTGGTTATTAGAGCGCATGGGGTTTAGAGTGGTTATTAGAGTGCATGGGGTTCAGAGTGGTTATTAGAGTGCATGGGGTTCAGAGTGGCTATTAGAGTGCATGGGGTTCAGAGTGGCTATTAGAGTGCATGGGGTTCAGAGTGGTTATTAGAGTGCATGGGGTTCAGAGTGATTATAGTGCATGGGGTTCAGAGTGGCTATTAGAGTGCATGGGGTTCAGAGTGGTTATTAGAGTGCATGGGGTTCAGAGTGGCTATTAGAGTGCATGGGGTTCAGAGTGGTTATTAGAGCGCATGGGGTTTAGAGTGGTTATTAGAGTGCATGGGGTTCAGAGTGGTTATTAGAGTGCATGGGGTTCAGAGTGGCTATTAGAGTGCATGGGGTTCAGAGTGGTTATTAGAGTGCATGGGGTTCAGAGTGGTTATTAGAGTGCATGGGGTTCAGAGTGGCTATTAGAGTGCATGGGGTTCAGAGTGGCTATTAGAGTGCATGGGGTACAGAGTGGTTATTAGAGTGTATCGGGTTTGAGTAGCTGTCTGGACTTGCGGTAGGTAGGGGGTCTCACAGTATGTGAGTGGGCGCTGGGTGCCTGATCCGTGAATGAGCTCATTTTATTTCCCCTCTTTTAGGTCTTGTGGCGGTACACGGGGCCCACCCCCCCAAACCTGGCACCCAACACACACCTGGTGAAATGGCTGCCCCAGAACGACCTGCTAGGTATGTCCTGAGCCGCGACCTACGAACCTCACTGTGTCCTCATGGACCCCTTTACATAATAAACCTGCGACACCTGTCACTTGTCCCATGAGCTAGCACTCAGTCTAACAAGTATCTGATTACTGTGCCTGCCCCCGCTGTGGGCTGTGCCACCAATCACTGACCCTATAATGTATCAGGAAGTTGTGCTGTCTATCTGTGTGCTGTCTGTGGATGTGACACCATGTGCTGCCTGTGGGTGTGACACCCCGTGCTGTCTGTGGGTGTGACACCATGTGCTGCAGGTGGGTGTGACGCCCCGTGCTGCCTGTGAATGTGACACCATGTGCTGCCTGTGGGTGTGACACCCTGTGCTGTCTGTGGATGTGACACCCTGTGCTGTCTGTGGATGTGACACCATGTGCTGCCTGTGGGTGTGACACCCTGTGCTGTCTGTGGATGTGACACCCTGCTCTTTCTGTGGATGTGACACCATGTGCTGCCTGTGGATGTGACACCCTGCTCTTTCTGTGGGTGGCTCTGTGGCTGTGACACCCTGTGCTGTCTGTGGATGTGTCACCCTGCTCTTTCTGTGGGTGGCTCTGTGGATGTGACACCCTGTGCTGTCTGTGGATGTGACACCCTGCTCTTTCTGTGGGTCGCTCTGTGGATGTGACACCCTGTTCTTTCTGTGGGTGGCTCTGTGGATGTGACACCCTGTTCTTTCTGTGGGTGGCTCTGTGGATGTGACACCCTGTTCTTTCTGTGGGTGGCTCTGTGGATGTGACACCCTGTTCTTTCTGTGGGTGGCTCTGTGGATGTGACACCCTGCTCTTTCTGTGGGTGGCTCTGTGGCTGTGACACCCTGTGCTGCCTGTGGATGTGAGACCCTGCTCTTTCTGTGGGTGGCTCTGTGAATGTGGCACCCTGTGCTGTCTGTGGATGTGGCACTCTGCTCTTTCTGTGGGTGGTTTTGTGGATGTGACACCCTGCTCTTTCTGTGGGTGGCTCTGTGGATGTGACACCATGTGCTGCCTGTGGATGTGGTTTCCTGCTCTTTCTGTGGGTGGCTCTGTGGATGTGACACCCTGCTCTTTCTGTGGGTGGCTCTGTGGATGTGACACCCTGCTCTTTCTGTGGGTGGCTCTGTGGATGTGACACCCTGCTCTTTCTGTGGGTGGCTCTGTGGATGTGACAACCTGTTCTTTCTGTGGATGTGACACCCTGTTATTTCTGTGGGTGGCTCTGTGGATGTGACACCCTGTTCTTTCTGTGGGTGGCTCTGTGGATGTGACACCCTGCTCTTTCTGTGGGTGGCTCTGTGGATGTGACACCCTGTGCTGCCTGTGGATGTGAGACCCTGCTCTTTCTGTGGGTGGCTCTGTTAATGTGGCACCCTGTGCTGTCTGTGGATGTGGCACTCTGCTCTTTCTGTGGGTGGTTTTGTGGATGTGACACCATGTGCTGCCTGTGGATGTGGTTTCCTGCTCTTTCTGTGGGTGGCTCTGTGGATGTGACACCCTGCTCTTTCTGTGGGTGGCTCTGTGGATGTGACACCCTGCTCTTTCTGTGGGTGGCTCTGTGGATGTGACACCCTGCTCTTTCTGTGGGTGGCTCTGTGGATGTGACAACCTGTTCTTTCTGTGGATGTGACACCCTGTTCTTTCTGTGGGTGGCTCTGTGGATGTGACATCCTGCTCTTTCTGTAGGTGGCTCTGTGGATGTGACACCCTGTGCTGCTTGTGGGTGGTTCTGTGGATGTGACACCATGTGCTGTCTGTAGATGTGACACCCTGCTCTTTCTGTGGATGGCTCTGTGGATGTGACACCCTGTGCTGTCTGTGGATGTGTCACCCTGCTCTTTCTGTCGGTGGCTCTGTGGATGTGACACCCTGTGCTGTCTGTGGATGTGATACCCTGTGCTTTCTGTGGAGGTGACACCCTGCTCTTTCTGTGGGTGGCTCTGTGGATGTGACACCCTGCTCTTTCTGCAGATGTGACACCCTGTTCGTTCTGTGGATGTGACACCCTGTGCTGTCTGTGGATGTGGACCCTGCTCTATCTGTGGGTTGTTCTGTGGATATGACACCCTTAGCTGTCTGTGGCTGTGGCACCCTGCTCTTTCTGTGGGTGGTTCTCTGGATGTGACACACTGTGCTGTCTGTGGATGTGACACCCTGCTCTTTCTGTGGGTGGCTCTTTGGATGTGACACCCTGTGCTGTTTGTGGATGTGACACCCTGCTCTTTCTGTGGGTGGCTCTGTGGATGTGACACCCTGTGCTGTCTGTGGATGTGACACCCTGCTCTTTCTTTGGGTCGCTCTGTGGATGTGACACCCTGTGCTGCCTGTGGATGTGACACCCTGCTCTTTCTGTGGGTGGCTCTGTGGCTGTGACACCCTGTGCTGTCTGTGGATGTGTCACCCTGCTCTTTCTGTGGGTGGCACTGTGGATATGACACCCTGCTCTTTCTGTGGGTGGCTCTGTGGATGTGACACCCTGTGCTGTCTGTGGATGTGACACCCTGCTCTTTCTGTGGGTGGCTCTGTGGATGTGACACCCTGTTCTTTCTGTGGTTGGCTCTGTGGATGTGACACCCTGTTCTTTCTGTGGGTGGCTCTGTGGATGTGACACCCTGTTCTTTCTGTGGGTGGCTCTGTGGATGTGACACCCTGTTCTTTCTGTGGGTGGCTCTGTGGATGTGACACCCTGCTCTTTCTGTGGGTGGCTCTGTGGCTGTGACACCCTGTGCTGTCTGTGGATGTGACACCCTGCTCTTTCTGTGGGTGGCTCTGTGGATGTGACACCCTGTGCTGCCTGTGGATGTGAGACCCTGCTCTTTCTGTGGGTGGCTCTGTGAATGTGGCACCCTGTGCTGTCTGTGGATGTGGCACCCTGTGCTGTCTGTGGATGTGGCACCCTGCTCTTTCTGTGGGTGGTTCTCTGGATGTGACACCCTGTGCTGTCTGTGGATGTGACACCCTGTGCTGTCTGTGGATGTGGCACCCTGCTCTTTCTGTGGGTGGCTCTTTGGATGTGACACCCTGTGCTGTTTGTGGATGTGACACCCTGCTCTTTCTGTGGGTCGCTCTGTGGATGTGACACCCTGTGCTGTCTGTGGATGTGACACCCTGCTCTTTCTGTCGGTCGGTCTGTGTATGTGACACCCTGTGCTGTCTGTGGATGTGACACCCTGCTCTTTCTGTCGGTCGGTCTGTGTATGTGACACCCTGTGCTGTCTGTGGGTGTGACACCCTGCTCTTTCTGTGGATGGCTCTGTGGATGTGACACCCTGTGCTGTCTTTGGATGTGACACCCTGTGCTGTCTGTGGATGTGACACCCTGCTCTTTCTATGGGTGGCTCTGTGGATGTGACACCCTGTGCTGTCTGTGGATGTGGCATCCTGTGCTGTCTGTGGGTGTGACACCCTGCTCTTTCTGTGGATGGCTCTGTGGATGTGACCCCCTGTGCTGTCTGTGGATGTGACACCCTGCTCTTTCTGTGGGTGGCTCTGTGGATATGACCCCCTGTGCTGTCTGTGGATGTGACACCCTGCTCTTTCTGTGGGTGGCTCTGTGGATGTGACCCCCTGTGCTGTCTGTGGATGTGACACCCTGCTCTTTCTGTGGGTGGTTCTGTGGATGTGACACCCTTAGCTGTCTGTGGATGTGACACCCTGTTCTTTCTGTGGGTGGCTCTGTGGATGTGACACCCTGTTCTTTCTGTGGGTGGCTCTGTGGATGTGACACCCTGTTCTTTCTGTGGATGGCTCTGTGGATGTGACACCCTGCTCTTTCTGTGGGTGGCTCTGTGGCTGTGACACCCTGTGCTGCCTGTGGATGTGACACCCTGTGCTGCCTGTGGGTGGTTTTGTGGATGTGACACCCTGCTCTTTCTGTGGGTGGCTCTGTGGATGTGACACCCTGTTCTTTCTGTGGGTGGCTCTGTGGATGTGACACCCTGCTCTTTCTGTGGGTGGCTCTGTGGCTGTGACACCCTGTGCTGTCTGTGGATGTGGCACTCTGCTCTTTCTGTGGGTGGTTTTGTGGATGTGACACCCTGCTCTTTCTGTGGGTGGCTCTGTGGATGTGACACCCTGCTCTTTCTGTGGGTGGCTCTGTGGATGTGACACCCTGCTCTTTCTGTGGGTGGCTCTGTGGATGTGACAACCTGTTCTTTCTGTGGATGTGACACCCTGTTATTTCTGTGGGCGGCTCTGTGGCTGTGACACCCTGTGCTGTCTGTGGATGTGTCACCCTGCTCTTCCTGTTGGTGGCTCTGTGGATGTGACACCCTGTGCTGTCTGTGGATGTGACACCCTGCTTTTTCTGTGGGTGGCTCTGTGGATGTGACACCATGTGCTGTCTGTAGATGTGACACCCTGCTCTTTCTGTGGATGGCTCTGTGGATGTGACACCATGTGCTTCCTGTGGATGTGGTTTCCTGTTCTTTCTGTGGGTGGCTCTGTGGATGTGACACCCTGTGCTGTCTGTGGATGTGACACCCTGCTCTTTCTGTGGGTGGCTCTGTGGATGTGACACCCTGTGCTGTCTGTGGATGTGTCACCCTGCTCTT
Organism: Discoglossus pictus; assembly: GCA_027410445.1. Classification (NCBI taxonomy): domain Eukaryota; kingdom Metazoa; phylum Chordata; class Amphibia; order Anura; family Alytidae; genus Discoglossus; species Discoglossus pictus. The sequence goes on from CM050173.1 coordinate 121,274,485, forward strand.
TCTGTCAGTGGCTCTGTGGATGTGACACCCTGTGCTGTCTGTGGATGTGATACCCTGTGCTTTCTGTGGAGGTGACACCCTGCTCTTTCTGTGGGTGGCTCTGTGGATGTGACACCCTGCTCTTTCTGCAGATGTGACACCCTGTTCGTTCTGTGGATGTGACACCCTGTGCTGTCTGTGGATGTGGACCCTGCTCTATCTGTGGGTTGTTCTGTGGATATGACACCCTTAGCTGTCTGTGGCTGTGGCACCCTGCTCTTTCTGTGGGTGGTTCTCTGGATGTGACACCCTGTGCTGTCTGTGGATGTGACACCCTGCTCTTTCTGTGGGTGGCTCTTTGGATGTGACACCCTGTGCTGTTTGTGGATGTGACACCCTGCTCTTTCTGTGGGTCGCTCTGTGAATGTGACACCCTGTGCTGTCTGTGGATGTGACACCCTGCTCTTTCTGTGGGTCGCTCTGTGGATGTGACACCATGTGCTGTCTGTGGATGTGGCATCCTGTGCTGTCTGTGGGTGTGACACCCTGCTCTTTCTGTGGATGGCTCTGTGGATGTGACACCCTGTGCTGTCTGTGGATGTGGCATCCTGTGCTGTCTGTGGGTGTGACACCCTGCTCTTTCTGTGGGTGGCTCTGTGGATGTGACACCCTGTGCTGTCTGTGGATGTGACACCCTGTGCTGTCTGTGGATGTGACACCCTGCTCTTTCTATCGGTGGCTCTGTGGATGTGACACCCTGTGCTGTCTGTGGATGTGGCATCCTGTGCTGTCTGTGGGTGTGACACCCTGCTCTTTCTGTGGGTGGCTCTGTGGATGTGACACCCTGTGCTGCCTGTGGATGTGGTTTCCTGTTCTTTCTGTGGGTGGCTCTGTGGATGTGACACCCTGTGCTGTCTGTGGATGTGACACCCTGCTCTTTCTGTGGGTGGCTCTGTGGATGTGACCCCCTGTGCTGTCTGTGGATGTGACACCCTGCTCTTTCTGTGGGTGGCTCTGTGGATGTGACCCCCTGTGCTGTCTGTGGATGTGACACCCTGCTCTTTCTGTGGATAGTTCTGTGGATGTGACACCCTGCTCTTTCTGTGGGCGGCTCTGTGGATGTGACACCCTGTGCTGTCTGTGGATGTGTCACCCTGCTCTTTCTGTTGGTGGCTCTGTGGATGTGACACCCTGTTCTTTCTGTGGGTGGCTCTGTGGATGTGACACCCTGTTCTTTCTGTGGGTGGCTCTGTGGATGTGACACCCTGTGCTGTCTGTAGATGTGACACCCTGCTCTTTCTGTGGATGGCTCTGTGGATGTGACACCATGTGCTTCCTGTGGATGTGGTTTCCTGTTCTTTCTGTGGGTGGCTCTGTGGATGTGACACCCTGTGTGGTCTGTGGATGTGACACCCTGCTCTTTCTGTGGGTGGCTCTGTGGATGTGACACCCTGTGCTGTCTGTGGATGTGTCACCCTGCTCTTTCTGTCGGTGGCTCTGTGGATGTGACACCCTGTGCTGTCTGTGGAGGTGACACCCTGCTCTTTCTGTGGGTGGCTCTGTGGATGTGACACCCTGCTCTTTCTGCAGATGTGACACCCTGTTCGTTCTGTGGATGTGACACCCTGTGCTGTCTGTGGATGTGGACCCTGCTCTATCTGTGGGTTGTTCTGTGGATATGACACCCTTAGCTGTCTGTGGCTGTGGCACCCTGCTCTTTCTGTGGGTGGTTCTCTGGATGTGACACCCTGTGCTGTCTGTGGATGTGACACCCTGCTCTTTCTGTGGGTGGCTCTTTGGATGTGACACCCTGCTCTTTCTGTGGGTGGCTCTTTGGATGTGACACCCTGTGCTGTTTGTGGATGTGACACCCTGCTCTTTCTGTGGGTCGCTCTGTGGATGTGACACCATGTGCTGTCTGTGGATGTGGCATCCTGTGCTGTCTGTGGGTGTGACACCCTGCTCTTTCTGTGGATGGCTCTGTGGATGTGACACCCTGTGCTGTCTGTGGATGTGGCATCCTGTGCTGTCTGTGGGTGTGACACCCTGCTCTTTCTGTGGGTGGCTCTGTGGATGTGACACCCTGTGCTGTCTGTGGATGTGACACCCTGTGCTGTCTGTGGATGTGACACCCTGCTCTTTCTATGGGTGGCTCTGTGGATGTGACACCCTGTGCTGTCTGTGGATGTGGCATCCTGTGCTGTCTGTGGGTGTGACACCCTGCTCTTTCTGTGGGTGGCTCTGTGGATGTGACACCCTGTGCTGCCTGTGGATGTGGTTTCCTGTTCTTTCTGTGGGTGGCTCTGTGGATGTGACCCCCTGTGCTGTCTGTGGATGTGACACCCTGCTCTTTCTGTGGGTGGCTCTGTGGATGTGACCCCCTTAGCTGTATGTGGATGTGACACCCTAGTCTTTCTGTGGGTGGCTCTGTGGATGTGACACCCTGTGCTGCCTGTGGATATGACACCCTGCTCTTTCTGTGGGTGGCTCTGTGGATGTGACACCCTTCTCTTTCTGTGGGTGGCTCTGTGAATGTGGCACCCTGTGCTGTCTGTGGATGTGGCACTCTGCTCTTTCTGTGGGTGGTTTTGTGGATGTGACACCCTGCTCTTTCTGTGGATGGCTCTGTGGATGTGACACCATGTGCTGCCTGTGGGTGGCTCTGTGGATGTGACCCCCTGCTCTTTCTGTGGGTGGCTCTGTGGATGTGACAACCTGTTCTTTCTGTGGATGTGACACCCTGTTATTTCTGTGGGCGGCTCTGTGGATGTGACACCCTGTGCTGTCTGTGGATGTGTCACCCTGCTCTTTCTGTTGGTGGCTCTGTGGATGGGACACCCTGTTCTTTCTGTGGGTGGCTCTGTGGATGTGACACCCTGTTCTTTCTGTGGATGTGACACCCTGCTCTTTCTGTGGGTGGCTCTGTGGATGTGTCACCCTGTGCTGTCTGTGGATGTGTCACCCTGCTCTTTCTGTGGGTGGCTCTGTGGATGTGACACCCTGTGCTGTCTGTGGATGTGACACCCTGCTCTTTCTGTGGGTGACTCTGCAGATGTGACACCCTGTTCGTTCTGTGGATGTGACACCCTGTGCTGTCTGTGGATGTGGACCCTGCTCTATCTGTGGGTTGTTCTGTGGATGTGACACCATGTGCTGCATGTGGATGTGGTTTTCTGCTCTATCTGTGGGTGGCTCTGTGGATGTGACACCCTGTGCTGCCTGTGGATGTGACACCCTGCTCTTTCTGTGGATGGCTCTGTGGATGTGACACCCTGTGCTGTCTGTGGATGTGACACCCTGTGCTGTCTGTGGATGTGGACCCTGCTCTATCTTTGGGTTGTTCTGTGGATGTGACACCATGTGCTGCATGTGGATGTGGTTTTCTGCTCTATCTGTGGGTGGCTCTGTGGATGTGACACCCTGTGCTGCCTGTGGATGTGACACCCTGCTCTTTCTGTGGATGGCTCTGTGGATGTGACACCCTGTGCTGTCTGTGGATGTGGCACCCTGTGCTGTCTGTGGATGTGGCACCCTGCTCTTTCTGTGGGTGGTTCTCTGGATGTGACACCCTGTGCTGTCTGTGGATGTGACACCCTGTGCTGTCTGTGGATGTGGCACCCTGCTCTTTCTGTGGGTGGCTCTTTGGATGTGACACCCTGTGCTGTTTGTGGATGTGACACCCTGCTCTTTCTGTGGGTCGCTCTGTGGATGTGACACCCTGTGCTGTCTGTGGATGTGACACCCTGCTCTTTCTGTGGGTGGCTCTGTGGATGTGACAACCTGTTCTTTCTGTGGATGTGACACCCTGTTATTTCTGTGGGCGGCTCTGTGGATGTGACACCCTGTGCTGTCTGTGGATGTGTCACCCTGCTCTTTCTGTTGGTGGCTCTGTGGATGGGACACCCTGTTCTTTCTGTGGGTGGCTCTGTGGATGTGACACCCTGTTCTTTCTGTGGATGTGACACCCTGCTCTTTCTGTGGGTGGCTCTGTGGATGTGTCACCCTGTGCTGTCTGTGGATGTGTCACCCTGCTCTTTCTGTGGGTGGCTCTGTGGATGTGACACCCTGTGCTGTCTGTGGATGTGACACCCTGCTCTTTCTGTGGGTGACTCTGCAGATGTGACACCCTGTTCGTTCTGTGGATGTGACACCCTGTGCTGTCTGTGGATGTGGACCCTGCTCTATCTGTGGGTTGTTCTGTGGATGTGACACCATGTGCTGCATGTGGATGTGGTTTTCTGCTCTATCTGTGGGTGGCTCTGTGGATGTGACACCCTGTGCTGCCTGTGGATGTGACACCCTGCTCTGTCTGTGGATGGCTCTGTGGATGTGACACCCTGTGCTGTCTGTGGATGTGACACCCTGTGCTGTCTGTGGATGTGGACCCTGCTCTATCTTTGGGTTGTTCTGTGGATGTGACACCATGTGCTGCATGTGGATGTGGTTTTCTGCTCTATCTGTGGGTGGCTCTGTGGATGTGACACCCTGTGCTGCCTGTGGATGTGACACCCTGCTCTTTCTGTGGATGGCTCTGTGGATGTGACACCCTGTGCTGTCTGTGGATGTGGCACCCTGTGCTGTCTGTGGATGTGGCACCCTGCTCTTTCTGTGGGTGGTTCTCTGGATGTGACACCCTGTGCTGTCTGTGGATGTGACACCCTGTGCTGTCTGTGGATGTGGCACCCTGCTCTTTCTGTGGGTGGCTCTTTGGATGTGACACCCTGTGCTGTTTGTGGATGTGACACCCTGCTCTTTCTGTGGGTCGCTCTGTGGATGTGACACCCTGTGCTGTCTGTGGATGTGACACCCTGCTCTTTCTGTCGGTCGGTCTGTGTATGTGACACCCTGTGCTGTCTGTGGATGTGGCATCCTGTGCTGTCTGTGGGTGTGACACCCTGCTCTTTCTGTGGATGGCTCTGTGGATGTGACACCCTGTGCTGTCTGTGGATGTGGCATCCTGTGCTGTCTGTGGGTGTGACACCCTGCTCTTTCTGTGGGTCGCTCTGTGGATGTGACACCATGTGCTGTCTGTGGATGTGGCATCCTGTGCTGTCTGTGGATGTGACACCCTGCTCTTTCTGTCGGTCGGTCTGTGTATGTGACACCCTGTGCTGTCTGTGGATGTGGCATCCTGTGCTGTCTGTGGGTGTGACACCCTGCTCTTTCTGTGGGTGGCTCTGTGGATGTAACACCCTGTGCTGTCTGTGGATGTGACACCCTGTGCTGTCTGTGGATGTGACACCCTGCTCTTTCTATCGGTGGCTCTGTGGATGTGACACCCTGTGCTGTCTGTGGATGTGGCATCCTGTGCTGTCTGTGGGTGTGACACCCTGCTCTTTCTGTGGGTGGCTCTGTGGATGTGACACCCTGTGCTGCCTGTGGATGTGGTTTCCTGTTCTTTCTGTGGGTGGCTCTGTGGATGTGACACCCTGTGCTGTCTGTGGATGTGACACCCTGCTCTTTCTGTGGGTGGCTCTGTGGATGTGACCCCCTGTGCTGTCTGTGGATGTGACACCCTGCTCTTTCTGTGGGTGGCTCTGTGGATGTGACCCCCTGTGCTGTCTGTGGATGTGACACCCTGCTCTTTCTGTGGGTGGTTCTGTGGATGTGACACCCTGCTCTTTCTGTGGGCGGCTCTGTGGATGTGACACCCTGTGCTGTCTGTGGATGTGTCACCCTGCTCTTTCTGTTGGTGGCTCTGTGGATGTGACACCCTGTTCTTTCTGTGGGTGGCTCTGTGGATGTGACACCCTGTTCTTTCTGTGGGTGGCTCTGTGGATGTGACACCCTGTGCTGTCTGTAGATGTGACACCCTGCTCTTTCTGTGGATGGCTCTGTGGATGTGACACCATGTGCTTCCTGTGGATGTGGTTTCCTGTTCTTTCTGTGGGTGGCTCTGTGGATGTGACACCCTGTGTGGTCTGTGGATGTGACACCCTGCTCTTTCTGTGGGTGGCTCTGTGGATGTGACACCCTGTGCTGTCTGTGGATGTGTCACCCTGCTCTTTCTGTCGGTGGCTCTGTGGATGTGACACCCTGTGCTGTCTGTGGAGGTGACACCCTGCTCTTTCTGTGGGTGGCTCTGTGGATGTGACACCCTGCTCTTTCTGCAGATGTGACACCCTGTTCGTTCTGTGGATGTGACACCCGTGTGCTGTCTGTGGATGTGGACCCTGCTCTATCTGTGGGTTGTTCTGTGGATATGACACCCTTAGCTGTCTGTGGCTGTGGCACCCTGCTCTTTCTGTGGGTGGTTCTCTGGATGTGACACCCTGTGCTGTCTGTGGATGTGACACCCTGCTCTTTCTGTGGGTGGCTCTTTGGATGTGACACCCTGCTCTTTCTGTGGGTGGCTCTTTGGATGTGACACCCTGTGCTGTTTGTGGATGTGACACCCTGCTCTTTCTGTGGGTCGCTCTGTGGATGTGACACCATGTGCTGTCTGTGGATGTGGCATCCTGTGCTGTCTGTGGGTGTGACACCCTGCTCTTTCTGTGGATGGCTCTGTGGATGTGACACCCTGTGCTGTCTGTGGATGTGGCATCCTGTGCTGTCTGTGGGTGTGACACCCTGCTCTTTCTGTGGGTGGCTCTGTGGATGTGACACCCTGTGCTGTCTGTGGATGTGACACCCTGTGCTGTCTGTGGATGTGACACCCTGCTCTTTCTGTGGGCGGCTCTGTGGATGTGACACCCTGTGCTGTCTGTGGATGTGTCACCCTGCTCTTTCTGTTGGTGGCTCTGTGGATGTGACACCCTGTTCTTTCTGTGGGTGGCTCTGTGGATGTGACACCCTGTTCTTTCTGTGGGTGGCTCTGTGGATGTGACACCCTGTGCTGTCTGTAGATGTGACACCCTGCTCTTTCTGTGGATGGCTCTGTGGATGTGACACCATATGCTTCCTGTGGATGTGGTTTCCTGTTCTTTCTGTGGGTGGCTCTGTGGATGTGACACCCTGTGTGGTCTGTGGATGTGACACCCTGCTCTTTCTGTGGGTGGCTCTGTGGATGTGACACCCTGTGCTGTCTGTGGATGTGTCACCCTGCTCTTTCTGTGGGTGGCTCTGTGGATGTGACACCCTGTGCTGTCTGTGGAGGTGACACCCTGCTCTTTCTGTGGGTGGCTCTGTGGATGTGACACCCTGCTCTTTCTGCAGATGTGACACCCTGTTCGTTCTGTGGATGTGACACCCTGTGCTGTCTGTGGATGTGGACCCTGCTCTATCTGTGGGTTGTTCTGTGGATATGACACCCTTAGCTGTCTGTGGCTGTGGCACCCTGCTCTTTCTGTGGGTGGTTCTCTGGATGTGACACCCTGTGCTGTCTGTGGATGTGACACCCTGCTCTTTCTGTGGGTGGCTCTTTGGATGTGACACCCTGCTCTTTCTGTGGGTGGCTCTTTGTATGTGACACCCTGTGCTGTTTGTGGATGTGACACCCTGCTCTTTCTGTGGGTCGCTCTGTGGATGTGACACCATGTGCTGTCTGTGGATGTGGCATCCTGTGCTGTCTGTGGGTGTGACACCCTGCTCTTTCTGTGGATGGCTCTGTGGATGTGACACCCTGTGCTGTCTGTGGATGTGGCATCCTGTGCTGTCTGTGGGTGTGACACCCTGCTCTTTCTGTGGGTGGCTCTGTGGATGTGACACCCTGTGCTGTCTGTGGATGTGACACCCTGTGCTGTCTGTGGATGTGACACCCTGCTCTTTCTATGGGTGGCTCTGTGGATGTGACACCCTGTGCTGTCTGTGGATGTGGCATCCTGTGCTGTCTGTGGGTGTGACACCCTGCTCTTTCTGTGGGTGGCTCTGTGGATGTGACACCCTGTGCTGCCTGTGGATGTGGTTTCCTGTTCTTTCTGTGGGTGGCTCTGTGGATGTGACCCCCTGTGCTGTCTGTGGATGTGACACCCTGCTCTTTCTGTGGGTGGCTCTGTGGATGTGACCCCCTTAGCTGTATGTGGATGTGACACCCTAGTCTTTCTGTGGGTGGCTCTGTGGATGTGACACCCTGTGCTGCCTGTGGATATGACACCCTGCTCTTTCTGTGGGTGGCTCTGTGGATGTGACACCCTTCTCTTTCTGTGGGTGGCTCTGTGAATGTGGCACCCTGTGCTGTCTGTGGATGTGGCACTCTGCTCTTTCTGTGGGTGGTTTTGTGGATGTGACACCCTGCTCTTTCTGTGGATGGCTCTGTGGATGTGACACCATGTGCTGCCTGTGGGTGGCTCTGTGGATGTGACCCCCTGCTCTTTCTGTGGGTGGCTCTGTGGATGTGACAACCTGTTCTTTCTGTGGATGTGACACCCTGTTATTTCTGTGGGCGGCTCTGTGGATGTGACACCCTGTGCTGTCTGTGGATGTGTCACCCTGCTCTTTCTGTTGGTGGCTCTGTGGATGGGACACCCTGTTCTTTCTGTGGGTGGCTGTGTGGATGTGACACCCTGTTCTTTCTGTGGATGTGACACCCTGCTCTTTCTGTGGGTGGCTCTGTGGATGTGTCACCCTGTGCTGTCTGTGGATGTGTCACCCTGCTCTTTCTGTGGGTGGCTCTGTGGATGTGACACCCTGTGCTGTCTGTGGATGTGACACCCTGCTCTTTCTGTGGGTGACTCTGCAGATGTGACACCCTGTTCGTTCTGTGGATGTGACACCCTGTGCTGTCTGTGGATGTGGACCCTGCTCTTTCTGTGGGTGGTTCTCTGGATGTGACACCCTGTGCTGTCTGTGGATGTGGTTTTCTGCTCTATCTGTGGGTGGCTCTGTGGATGTGACACCCTGTGCTGCCTGTGGATGTGACACCCTGCTCTTTCTGTGGATGGCTCTGTGGATGTGACACCCTGTGCTGTCTGTGGATGTGACACCCTGTGCTGTCTGTGGATGTGGACCCTGCTCTATCTTTGGGTTGTTCTGTGGATGTGACACCATGTGCTGCATGTGGATGTGGTTTTCTGCTCTATCTGTGGGTGGCTCTGTGGATGTGACACCCTGTGCTGCCTGTGGATGTGACACCCTGCTCTTTCTGTGGATGGCTCTGTGGATGTGACACCCTGTGCTGTCTGTGGATGTGGCACCCTGTGCTGTCTGTGGATGTGGCACCCTGCTCTTTCTGTGGGTGGTTCTCTGGATGTGACACCCTGTGCTGTCTGTGGATGTGACACCCTGTGCTGTCTGTGGATGTGGCACCCTGCTCTTTCTGTGGGTGGCTCTTTGGATGTGACACCCTGTGCTGTCTGTGGATGTGACACCCTGCTCTTTCTGTGGGTCGCTCTGTGGATGTGACACCCTGTGCTGTCTGTGGATGTGACACCCTGCTCTTTCTGTCGGTCGGTCTGTGTATGTGACACCCTGTGCTGTCTGTGGATGTGGCATCCTGTGCTGTCTGTGGGTGTGACACCCTGCTCTTTCTGTGGATGGCTCTGTGGATGTGACACCCTGTGCTGTCTGTGGATGTGGCATCCTGTGCTGTCTGTGGGTGTGACACCCTGCTCTTTCTGTGGATGGCTCTGTGGATGTGACACCCTGTGCTGTCTTTGGATGTGACACCCTGTGCTGTCTGTGGATGTGACACCCTGCTCTTTCTATGGGTGGCTCTGTGGATGTGACACCCTGTGCTGTCTGTGGATGTGGCATCCTGTGCTGTCTGTGGGTGTGACACCCTGCTCTTTCTGTGGATGGCTCTGTGGATGTGACCCCCTGTGCTGTCTGTGGATGTGACACCCTGCTCTTTCTGTGGGTGGCTCTGTGGATGTGACCCCCTGTGCTGTCTGTGGATGTGACACCCTGCTCTTTCTGTGGGTGGCTCTGTGGATGTGACCCCCTGTGCTGTCTGTGGATGTGACACCCTGCTCTTTCTGTGGGTGGTTCTGTGGATGTGACACCCTTAGCTGTCTGTGGATGTGACACCCTGTTCTTTCTGTGGGTGGCTCTGTGGATGTGACACCCTGTTCTTTCTGTGGGTGGCTCTGAGGATGTGACACCCTGTGCTGTCTGTGGATGTGGCACTCTGCTCTTTCTGTGGGTGGTTTTGTGGATGTGACACCCTGCTCTTTCTGTGGATGGCTCTGTGGATGTGACACCATGTGCTGCCTGTGGATGTGGTTTCCTGCTCTTTCTGTGGGTGGCTCTGTGGCTGTGACACCCTGTGCTGTCTGTGGATGTGGCACTCTGCTCTTTCTGTGGGTGGTTTTGTGGATGTGACACCCTGCTCTTTCTGTGGATGGCTCTGTGGATGTGACACCATGTGCTGCCTGTGGATGTGGTTTCCTGCTCTTTCTGTGGGTGGCTCTGTGGATGTGACACCCTGCTCTTTCTGTGGGTGGCTCTGTGGATGTGACCCCCTGCTCTTTCTGTGGGTGGCTCTGTGGATGTGACACCCTGCTTTTTCTGTGGGTGGCTCTGTGGATTTGACACCCTGTGCTGTCTGTGAATGTGACACCCTGCTCTTTCTGTGGTTGGCTCTGTGGATGTGACACCCTGCTTTTTCTGTGGGTGGCTCTGTGGATTTGACACCCTGTGCTTTCTGTGGATGTGACACCCTGTGCTGCCTGTGGATGTGACACCCTGCTCTTTCTGTGGGTGGCTCTGTGGATGTGACACCCTGCTCTTTCTGTTGGTGTCTCTGTGGATGTGACACCCTGTTCTTTCTGTGGGTGGCTCTGTGGATGTGACACCCTGCTCTTTCTGTGGGTGGCTCTGTGGATGTGACACCCTGGGCTGTCTGTGGATGTGACACCCTGCTCTTTCTGTGGGTGGCTCTGTGGATGTGTCACCCTGTGCTGTCTGTGGATGTGTCACCCTGCTCTTTCTGTGGGTGGCTCTGTGGATGTGTCACCCTGCGCTGTCTGTGGATGTGACACCCTGTGCTTTCTGTGGAGGTGACACCCTGCTCTTTCTGTGGGTGGCTCTGTGGATGTGACACCCTGCTCTTTCTGCAGATGTGACACCCTGTTCGTTCTCTGGATGTGACACCCTGTGCTGTCTGTGGATGTGGACCCTGCTCTATCTGTGGGTTGTTCTGTGGATATGACACCCTTAGCTGTCTGTGGCTGTGGCACCCTGCTCTTTCTGTGGATGGCTCTGTGGATGTGACACCCTGTGCTGTCTGTAGATGTGGCACCCTGCTCTTTCTGTGGATGGCTCTGTGGATGTGACACCCTGTGCTGTCTGTGGATGTGACACCCTGTGCTGTCTGTGGATGTGACACCCTGCTCTTTCTATGAGTGGCTCTGTGGATGTGACACCCTGTGCTGTCTGTGGATGTGGCATCCTGTGCTGTCTGTGGATGTAACACCCTGTGCTGTCTGTGGATGTGGCATCCTGTGCTGTCTGTGGGTGTGACACCCTGCTCTTTCTGTGGATGGCTCTGTGCATGTGTCACCCTGTTCTTTCTGTGGGTGGCTCTGTGGATGTGACACCCTGGGCTGTCTGTGGATGTGACACCCTGCTCTTTCTGTGGGTGGCTCTGTGGATGTGTCACCCTGTGCTGTCTGTGGATGTGTCACCCTGCTCTTTCTGTGGGTGGCTCTGTGGATGTGTCACCCTGTGCTGTCTGTGGATGTGACACCCTGTGCTTTCTGTGGAGGTGACACCCTGCTCTTTCTGTGGGTGGCTCTGTGGATGTGACACCCTGCTCTTTCTGCAGATGTGACACCCTGTTCGTTCTGTGGATGTGACACCCTGTGCTTTCTGTGGATGTGGACCCTGCTCTATCTGTGGGTTGTTCTGTGGATATGACACCCTGTGCTGTCTGTAGATGTGGCACCCTGCTCTTTCTGTGGGTCGCTCTGTGGATGTGACACCCTGTGCTGTCTGTGGATGTGGCATCCTGTGCTGTCTGTGGATGTGACACCCTGTGCTGTCTGTGGATGTGGCATCCTGTGCTGTCTGTGGGTGTGACACCCTGCTCTTTCTGTGGATGGCTCTGTGCATGTGTCACCCTGCTCTTTCTGTGGGTGGCTCTGTGGATGTGACACCCTGTGCTGTCTGTGGATGTGACACCCTGCTCTTTCTGTGGGTGGCTCTGTGGATGTGACCCCCTGTGCTGTCTGTGGATGTGACACCCTGCTCTTTCTGTGGGTGGCTCTGTGGATGTGACCCCCTGTGCTGTCTGTGGATGTGACACCCTGCTCTTTCTGTGTGTGGTTTTGTGGATGTGACACCCTGCTCTTTTTGTGGGTGGCTCTGTGGATGTGACACCCTGTGCTGTCTGTGGATGTGACACCCTGCTCTTTCTGTGGGTGGCTCTGTGGATGTGACACTCTGCTCTTTCTGTGGGTGGCTCTGTGGATTTGACACCCTGTGCTGTCTGTGGATGTGACACCCTGCTCTTTTTGTGGGTGGCTTTGTGGATGTTACACCCTGTGCTTTCTGTGGATGTGACACCCTGCTCTTTCTGTGGGTGGCTCTGTGGATGTGACACCCTGTTCTTTCTGTGGTTGGCACTGTGGATGTGACACCCTGTGCTGTCTGTGGATGTGACACCCTTCTCTTTTTGTGGGTGGCTCTGTGGATGTGACACCCTACTCTTCCTGTGGGTGGCTTTGTGGATGTGACACCCTGTTCTTTCTGTGGGTGGCTCTGTGGATGTGACATCCTGCTCTTTCTGTGGGTGGCTCTGTGGATGTTACACCCTGTGCTGCTTGTGGGTGGTTCTGTGGATGTGACACCATGTGCTGCCTGTGGATGTGACACCCTGCTCTTTCTGTGGGTGGCTCTGTGGATGTGGCATCCTGTGCTGTCTGTGGATGTGACACCCTGTGCTGCTTGTGGGTGGTTCTGTGGATGTGACACCATGTGCTGTCTGTAGATGTGACACCCTGCTCTTTCTGTGGATGGCTCTGTGGATGTGGCATCCTGTGCTGTCTGTGGATGTGACACCCTGTGCTGTCTGTGGATGTGGCATCCTGTGCTGTCTGTGGGTGTGACACCCTGCTCTTTCTGTGGATGGCTCTGTTCATGTGTCACCCTGCTCTTTCTGTGGGTGGCTCTGTGGATGTGACACCCTGTGCTGCCTGTGGATGTGGTTTCCTGTTCTTTCTGTGGGTGGCTCTGTGGATGTGACACCCTGTGCTGTCTGTGGATGTGACACCCTGCTCTTTCTGTGGGTGGCTCTGTGGATGTGACACCCTGCTCTTTCTGTGGGTGGCTCTGTGGATTTGACACCCTGTGCTGTCTGTGGATGTGACACCCTGCTCTTTTTGTGGGTGGCTTTGTGGATGTTACACCCTGTGCTTTCTGTGGATGTGACACCCTGCTCTTTCTGTGGGTGGCTCTGTGGATGTGACATCCTGCTCTTTCTGTGGGTGGCTCTGTGGATGTGACACCCTGTGCTGCTTGTGGGTGGTTCTGTGGATGTGACACCATGTGCTGCCTGTGGATGTGACACCCTGCTCTTTCTGTGGATGGCTCTGTGGATGTGACACCCTGTGCTGTCTGTGGGTGTGACACCCTGCACTTTCTGTTGGTGGCTCTGTGGATGTGACACCCTGTGCTGCCTGTGGATGTGACACCCTGTTATTTCTGTGGGCGGCTCTGTGGCTGTGACACCCTGTGCTGCCTGTGGATGTGACACCCTGCTCTTTCTGTGGGTGGCTCTGTGCATGTGACACCCTGTGCTGTCTGTGGATGTGACACCCTGCTCTTTCTGTGGGTGGCTCTGTGGATGTGACACCATGTGCTGCTTGTGGATGTGACACCCTGCTCTTCCTGTGGGTGGCTTTGTGGATGTGCCACCTTGTTCTTGCTGTGGATGTGACACCCTGCTCTTTCTGTGGGTGGTTCTGTGGATGTGACACCCTGCTCTTTCTGTGGGTGGCTCTGTGGATGTGACACCCTGTGCTGTCTGTGGATGTGACACCCTGTGCTGTCTGTGGATGTGACACCATGTGCTGTTTGTGGATGTGACACCCTGTGCTGTCTGTGGATGTGACACCCTGCTCTTTTTTTTGATGTGACACCCTGTGCTGTCTGTGGATGTGACACCCTGTGCTTTCTGTGGATGTGACACCCTGTGCTTTCTGTGGATGTGACACCCTGTGCTGTCTGTGGATGTGACACCATGTGCTGTCTGTGGATGTGACACCCTGCTCTTTCTGTGAATGTGACACCCTGCTCTTTCTGTGGATGGCTCTGTGGATGTGACACCATGTGCTGCCTGTGGATGTGGTTTCCTGTTCTTTCTGTGGGTTGCTCTGTGGATGTGACACCCTGCTCTTTCTGTGGGTGGCTCTGTGGATGTGACACCCTGTGCTGTCTGTGGATTTGACACCCTGTGCTTTCTGTGGATGTGACACCCTGTGCTGTCTGTGGATGTGACACCCTGTGCTGTCTGTGGATGTGACACCACGTGCTGTCTGTTCATGTGACACCCTGTGCTTTCTGTGGATGTGACACCCTGCTCTTTCTGTGGATGTGACACCCTATGCTGCCTGTGGATGTGACACCCTGCTCTTTCTGTGAATGGTTGTGACACCCTGTGCTGTCTGTGGGTGGCTCTGTGAATGTTACACCCTGTTATGTCTGTGGATGTGACACCCTGCTCTTTCTGTGGGTGGCTCTGTGGCTGTAACACCCTGTGCTGTCTGTGGATGTGACACCCTGCTCTTTCTGTGGGTGGCTCTGTGGGTGGCTCTGTGGATGTGACACCCTGTGCTGTCTGTGGATGTGACACCCTGTGCTGTCTGTGGATGTGACACCCTGCTTTTTTCTGTTGGATGCTCTGTGGATGTGACACCCTGTTCTTTCTGTGGATGTGACACCCTGTGCTGTCTGTGGATGTGACACCCTGCTTTTTTCTGTGGGTGGCTCTGTGGAAGTGACACCCTGTGCTGTCTGTGGATGTGACACCCTGCTCTTCCTGTGAGTGGCTCTGTGGATGTGACACCCTTCTCTTTCTGCGGGTTGCTCTGTGGATGTGACACCCTTCACTTTCTGTGGGGGCTCTGTGGATGTGACACCCTGTGCTGTCTGTGGATGTGACACCCTGCTCTTTCTGTGGGTGGCTCTGTGGATGTGACACCCTGTGCTGTCTGTGGATGTGACACCCTGCTCTTTCTGTGGGTGGCTCTGTGGATGTGACACCCTTCTCTTTCTGTGGGTGGCTCTGTGGATGTGACACCCTGCTCTTTCTGTGGGTGGCTCTGTGGATGTGACCCCCTGTGCTGTCTGTGGATGTGACACCCTGCTCTTTCTGTGGGTGGCTCTGTGGATGTGACACCCTTCTCTTTCTGTGGGTGGCTCTGTGGATGTGACACCCTGCTCTTTCTGTGGTTGGCTCTGTGGATGTGACACCCCGCTCTGTCTGTGGGTGGCTCTGTGGATGTGACACCCTGTTTTTTCTGTGGGTGGCTTTTGTGGATGTGACACCCTGTGCTGTCTGTGGATGTGACACCCTGCTCTTTCTGTGGGTGGCTCTGTGGATGTGACACCATGTGCTGCATGTGGATGTGACACCCTGCTCTTTCTGTGGGTTGCTCTGTGGATGTGACACCCTGTGCTTTCTGTGGGTGGCTCTATGGATATGACACCCTGTGCTTTCTGTGGGTGGCTCTGTGGATATGACACCCTGTGCTTTCTGTGGATGTGACACCCTGCTCTTTCTGTGTGCAGCTCTGTGGATGTGACACCCTGTGCTGCCTGTGGATGTGACACCCTGCGCTACCTGTGGGTGGTTCTGTGGATGTGACACCCTGTGCTGCCTGTGGATGTGACACCCTGGGCTTTCTGTGGGTGGCTCTGTGGATATGACACCCTGTGCTTTCTGTGGATGTGACACACTTCTCTTTCTGTGGGTGGCTCTGTGGATGTGACACCCTGTGCTGCCTGTGGATGTGACACCCTGCGCTACCTGTGGGTGGTTCTGTGGATGTGCCACCTTGTTCTTTCTGTGGATGTGACACCCTGTGCTTTCTGTGGGTGGCTCTATGGATATGACACCCTGTGCTTTCTGTGGGTGGCTCTGTGGATATGACACCCTGTGCTTTCTGTGGATGTGACACCCTGCTCTTTCTGTGTGCAGCTCTGTGGATGTGACACCCTGTGCTGCCTGTGGATGTGACACCCTGCGCTACCTGTGGGTGGTTCTGTGGATGTGACACCCTGTGCTGCCTGTGGATGTGACACCCTGTGCTTTCTGTGGGTGGCTCTGTGGATATGACACCCTGTGCTTTCTGTGGATGTGACACCCTTCTCTTTCTGTGGGTGGCTCTGTGGATGTGACACCCTGTGCTGCCTGTGGATGTGACACCCTGCTCTATCTGTGGGTGGCTCTGTGGATGTGACACCCTGCTCTTTCTGCGGGTGGCTCTGTGGATGTGACACCCTTCTCTTTCTGTGGGTTGTTCTGTGGATGTGACACCCTGCTCTTCCTGTGGGTGGCTCTGTGGATGTGACACCCTGCTCTTTCTGCGGGTGGCTCTGTGGATGTGACACCCTTCTCTTTCTGTGGGTGGTTCTGTGGATGTGGCACCCTGCTCTTCCTGTGGGTGGCTCTGTGGATGTGACACCCTGTGCTGCCTGTGGATGTGACACTCGGTGCTGTCTGTGGATTTGACACCCTGTGCTTTCTGTGGATGTGACACCCTGCTCTTTCTGTGGGTGGATGTGACACCCTGTGCTGTCTGTGGATGTGACACCCTGCTCTTTCTGTGGGTGGCTTTGTGGATGTGACACCCTGCTCTTTCTGTGGGTGGCTCTGTGGATGTGACACCCTGCTCTTTCTGTGGGTGGCTCTGTGGATGTGACACCCTGTTTTTTCTGTGGGTGGCTCTGTGGATGTGACACCCTGTTCTTTCTGTGGATGTGACACCCTGTGCTGTCTGTGGATGTGACACCCTGCTTTTTCTGTGGGTGGCTCTGTGGATGTGACACCCTGTGCTGTCTGTGGGTGGCTCTGTGGATGTGACACCCTGCTCTTCCTGTGGTGGCTCTGTGGATGTGACACCCTGTGCTGCCTGTGGATGTGACACCCTGCTCTTTCTGTGGCGCGGCTCTGTGGATGTGTCACCCTGCTCTTCCTGTGGGTGGCTTTGTGGATGTGACACCCTGCTCTTTCTGTGGGTGGCTCTGTGGATGTGACACCCTGTGCTGTCTGTGGATGTGACACCCTGCTCTTTCTGTGGGTGGCTCTGTGGATGTGACACCCTGCTCTTTCTGTGGGTGGCTCTGTGGATGTGACACCCTGTTTTTTCTGTGGGTGGCTCTGTGGATGTGACACCCTGTTCTTTCTGTGGATGTGACACCCTGTGCTGTCTGTGGATGTGACTCCCTGCTCTTTCTGTGGGTGGCTCTGTGGATATGACACCCTGTGCTTTCTGTGGCTGACTCTGTGGATATGACACCCTGTGCTTTCTGTGGATGTGACACCCTGCTCTTTATGTGGGTGGCTCTGTGGATGTGACATCCTGCTCTTTCTGTGGGTGGCTCTGTGGATGTTACACCCTGTGCTGCTTGTTGGTGGTTCTGTGGATGTGACACCATGTGCTGCCTGTGGATGTGACACCCTGCTCTTTCTGTGGGTGGCTGTGTGGATGTGACACCCTGTGCTGCTTGTGGGTGGTTCTGTGGATGTGACACCATGTGCTTCCTGTGGATGTGGTTTCCTGTTCTTTCTGTGGGTGGCTCTGTGGATGTGACACCCTGTGCTGTCTGTAGATGTGACACCCTGCTCTTTCTGTGGATGGCTCTGTGGATGTGGCATCCTGTGCTGTCTGTGGATGTGACACCCTGTGCTGTCTGTGGATGTGGCATCCTGTGCTGTCTGTGGATGTGACACCCTGTGCTGTCTGTGGATGTGACACCATGTGCTGTTTGTGGATGTGACACCCTGTGCTGTTTGTGGATGTGACACCCTGTGCTGTCTGTGGATGTGACACCCTGCTCTTTTTTTTGATGTGACACCCTGTGCTGTCTGTGGATGTGACACCCTGTGCTTTCTGTGGATGTGACACCCTGTGCTTTCTGTGGATGTGACACCCTGTGCTGTCTGTGGATGTGACACCATGTGCTGTCTGTGGATGTGACACCCTGCTCTTTCTGTGGATGTGACACCCTGCTCTTTCTGTGGATGGCTCTGTGGATGTGACACCATGTGCTGCCTGTGGATGTGGTTTCCTGTTCTTTCTGTGGGTTGCTCTGTGGATGTGACACCCTGCTCTTTCTGTGGGTGGCTCTGTGGATGTGACACCCTGTGCTGTCTGTGGATGTGACACCCTGTGCTTTCTGTGGATGTGACACCCTGCTCTTTCTGTGGATGTGACACCCTATGCTGCCTGTGGATGTGACACCCTGCTCTTTCTGTGAATGGATGTGACACCCTGTGCTGTCTGTGGGTGGCTCTGTGAATGTTACACCCTGTTATGTCTGTGGATGTGACACCCTGCTCTTTCTGTGGGTGGCTCTGTGGCTGTAACACCCTGTGCTGTCTGTGGATGTGACACCCTGCTCTTTCTGTGGGTGGCTCTGTGGGTGGCTCTGTGGATGTGACACCCTGTGCTGTCTGTGGATGTGACACCCTGCTCTTTCTGTTGCATGCTCTGTGGATGTGACACCCTGTTCTTTCTGTGGATGTGAAACCCTGTGCTGTCTGTGGATGTGACACCCTGCTTTTTTCTGTGGGTGGCTCTGTGGATGTGACACCCTGCTCTTCCTGTGAGTGGCTCTGTGGATGTGACACCCTTCTCTTTCTGCGGGTTGCTCTGTGGATGTGACACCCTTCACTTTCTGTGGGGGCTCTGTGGATGTGACACCCTGTGCTGTCTGTGGATGTGACACCCTGCTCTTTCTGTGGGTGGCTCTGTGGATGTGACACCCTGTGCTGTCTGTGGATGTGACACCCTGCTCTTTCTGTGGGTGGCTCTGTGGATGTGACACCCTTCTCTTTCTGTGGGTGGCTCTGTGGATGTGACACCCTGCTCTTTCTGTGGGTGGCTCTGTGGATGTGACCCCCTGTGCTGTCTGTGGATGTGACACCCTGCTCTTTCTGTGGGTGGCTCTGTGGATGTGACACCCTTCTCTTTCTGTGGGTGGCTCTGTGGATGTGACACCCTGCTCTTTCTGTGGTTGGCTCTGTGGATGTGACACCCCGCTCTTTCTGTGGGTGGCTCTGTGGATGTGACACCCTGTTTTTTCTGTGGGTGGCTTTTGTGGATGTGACACCCTGTGCTGTCTGTGGATGTGACACCCTGCTCTTTCTGTGGGTGGCTCTGTGGATGTGACACCATGTGCTGCATGTGGATGTGACACCCTGCTCTTTCTGTGGGTTGCTCTGTGGATGTTACACCCTGTGCTTTCTGTGGGTGGCTCTATGGATATGACACCCTGTGCTTTCTGTGGATGTGACACCCTGCTCTTTCTGTGTGCAGCTCTGTGGATGTGACACCCTGTGCTGCCTGTGGATGTGACACCCTGCGCTACCTGTGGGTGGTTCTGTGGATGTGACACCCTGTGCTGCCTGTGGATGTGACACCCTGTGCTTTCTGTGGGTGGCTCTGTGGATATGACACCCTGTGCTTTCTGTGGATGTGACACACTTCTCTTTCTGTGGGTGGCTCTGTGGATGTGACACCCTGTGCTGCCTGTGGATGTGACACCCTGCGCTACCTGTGGGTGGTTCTGTGGATGTGCCACCTTGTTCTTTCTGTGGATGTGACACCCTGTGCTTTCTGTGGGTGGCTCTATGGATATGACACCCTGTGCTTTCTGTGGGTGGCTCTGTGGATATGACACCCTGTGCTTTCTGTGGATGTGACACCCTGCTCTTTCTGTGTGCAGCTCTGTGGATGTGACACCCTGTGCTGCCTGTGGATGTGACACCCTGCGCTACCTGTGGGTGGTTCTGTGGATGTGACACCCTGTGCTGCCTGTGGATGTGACACCCTGTGCTTTCTGTGGGTGGCTCTGTGGATATGACACCCTGTGCTTTCTGTGGATGTGACACCCTTCTCTTTCTGTGGGTGGCTCTGTGGATGTGACACCCTGTGCTGTCTGTGGATGTGACACCCTTCTCTTTCTGTGGGTGGTTCTGTGGATGTGACACCCTGCTCTTCCTGTGGGTGGCTCTGTGGATGTGACACCCTGCTCTTTCTGCGGGTGGCTCTGTGGATGTGACACCCTTCTCTTTCTGTGGCTGGTTCTGTGGATGTGGCACCCTGCTCTTCCTGTGGGTGGCTCTGTGGATGTGACACCCTGTGCTGCCTGTGGATGTGACACTCTGTGCTGTCTGTGGATTTGACACCCTGTGCTTTCTGTGGATGTGACACCCTGCTCTTTCTGTGGGTGGATGTGACACCCTGTGCTGTCTGTGGATGTGACACCCTGTGCTGTCTGTGGATGTGACACCCTGCTCTTTCTGTGGGTGGCTTTGTGGATGTGACACCCTGCTCTTTCTGTGGGTGGCTCTGTGGATGTGACACCCTGCTCTTTCTGTGGGTGGCTCTGTGGATGTGACACCCTGTTTTTTCTGTGGGTGTGACACCCTGTGCTGTCTGTGGATGTGACACCCTGCTTTTTCTGTGGGTGGCTCTGTGGATGTGACACCCTGTGCTGTCTGTGGGTGGCTCTGTGGATGTGACACCCTGCTCTTCCTGTGGTGGCTCTGTGGATGTGACACCCTGTGCTGCCTGTGGATGTGACACCCTGCTCTTTCTGCGGGCGGCTCTGTGGATGTGACACCCTTCACTTTCTGTGGCGCGGCTCTGTGGATGTGTCACCCTGCTCTTCCTGTGGGTGGCTTTGTGGATGTGACACCCTGCTCTTTCTGTGGGTGGCTCTGTGGATGTGACACCCTGTGCTGCCTGTGGATGTGACACCCTGCTCTTTCTGTGGGTGGCTCTGTGGATGTGACACCCTGCTCTTTCTGTGGGTGGCTCTGTGGATGTGACACCCTGTTTTTTCTGTGGGTGGCTCTGTGGATGTGACACCCTGTTCTTTCTGTGGATGTGACACCCTGTGCTGTCTGTGGATGTGACACCCTGCTCTTTCTGTGGGTGGCTCTGTGGATATGACACCCTGTGCTTTCTGTGGCTGACTCTGTGGATATGACACCCTGTGCTTTCTGTGGATGTGACACCCTGCTCTTTATGTGGGTGGCTCTGTGGATGTGACACCCTGTGCTGTCTGTGGATGTGACACCCTGCTCTTTGTGTGGGTGGCTCTGTGGATGTGACACCCTGTGCTGTCTGTGGATGTGACACCATGTGCTGTTTGTGGATGTGACACCCTGTGCTTTCTGTGGATGTGACACCCTGTGCTGTCTGTGGATGTGACACCCTGCTCTTTCTGTGGGTGGCTCTGTGGATGTGACACCCTGTGCTGTCTGTGGATGTGACACCCTGCTCTTTCTGTGGGTGGTTCTGTGGATGGGACACCCTGTGCTGTCTGTGGATGTGACACCCTGCTCTTTCTGTGGGTGGCTCTGTGGATATGACACCCTGTGCTTTCTGTGGCTGACTCTGTGGATATGACACCCTGTGCTTTCTGTGGATGTGACACCCTGCTCTTTATGTGGGTGGCTCTGTGGATGTTACACCCTGTGCTGTCTGTGCATGTGACACCCTGCTCTTTCTGTGGGTGGCTCTGTGGATGTGACACCCTGTGCTGTCTGTGGATGTGACACCCTGCTCTTTCTGTGGATGTGACACCCTGTGCTGCCTGTGGATGTGACACCCTGTGCTGTCTGTGGATGTGGCACCCTGTGCTTTCTGTGGATGTGACACCCTGTGCTTTCTGTGGAAGTGACACCCTGTGCTGTCTGTGGATGTGACACCCTGCTCTTTCTGTTGGTGGCTTTGTGGATGTGACACCCTCTACTGTCTGTGGATGTGACACCCTGTGCTGTCTGTGTATGTGACACCCTGTGCTGTCTATGGATGTGACACCCTGTGCTGTCTGTGTATGTGACACCCTGTGCTGTCTGTGGATGTGACACCATGTGCTGTCTGTGGATGTGGCACCCTGTGCTTTCTGTGGATGTGACACCCTGTGCTTTCTGTGGATGTGACACCCTGTGCGGTCTGTGGATGTGACACCCTGCTCTTTCTGTTGGTGGCTTTGTGGATGTGACACCCTCTACTGTCTGTGGATGTGACACCCTGTGCTGTCTGTGTATGTGACACCCTGTGCTGTCTGTGGATGTGACACCCTGTGCTGTCTGTGTATGTGACACCCTGTGCTGTCTGTGGATGTGACACCCTGCTCTTTCTGTGGATGGCTCTGTGGATGTGACACCCTGTGCTGTCTGTGGATGTGGCACCCTGCTCTTTCTGTGGGTGGATGTGGCACCCTGCTCTTTCTGTGGGTGGCTCTGTGGATGTGACACCCTGTGCTGTCTGTGGATGTGACACCCTGTGCTGCCTGTGGATGTGACACCCTGTGCTGTCTGTGGGTGTGACACCCTGCTCTTTCTGTGGGTGGTTCTTTGGATGTGACACCCTGTGCTGTCTGTGGATGTGACACCCTGTGCTGTCTGTGGATGTGGCACCCTGCTCTTTCTGTGGGTGGATGTGGCCCCCTGCTCTTTCTGTGGGTGGCTCTGTGGATGTGACACCCTGTGCTGTCTGTGGATGTGACACCCTGTGCTGTCTGTGGATGTGGCACCCTGTGCTTTCTGTGGATGTGACACCCTGTGCTTTCTGTGGATGTGACACCCTGTGCTGTCTGTGGATGTGACACCCTGCTCTTTCTGTGGGTGGCTCTGTGGATGTGACACCCTGTGCTGTCTGTGGATGTGACACCCTGTGCTGCCTGTGGATGTGACACCCTGTGCTGTCTGTGGGTGTGACACCCTGCTCTTTCTGTGGGTGGTTCTGTGGATGTGACACCCTGTGCTGTCTGTGGATGTGACACCCTGTGCTGTCTGTGGATGTGACACCCTGTGCTGCCTGTGGATGTGACACCCTGTGCTGTCTGTGGATGTGACACCCTGTGCTGCCTGTGGATGTGACACCCTGTGCTGTCTGTGGGTGTGACACCCTGCTCTTTCTGTGGGTGGTTCTGTGGATGTGACACCCTGTGCTGTCTGTGGATGTGACACCCTGTGCTGTCTGTGGATGTGACACCCTGTGCTGTCTGTGGATGTGGCACCCTGCTCTTTCTGTGGGTGGATGTGACACCCCACTCTTTCTGTGGGTGGCTCCGTGGATGTGGCGTGTCTCTAAGCGTGTTGCATGTTTTACAGCACACCCCAAGGCTCGAGCCTTCATTACACATGCAGGATCACATGGGATCTATGAGGGGATCTGTAACGCCGTGCCCATGGTCCTGCTGCCCTTGTTTGGTGACCAGATGGACAACGCTAAGCGGGTGGCGTCACGAGGAGCCGGAGTGATCCTCAATGTCGTGGACATGACCCCAGAGGACCTCAGCGTAGCTCTGGAAACCGTGATATCTGACCCAAGGTCGGTGTGTATATGTGTCATATATAGAGGAAATAATACAGAATATAGAAAATACACAGCATCGATATAAAATATGTATTATTTATGTTATAGGAAAATGCATATTGTTGATTTCATTTGACTGTTAAAAAGAGGTCACTTTACAGTATACTGAGCCTGTCCTGATAATGTGCAGTGAGGTCACCTTACATTATACACCTAGCACTGTCTGAGCCTGTCCTGATACTGTGCAGTGAGGTCACCTTACATTATACACCTAGCACTGTCTGAGCCTGTCCTGATACTGTGCAGTGAGGTCATCTTACATTATACACCTAGCACTGTCTGAGCCTGTCCTGATAATGTGCAGTGAGGTCATCTTACATTATACACCTAGCACTGTCTGAGCCTGTCCTGATACTGTGCAGTCAGGAGGTCACCTTACATTATACACCTAGCACTGTCTGAGCCTGTCCTGATACTGTGCAGTCAGGGGGTCACCATATATTACACATCCACCACTGTCTGAGCCTGTCCTGATACTGTGCAGTCAGGAGGTCACCTTACATTATACACCTAGCACTGTCTGAGCCTGTCCTGATACTGTGCAGTCAGGAGGTCACCTTACATTATACACCTAGCACTGTCTGAGCCTGTCCTGATACTGTGCAGTCAGGGGGTCACCATGTATTACACATCCACCACTGTCTGAGCATGTCCTGATACTGTGCAGTCAGGGGGTCACCTTACATTATACACCTAGCACTGTCTGAGCCTGTCCTGATACTGTGCAGTCAGGAGGTCACCTTACATTATACACCCAGCACTGTCTGAGCCTGTCCTGATACTGTGCAGTCAGGGGGTCACCATATATTACACATCCACCACTGTCTGAGCATGTCCTGATACTGTGCAGTCAGGGGGTCACCTTACATTATACACCTAGCACTGTCTGAGCCTGTCCTGAAACTGTGCAGTCAGGAGGTCACCTTACATTATACACCTAGCACTGTCTGGGCCTGTCCTGATACTGTGCAGTCAGGAGGTCACCTTACATTATACCCCTAGCACTGTCTGAGCCTGTCCTGATACTGTGCAGTCAGGAAGTCACCTTACTTTATACACCTAGCACTGTCTGAGCCTGTCCTGATACTGTGCAGTCAGGAGGTCACCTTACATTATACACCTAGCACTGTCTGAGCCTGTCCTGATACTGTGCAGTCAGGGGGTCACCATATATTACACATCCACCACTGTCTGAGCCTGTCCTGATACTGTGCAGTCAGGAGGTCACCTTACATTATACACCTAGCACTGTCTGAGCCTGTCCTGATACTGTGCAGTCAGGGGGTCACCATGTATTACACATCCACCACTGTCTGAGCATGTCCTGATACTGTGCAGTCAGGGGGTCACCTTACATTATACACCTAGCACTGTCTGAGCCTGTCCTGATACTGTGCAGTCAGGAGGTCACCTTACATTATACACCCAGCACTGTCTGAGCCTGTCCTGATACTGTGCAGTCAGGGGGTCACCATATATTACACATCCACCACTGTCTGAGCATGTCCTGATACTGTGCAGTCAGGGGGTCACCTTACATTATACACCTAGCACTGTCTGAGCCTGTCCTGAAACTGTGCAGTCAGGAGGTCACCTTACATTATACACCTAGCACTGTCTGGGCCTGTCCTGATACTGTGCAGTCAGGAGGTCACCTTACATTATACCCCTAGCACTGTCTGAGCCTGTCCTGATACTGTGCAGTCAGGAAGTCACCTTACTTTATACACCTAGCACTGTCTGAGCCTGTCCTGATACTGTGCAGTCAGGATGTCACCTTACATTATACACCTAGCACTGTCTGAGCCTGTCCTGATACTGTGCAGTCAGGAGGTCATCTTACATTATACACCTAGCACTGTCTGAGCCTGTCCTGATACTGTGCAGTCAGGAGGTCATCTTACATTATACACCTAGCACTGTCTGAGCCTGTCCTGATACTGTGCAGTCAGGATGTCACCTTACATTATACACCAAGCACTGTCTGAGCCTGTCCTGATACTGTGCAGTCAGGGGGTCACCATATATTACACATCCACCACTGTCTGAGCCTGTCCTGATACTGTGCAGTCAGGAGGTCACCTTACATTATACACCTAGCACTGTCTGAGCCTGTCCTGATACTGTGCAGTCAGGACGTCATCCCACTCATTTCTTTCCCTTTGTATAATTCAGTTACAAGGAGAACGTCCAGCATCTGTCTTCCCTACATCTTGACAGACCGATCCATCCACTGGACCTGGCCGTGCACTGGGTGGAGTTTGTCATGAGACATAAAGGTGCCCCCCACCTGCGCCCGGCGGCCCACAACCTGAACTGGATCCAGTACCACTCACTAGATGTCATTGGGTTCCTCCTGACCCTGCTCCTCGTCACACTCTTCATCTTTATAAAGATCTTCTCATTCTTCTGCAGTCGCTGTTGCTGCCGGAGATCCAAACGCCTTGTCAAGACTAAGGCTGCGTGACACCCGGCCAAGACTAAGGCTGCGTTACACCCGGCCAAGACTAAGGCTGCGTGACACCCAGCCAAGACTAAGGCTGCGTGACACCCGGCCAAGACTAAGGCTGCGTGACACCCGGCCAAGACTAAGGCTGCGTGACACCCGGCCAAGACTAAGGCTGCGTGACACCCGGCCAAGACTAAGGCTGCGTGACACCCGGCCAAGACTAAGGCTGCGTGACACCCAGCCAAGACTAAGGCTGCGTGACACCCAGCCAAGACTAAGACTGCGTGACACCCGGCCAAGACTAAGGCTGCGTGACACCCGGCCAAGACTAAGGCTGCATGACACCCGGCCTAGACTAAGACTGCATGACACCCGGCCTAGACTAAGGCTGCGTGATACACGGCCAAGACTAAGGCTGCGTGACACCCGGCCAAGACTAAGGCTGCGTGACACCCGGCCAAGACTAAGGCTGCGTGACACCCGGCGCTAAGGAAATAGAGGACACCTGGGGCTCTCTACAGTGTCCTCCTTGCCATAGACACAAATTCACCGCTGCAGAGAGATATTCTAGAGAGACATCCTGAAATATACCCACATGCCCTGCAATGCTGCTCTAGAATGCACCAGCCCCCCCACCCCCCCCCCCTTACCGGCCCATTACTCTAGAATATATCATGATAATGGATCATTGCTTTTGGATGCTCCCCCCCAATGATACAGTTCCATTACTCTAGAATACATCCATGACAATAGGCCGTTACTTTAGGATGCCCCCCCTTGATGATACAGTGCCATTACAATCCATGACAATAGGCCGTTACTTTAGGATGCCCCCCCCCTTGATGATATGGTGCCATTACTCTAGAATACATCCATGACAATAGGCCGTTACTTTAGGATGTAACTCCCCCGCCCCTTCCCCCCGGGACCTGTCGTGTAAGTCTGTGACACAGAGCTGGGTGGGTGATCCTCTAGCAAAGGGGACTAAAAACTCTATTGGGGGTGGTGTAATTGAAATCCCATTTACATGTTGTGTTCTGCAGCAACTACTGGCAGACAGAGGTGATTGTCCAGTCTGTGAGGGGCTCTTGTGACCTTCGGACCCCACCCCTGTGTACTCTCCAGCAGAGGAATAAAATACATCGCTGCTAAGATTTACCTTTTTTGTTTTTTAAAATAAATTGTGTTGCAAAGTTGTTTGTCCTCCTCTAGACTCCGCATCCCATAGTCCTACTGGCAGCACATGCTTAGAGTGTCATCAGATGGACAAATCAATGTCATCTTTAGTTTAAAATATGTTACTAGCGACTTGCCCGTCAAAAATGACCTGATTTAGTGTTATACATTTTGTCTGTTTATCTCTAGGTGTAACATATATATCTTTTTTTGTATGGCATAATTCCTGAAAGCAATAAAATGTTATTATATGTTATTAAATCCAATTTGTATTTTATTGTCTCACAACCAATAATGAGCAATTTTTTTTATTATACACGTAGATGATAACATTGTACAACCCATATTTTTACGTCATCTTACAATTTGAATAAATCATTAAACCCATTTAACTTTTATATTTTTTTACTACATGTTATTTGTATAATGTTTTCTCTAAACAAATAATGAACAATCTATTCATTTAAAACTGCAAACATTTAATTATTTTTAATAAAAAATTGTCTCATTTGAAGGACAAAAGGCAAGCCACTCTCACTTGGAGCCAAATCTATTCTTGGAATGAAAGCTCTTTCCCCTTTATGGGTACCATTCAGAATTTCAGCATGTATGAAATGGTCTCTTAAATTCTGAACAATTAATCTGGTCCCAATACATAGTCCTTTTTTTGGGTTCATATTTTGCAGTAACATCACAATTGCCCTTTTTTGAGCTACAAAATAGGTGGTGGCATTCCAGATGGTGTCAATGAATTTATAAATTCAGTTGCAAAGTTTGACTCAATCGGTTTGTCATCAGCAAGAAAAGAATCAGCACTGTGATATGTTTTTTTTTTTCCATCTATTATTTCTAACTAGCGAATTGCCCGTCAAAAAATGATAGCAATGAAATTGTAAGGTAGCTAATGCTGTTTGGTGTGTAATAATGAAATCTATAATACATTAATAAATGAATATACTTTACCTATTTTGAAGCATTGTGTTGAAGAGCTGGCAATCTATTTTGATGTTGCTGCAGCATTAGTGGTGTGGAGCTGCTGTGCAAGCGTCCTGAATGTGTGCAGTGTAATAGTGTGCGTTCGCAAGACAAAAACATTAGCGTAGTTGTGTACTTCCGCATTGTCGTAAAATGGCGGGTAATGTGTGGTATGCGTCTTAGCGAAATATCCGTAGGTCTTTTGTGGTGTTTTGCGAGTTTCTTGTGGTGTTTTGCGTGTTTAGAGTGCTGTATCCTCGTTTTCATTTTGTTCGGCGGCCATTTTTTCTCTTGCTTAGAGAATTTTTTAGTGTCTAAACTCTTTTATTTTGAGTTAAATGAAGGTGTAAGTTGCTTTTTTGAGGTCATGGATGCTTCCTCTTGCTGTAGGTAAGCTTTTTATGTATGTGCTGTGTGTATTTATTGTGTTTTGATTTTTTTCATGTTCGCGAGTTGGGGACGATTTTTGCGAGGTCATAATGAGTGTTAACGTGTCTCGTATGTTGTTTGCGTTGCAAGGTAAACTTTGCGACGGTCGCAGTTGCTGGCAAGGAGTGCCTTTGGCGCTCCATGCCAGCGACTGAGGCCCTGGCTCACCTGCTCACAACTATATATGTGATATTTAATTTATTAGAAGCAATGCATCTATTTTTTATGTTAAATATTACTTTGTGTCCATGCTCTGAGTAATCATTGGTAATTATTCCATTTTGGAATATAGCTGATATAAGTGAATCTTTACAAATCATTTCAGATGAAATTTCCACAGTATCCTCTGGTAAATTACTTATTACCTCCATTTTGCCTTCACCAATTTTAATGAATCAATCATTCAATTAATTTTGGCCTTTTGATCTCATATTTTTTCTCTAATTTATGGTGTGTAAATAGTTTCCATAGTGGACTCGTCTTTATACATGTTTCCACAATACCAGTCCTCCAAAAGGCAAATCATTAGCCATGACTTCACGTAACAACCGATCAATACATTGCAGAGCATTGCACGACATCATAGTGGCCTCATCCATTATAATTTACATTGTTTTTAGATTTTTAGCTTGTAATGACGCCATTCTAATATCTGAGACTAATGTTTCCAAAATGAGAACTTTATGCACCAGGAACATTTAAAAGGAGTAAACATAAGCAGAACCGTTCGATGTCTCTTGGACTTACAGTATAAATTCTTGAAATAATTATATTACCACTCCTTTTTCGCCATAGCCCATTAACGAAAACATAATGATATGGAATCTTAATGTATAAGTATTCCCTTGCCTCATTGTCATTACAATTTAATGTAAACCAAGAAGTAAGTGTTGTTTCACAATGTTTATTTTGTTTCAGAGCATTTCTTTCATTGCCAGCATTAAAATAAACAAAGTGTCTTTGTGGCAAATGTACTGCTAATCAATAGAGGCATGTGAGCGATAATGCATTTAAAATTTCATTAGACGCCACATTGCTTCTGGCGCACTGACATAGCGAGCATCTACATGACATGCAAGTTCATCATATACTATCTAATTTTCTTCTTTGTTTTGTCTACTTTTCACCATCACAGTTGCTGCATCATGTCCTTTGTATGTATATATATATATATATATATATATATATATATATATATATATTTGTAGACATATTTAATTATTTTGAAAGAAGTGCAAGCTTCCACATTTATGTGTGCATTGTACTTCATCAGCAAATGTGGATTATATCATACAACATATCTGTTATCTACATTTTTCCATGAATAATTGCAGTTTGACCTTCCCTTCTTCTATACAACGGATAGCCATCAAAATTTGTAAAAGTGTTCACTCAAAATTCTTTTGGGAAATATTTTGTGCATTTATTTTTTTCCATACATGGGGACTGCGGATTTTTATCACCACATGGTCCATGAATCATGCGATGTGTAACAATTTCATATAGTGTGGAATGTTTTTCTGGATCGGGTAGTTCAGCAATAATAACTGAATCCACTCAATCTGGGGTATTCAATATATCATTTTCTTGAAGTATTAAAAGAATATGTGCAGGTGGCAGGCCTCTTTTTTGAAATTCTATAGTATAAACATAAGCCAAACACTTTCCAAATAATTTAATGATGGTGATGTCATATATTAATGCTGTTTGTTTAGTACTTGAGCCACTAAATCTGGTCTATCAGAAGCAGTTTGTCCAGTTTTCAAATTATCAACTATCTCTGGTCATTGTGGATTACATGTAAATGTAATTACTAAAACTGGTTTTCCAAGTTTTGTTACAATAGCCATCGCATCATTGTATCTTTCATGCATATTGCAAGGAAATCCTTTGGAAATAAGATGACAAAATGATTGCACGGCCAGCTGGAACTTCCCTGTTTGTAGCCACCTCAGCGACATAATCCATAAGGCCACAATACTGCTCAACACATAGTTTATTTTATTGATATTTTATAACCTTTAGATTATTGGCTTCTACTTGCAGATATGAATCAATGATCCATTGTTGTGTCAGTTTTCCACCACATGAAATGGGATTAAATGCATCTCAAGTTGCAGTTTAACCAACTTTAAATTCAAGCATGGAAATAATATTTCTGACACATACTTTACTATTTGGAGAACTGCACAGTATTAATTTTGCTTGCCATCCTGCTTCACCATTGGATAACAAATTGGAAATGTCATTGGATCCAAATTAGTACTTAATATACTTTTGTTAATGTAAGGTTGCTCTTGATTTCTTGGATATATTCTAATATCCCTCTGAAATGGTCGGTCCCCCTCATCATTTTGAAACACCATTGCAACCTCAATCGATGTGGGTAAGTTATAACGACGTTTATCACAATGGCAATCTCTTCTAAGAACCATATTGACTCTTGGGATTGGCAACTGATTTTTTCTGCATGAATTATTTGTTCTTGTTCTTCTTTTTATGAAAGCGTCATATGCTGTTCGACTGCTTCCATTGTATCTAGGACATATAGTTGAACAAATTTTCTTTGCTCCCCTTCTTCTGGGTTTAAATACCAAGTACGGTAGTAAATTTGGCCTTGGACTTTAAAACAGGAAGGGCCATGTCCTGGAACATTAGCAGCTAATGTTGCACCCAATGAAGCAAAGGATATGGCACTATTATACAATCTTATGTTTTTTTTGAAAAGCTGGGTCACTCATTATACTTTTTAAATATGCAGGGAATTTGTCATTTTTGTGGAAGTCTTACCTTTCCTTTCTGACAGCAACTAATGAACTCCCCATCTCTGGGTCTTTCCTGTTTGAAATGATAAGCCCCACAAAACTGACAATGTTCAATAAACCACAATTGTGAGGCTGTACTGTTAGAGATGTAAATAATAGACTATCGTGAGAACATCTATCAATATTACTCTCTAAATAAACATTACTATCATTACCATATTGATCACATGCATCTTTATCAGTTTTTTTTTTATTGGTAGCAGTCTGATGCTTCAAATGTAACTTTCCCAGCCATTTTTCTTTTCTTTTAAATTCTCTCCCGTTCTTCTTCTCGTATCTTTTTTTTGTCTCCGGCTACTGTCAATCTTTCCATCTTTGTACGTGTTCCCTTGCTAGACTGCTTTTTCGTTCCTCGTTGTTTTCTTTTTTTATCCGCCATTGTAATCTGTAAATGTAATTTATTTTTTTAATTTTGTGATATTCTGTAACTTACCTCAAGTTGTACTCGATTAAAGCTGTAAAATTCCTGTCTTTTTCAGACTCCACTCTTTTCAACATATTATGGTCTTTCAATTGTGTCCAATTTGTTTTCCAATCTGTTAGATTGGAACACAAGTTTCATATTATCACACTTACATTTATCTAATTCATTGTATTTGTTATGTCTAAACAGCAGTACACCACATGAATGTCTTTTTTATTTCAATTAATAGTTAATTCATCCCATCCTCCCTTCTTAATAGACAAAAGAATCATTATAGGAAAGGTGATGCAGATAATAATTTAATAGACTTTTAGTAACCCACAATCCACAACATTAATTCATGCAATTTAATGAATTTATGTGTTTGTTAATTAACTTGCTATTACTATTTTAATTATTTTTCATTCTAAATTATTACATAAATTCTATATTTTTATTAGAAATCATTATACTGTACTTATTCTCTTTAATTCGGTGTCTGTAAATTCATGCAGACCTGACAGTCTGTCTTCATAACCACCCACTGTTGCAAATCGTTCTGTGACACTGTCTTCTGGAAGTGTCTGTGGAAAGTTAGAGAGAGATGCAACTGTTAAAATCAATTGAAAAGTTTCAGAAACAGCATGAAAATGAGGCTCAGCAACGCCAGACTCGCAAAACGTACAAAATACACCACACTGAACAACAACAAAGCCAGGGATGCAGGACTTAGAAAATAAAACTAAATGGCAGTAACTGCGTGCCACACAAACATTCAGCAGACACACAGAGTAGAAAGACACAGGCAAGGGACGGGGGGGATGGTGGAAAGAGACACCTAGCATTCCCAAGCACTAAACTTGCAGATTAACGAACCCTGCAATGAGTGACCCGTACAGTAGGTGAGAGGAAGGCACTCATTGAGAGGCTTGCGATGAGCGCTGAAGGTGATCAGTGCAAAGCAGGAAACTTAAAGCACACGGGGGGGGGGGGCAGGAGTGGATTGCAATGAGCGCCGAAGGTGCTCAGAGGACCAAAAGACTCATATTGTGTGGCAAAAAGCATTGCCAGCCTTACAATTTTAATCTCGTAATTTTTTTGTTGTCAGTGTTGGTCACGTTTGTGATGTTGGTCACGCAAAGTTAAATAATTGCAGCCCCCGCAAAGCAAGGCCCGCAGTTACTTGGCTGCAATGAGTGCCGCAGGCGCTCATTTCAGGCCTCGCGATAAGCACCACATGGCCACGATAGCCGGCAAAAAACAGAGCACTTTGCCGCTGATCGCGAGGCACGCAGTTTACCAATTTAATGTCTGAAATTGTTTCAAGCGCGTAACTCTAAAGACCCCCAAAAACAGCCAAATAATAATAATAATAATAATAAAATAATAAGAACGCACTCACGCACAGCACAGGGGGAGAGCCAGGAAGCCTTGTAGTGATCGTTGCAATCGAATCTGAGCCATATTTAGCATTTTTCAATGATCGTACGATCAACTAAGCAAGGAAAATATGGCGGCTGAAAAAAACGAAAAAAAATTGCAAACCGGATCAAAACAAAGCTGAACAAAGCCAGGCACGCGGGACTTCGAAAATACACAACGGCGAAGACAGTAACACTCACGAACAACAGCAGGCACGCGGGACTTAGAAAATAAAACCAACTGCAGTCACCGCGCGCCACGCAAAGATTCACACACGAGAAACACACAGGGAAGGGACAGGGGGAGATGGTGGAAAGAGACACATGGCGTTACCAAGCACTAAACATGCAGGCTAATGAGGCCTGTAATCAGCGCCAAAGCAAGTAGCTAGTACATTAATAATGTTGGTAACACAAATATTGAATCAAGTTTTAAGTAACTTCTAATAATTTCGAGCACTGAATTTTTTTTTTATTAATAAATATTTTAGTAATTATTAATTAATTATTCTTTACCTATTCTCTGTAATTACTTGAATTCAAACTCTTAAAGAGCTAACAATCTCTCTTCAGAGATAACGCCAGAAGATAAATGTCCAGTCACACTGTTCCTCACCTGTGGAGAAAGATCTGGAGATTGTTCATATATAGCGCCTCAGTTGCGTGACGAAACCGTTGGTTTAGGTGGGAAATACACTGCGCATGCTCTATTTTGCATTTTAGCTGCAATTTACAGAACTCCTACGGGGCTCAATTACGATCTACGAGTGGACCCACAGATATAATACAATATTAATAAAGCCGCAAATATGATCTTCTATCACATGCGCGTTACAGTATATGTATTAACACATTGACTGCCGGGATCAATATAACACAAACAATATACATTAATCGAAGAAGTATTTTTGGGGGCCGATTTGCGGGCTTCAGAATGTTGTGCTATTAATTCTAAGACCAAACATCACTTTCACTTGTAATGCGAATAAATACACACTACTGTACTTTTATTACACATATTGGACTTCACCCCTCTTGCGGGTCCCCTCGAGCACATGTTGGGCTACATTTGCGTGTTACGGGCTTGCTCGCGAGTGGCTTCTTTGCAATTTAATAACTAAGTTGAAGAAGTAGCAGTTACGGGCTTGACAGATCAAAGGATTTACGGGTGCGAAGATCATCGTTGCTCAACACGTAGGCTTTTTTCGGCCTTGTTACATTTTAACCCGTAAGTAGTCTGCAGGCTGCGTTACGGGGCTAATTTAATAGCAAAGATCTCTAAGATCTACATTACGGGCTATGTTTTAACACGTAGCCCGAATTTAATCTGCCCCCATTAAAACAAAATTAAATACAGTAGTTAAAATCACATATTCTAATTGTCGTATTCGTAGTTGTCACAAAATGTTAAATAATATGGGCTTGCACATGCGCAAGGAGCGCCAAAGCCCCGCATGACTGCTTTTGTCGCAGCGGCCTGCTTTACACGGGCCAATTTAATAGCAGCAAGCCTTTCTACGTTATAACACGTACCCCGAATTTAATATGGCTGTCACATTGTTATATATTCCACCAAATGTTGTACTGCCTCCACTCCTACCTGAAGTTAAAGTCTCTAGCTGAGGGTGCACAGTAGTTCAGGTGATGTGCATGTCCCTTTAAGGCCTTTATCAGCCACCTTGTAAGGACACATTGTACCACTAGATGATGCTGTGCGTGCCCCCCCCCCCCCCCCCCCCTCCCTCTTCCTTTGATACATTGTTCTCCAGGCTCTTCCTTCCTTGTGTTACTCACTCCCCCCCCTCCCCCCCCCACCCCCACCCCAATACCAGACGGGCTCCGGTGGGAATGCTTCCTGCCCAGCAGCAGTTAAAAGGTTAAGCGGCTGCACAAGTGGGAGGGAAGCCAAAGAAAAATATTAAGTAATATCCTGAAAAGTGAAACTTTGAAATAAGTGAATATCCCCCCCCCCCCCATAGCTACATGTCCCCCCTCGCTACCGTATGCTCCATCCTACACTCCTATGAGCTAGACGTAGCCCCCACACTCCATGCCCCCCTGAGATATACACGTCGCCCCCACAATCCCCGTCCTGCACCCCTATGAGCTACACCCCGCCCCCCTCATGTGCTACACATCACCCCACGCTCCCTGCCCTGCACCTCTGAGACCTACACGTCACCCCCACACTCCCTGCCCTGCACCCCTGAGACCTACACGTCACTCCCACGCTCCCTGCCCTGCACCCCTGAGACCTACACGTCGCCCCCCACGCTCCCTGTCCTGCACCCCTGAGACCTACACGTCGCCCCCCACGCTCCATGTCCTGCACCCCTAAGCTACACCATGCCCCCCACGCTCCCTGTCCTGCACCCCTAAGCTACACCCTGCCACCCACGCTCCCTGCCCTGCACCCCTGAGACCTACACGTCGCCCCCCATGCTCCCTGTCCTGCACCCCTAGGACCTGCACGTCGCCCCCCCACGCTCCATGTCCTGCACCCCTAGGACCTGCACGTCGCCCCCCACGCTCCCTGTCCTGCACCCCTAGAACCTGCACGTCGCCCCCACGCTCCCTGACCTGCACGTCGCCCCCACGCTCCCTGACCTACACGTCGCCCCCCACGCTCCCTGACCTACACGTCGCCCCCCACGCTCCCTGACCTACACGTCGCCCCCCACGCTCCCTGTCCTGCACGTCGCCCCCACGCTCCCTGACCTACACGTCGCCCCCCACGCTCCCTGTCCTGCACGTCGCCCCCACGCTCCCTGACCTACACGTCGCCCCCCACGCTCCCTGTCCTGCACGTCGCCCCCACGCTCCCTGACCTACACGTCGCCCCCCACGCTCCCTGTCCTGCACCCCTAAGCTACACCCTGCCCCCCACGCTCCCTGCCCTGCACCCCCAGGAGCTGCACGTCGCCCCCACGCTCCCTGCCCGTCGCCCCCAACGCTCCCTGCCCTGCACCCCCAGGAGCTAAACGTCGCCCCCACACTCCCTGTCCTGCACCCCTGAGCTACACCCTGCTCCCCACGCTCCCTGTCCTGCACCCCTAAGCTACACCCTGCCACCCACGCTCCCTGCCCTGCACCCCTGAGACCTACACGTCGCCCCCCACGCTCCCTGTCCTGCACCCCTAAGCTACACGTCGCCCCCCACGCTCCCTGCCCTGCACCCCTAGGACCTGCACGTCGCCCCCCATGCTCCCTGTCCTGCACCCCTAGGACCTGCACGTCGCCCCCCACGCTCCATGTCCTGCACCCCTAGGACCTGCACGTCGCCCCCCACGCTCCCTGTCCTGCACCCCTAGAACCTGCACGTCGCCCCCCACGCTCCCTGACCTACACGTCGCCCCCCACGCTCCCTGTCCTGCACGTCGCCCCCCACGCTCCCTGTCCTGCACCCCTAAGCTACACCCTGCCCCCCACGCTCTGTGCCCTGCACCCCCAGGAGCTGCACGTCGCCCCCACGCTCCCTGCCCGTCGCCCCCA
Source organism: Discoglossus pictus (assembly GCA_027410445.1). Lineage (NCBI taxonomy): Eukaryota > Metazoa > Chordata > Amphibia > Anura > Alytidae > Discoglossus > Discoglossus pictus. The sequence continues at coordinate 121,311,069 of CM050173.1, forward strand.
ACGCTCCCTGCCCTGCACCCCCAGGAGCTAAACGTCGCCCCCACACTCCCTGTCCTGCACCCCTGAGCTACACCCTGCTCCCCACGCTCCCTGTCCTGCACCCCTAAGCTACACCCTGCCACCCACGCTCCCTGCCCTGCACCCCTGAGACCTACACGTCGCCCCCCACGCTCCCTGTCCTGCACCCCTAAGCTACACGTCGCCCCCCACGCTCCCTGTCCTGCACCCCTAGGACCTGCACGTCGCCCCCCACGCTCCATGTCCTGCACCCCTAGGACCTGCACGTCGCCCCCCACGCTCCCTGTCCTGCACCCCTAGAACCTGCACGTCGCCCCCACGCTCCCTGACCTACACGTCGCCCCCCACGCTCCCTGACCTACACGTCGCCCCCCACGCTCCCTGACCTACACGTCGCCCCCCACGCTCCCTGACCTACACGTCGCCCCCCACGCTCCCTGACCTACACGTCGCCCCCCACGCTCCCTGACCTACACGTCGCCCCCCACGCTCCCTGACCTACACGTCGCCCCCCACGCTCCCTGACCTACACGTCGCCCCCCACGCTCCCTGACCTACACGTCGCCCCCCACGCTCCCTGACCTACACGTCGCCCCCCACGCTCCCTGACCTACACGTCGCCCCCCACGCTCCCTGACCTACACGTCGCCCCCCACGCTCCCTGACCTGCACGTCGCCCCCCACGCTCCCTGACCTGCACGTCGCCCCCCACGCTCCCTGACCTGCACGTCGCCCCCCACGCTCCCTGACCTGCACGTCGCCCCCCACGCTCCCTGACCTGCACGTCGCCCCCCACGCTCCCTGTCCTGCACGTCGCCCCCACGCTCCCTGTCCTGCACGTCGCCCCCACGCTCCCTGTCCTGCACGTCGCCCCCACGCTCCCTGTCCTGCACGTCGCCCCCACGCTCCCTGACCTACACGTCGCCCCCCACGCTCCCTGTCCTGCACCCCTAAGCTACACCCTGCCCCCCACGCTCCCTGCCCTGCACCCCCAGGAGCTGCACGTCGCCCCCACGCTCCCTGCCCGTCGCCCCCAACGCTCCCTGCCCGTCGCCCCCAACGCTCCCTGCCCTGCACCCCCAGGAGCTAAACGTCGCCCCCACACTCCCTGTCCTGCACCCCTGAGCTACACCCTGCTCCCCCATGCTCCCTGCCCTGCACCCCCAGAAGCTACACGACGCCCCCAACGCTCCCTGTCCTGCCCCCTAAGCTACACCCTGCCCCCCCATGCTCCCTGCCCGTCGCCCCCAACGCTCCCTGCCCGTCGCCCCCAACGCTCTCTGCCCTGCACGCTCACCCCCACGCTCCACCCCTAGGACCTACACGTCACCCCCCGCTCCACCCTGCACCACTAGGACCTACACGTCACCCCCACGCTCCATCCTGCACCCCTAGGACCTACACGTCACCCCCACGCTCCATCCTGCACCCCTAGGACCTACACGTCACCCCCACGCTCCATCCTGCACCCCTAGGACCTACACGTCACCCCCACGCTCCATCCTGCACCCCTCGGACCTACACGTCACCCCCACGCTCCACCCTGCACCCCTAGGACCTACACGTCACCCCCACGCTCCACCCTGCAACCCTAGGACCTACACGTCACCCCCACGCTCCACCCTGCAACCCTAGGACCTACACGTCACCCCCACGCTCCACCCTGCAACCCTAGGACCTACACGTCACCCCCACGCTCCACCCTGCAACCCTAGGACCTACACGTCACCCCCACGCTCCACCCTGCAACCCTAGGACCTACACGTCACCCCCACGCTCCACCCTGCACCCCTAGGACCTACACGTCACCCCCACGCTCCACCCTGCACCCCTAGGACCTACACGTCACCCCCACGCTCCACCCTGCAACCCTAGGACCTACACGTCACCCCCACGCTCCACCCTGCAACCCTAGGACCTACACGTCACCCCACGCTCCACCCTGCACCCCTAGGACCTACACGTCACCCCCACGCTCCACCCTGCACTTCTATGACCTACACGTCACCCCACGCTCTACCCTGCAACCCTAGGACCTACACGTCACCCCACGCTCCACCCTGCACCCCTAGGACCTACACGTCACCCCCACGCTCCACCCTGCACCCCTAGGACCTACACGTCACCCCCACGCTCTACCCTGCAACCCTAGGACCTACACGTCGCCCCCCACGCTCCATCCTGCACCCCTAGGACCTGCACGTCGCCCCCCACGCTCCATGTCCTGCACCCCTAGGACCTGCACGTCGCCCCCCACGCTCCATGTCCTGCACCCCTAGGACCTGCACGTCGCCCCCCACGCTCCCTGTCCTGCACCCCTAGAACCTGCACGTCGCCCCCACGCTCCCTGACCTACACGTCGCCCCCCACGCTCCCTGACCTACACGTCGCCCCCCACGCTCCCTGACCTACACGTCGCCCCCCACGCTCCCTGACCTACACGTCGCCCCCCACGCTCCCTGACCTACACGTCGCCCCCCACGCTCCCTGACCTACACGTCGCCCCCCACGCTCCCTGACCTACACGTCGCCCCCCACGCTCCCTGACCTACACGTCGCCCCCCACGCTCCCTGTCCTGCACGTCGCCCCCACGCTCCCTGTCCTGCACGTCGCCCCCACGCTCCCCTGTCCTGCACGTCGCCCCCACGCTCCCTGTCCTGCACGTCGCCCCCCACGCTCCCTGTCCTGCACGTCGCCCCCCACGCTCCCTGTCCTACACGTCGCCCCCCACGCTCCCTGTCCTGCACGTCGCCCCCACGCTCCCTGTCCTGCACGTCGCCCCCACGCTCCCTGACCTACACGTCGCCCCCCACGCTCCCTGTCCTGCACCCCTAAGCTACACCCTGCCACCCACGCTCCCTGCCCTGCACCCCCAGGAGCTGCACGTCGCCCCCACGCTCCCCTGCCCGTCGCCCCCAACGCTCCCTGCCCGTCGCCCCCAACGCTCCCTGCCCTGCACCCCCAGGAGCTAAACGTCGCCCCCACACTCCCTGTCCTGCACCCCTGAGCTACACCCTGCTCCCCCATGCTCCCTGCCCTGCACCCCCAGAAGCTACACGTCACCCCCACGCTCCACCCTGCACCACTAGGACCTACACGTCACCCCCACGCTCCATCCTGCACCCCTAGGACCTACACGTCACCCCCACGCTCCATCCTGCACCCCTAGGACCTACACGTCACCCCCACGCTCCATCCTGCACCCCTAGGACCTACACGTCACCCCCCACGCTCCACCCTGCACCCCTAGGACCTACACGTCACCCCCACGCTCCACCCTGCAACCCTAGGACCTACACGTCACCCCCACGCTCCACCCTGCAACCCTAGGACCTACACGTCACCCCCACGCTCCACCCTGCAACCCTAGGACCTACACGTCACCCCCACGCTCCACCCTGCACCCCTAGGACCTACACGTCACCCCCACGCTCCACCCTGCACCCCTAGGACCTACACGTCACCCCCACGCTCCACCCTGCAACCCTAGGACCTACACGTCACCCCCACGCTCCACCCTGCAACCCTAGGACCTACACGTCACCCCACGCTCCACCCTGCACCCCTAGGACCTACACGTCACCCCCACGCTCCACCCTGCACTTCTATGACCTACACGTCACCCCACGCTCTACCCTGCAACCCTAGGACCTACACGTCACCCCACGCTCCACCCTGCACCCCTAGGACCTACACGTCACCCCCCACGCTCCACCCTGCACCCCTAGGACCTACACGTCACCCCCACGCTCTACCCTGCAACCCTAGGACCTACACGTCACCCCACGCTCCACCCTGAACCCCTAGGACCTACACGTCACCCCCACGCTCCATCCTGCACCCCTAGGACCTGCACGTCGCCCCCCACGCTCCATGTCCTGCACCCCTAGGACCTGCACGTCGCCCCCCACGCTCCCTGTCCTGCACCCCTAGAACCTGCACGTCGCCCCCACGCTCCCTGACCTACACGTCGCCCCCCACGCTCCCTGACCTACACGTCGCCCCCCACGCTCCCTGACCTACACGTCGCCCCCCACGCTCCCTGACCTACACGTCGCCCCCCACGCTCCCTGACCTACACGTCGCCCCCCACGCTCCCTGACCTACACGTCGCCCCCCACGCTCCCTGACCTACACGTCGCCCCCCACGCTCCCTGACCTACACGTCGCCCCCCACGCTCCCTGACCTACACGTCGCCCCCCACGCTCCCTGACCTACACGTCGCCCCCCACGCTCCCTGACCTACACGTCGCCCCCCACGCTCCCTGACCTACACGTCGCCCCCCACGCTCCCTGTCCTGCACGTCGCCCCCACGCTCCCTGTCCTGCACGTCGCCCCCACGCTCCCTGTCCTGCACGTCGCCCCCACGCTCCCTGTCCTGCACGTCGCCCCCACGCTCCCTGTCCTGCACGTCGCCCCCACGCTCCCTGACCTACACGTCGCCCCCCACGCTCCCTGTCCTGCACCCCTAAGCTACACCCTGCCCCCCACGCTCCCTGCCCTGCACCCCCAGGAGCTGCACGTCGCCCCCACGCTCCCTGCCCGTCGCCCCCAACGCTCCCTGCCCGTCGCCCCCAACGCTCCCTGCCCGTCGCCCCCAACGCTCCCTGCCCTGCACCCCCAGGAGCTAAACGTCGCCCCCACACTCCCTGTCCTGCACCCCTGAGCTACACCCTGCTCCCCCATGCTCCCTGCCCTGCACCCCCAGAAGCTACACGACGCCCCCAACGCTCCCTGTCCTGCCCCCCTAAGCTACACCCTGCCCCCCCATGCTCCCTGCCCGTCGCCCCCAACGCTCCCTGCCCTGCACGCTCACCCCCACGCTCCACCCCTAGGACCTACACGTCACCCCCCCGCTCCACCCTGCACCACTAGGACCTACACGTCACCCCCACGCTCCATCCTGCACCCCTAGGACCTACACGTCACCCCCACGCTCCATCCTGCACCCCTAGGACCTACACGTCACCCCCACGCTCCATCCTGCACCCCTAGGACCTACACGTCGCCCCCCACGCTCCATCCTGCACCCCTAGGACCTACACGTCACCCCCACGCTCCACCCTGCAACCCTAGGACCTACACGTCACCCCCACGCTCCACCCTGCAACCCTAGGACCTACACGTCACCCCCACGCTCCACCCTGCAACCCTAGGACCTACACGTCACCCCCACGCTCCACCCTGCAACCCTAGGACCTACACGTCACCCCCACGCTCCACCCTGCAACCCTAGGACCTACACCTCACCCCCACGCTCCACCCTGCAACCCTAGGACCTACACGTCACCCCCACGCTCCACCCTGCACCCCTAGGACCTACACGTCACCCCCACGCTCTACCCTGCAACCCTAGGACCTACACGTCACCCCACGCTCCACCCTGCACCCCTAGGACCTACACGTCACCCCCACGCTCCACCCTGCACTTCTATGACCTACACGTCACCCCACGCTCCACCCTGCACCCCTAGGACCTACACGTCACCCCCACGCTCCACCCTGCACTCCTATGAGCTACACAACAACCACCGCTCCATCCTACTTCTGTCTAGTGGGTGGTGGTAACAGCACCAGGAGGTTCAGTCAGGGGGTCCCTGGGCCTCAAACATGTACAGGGTCCACAGATGTAAAGGATACAGTACGAGAGGTTTAAGGCCCCAAAGCCCATCTTATTCCTTGTATGGTCTACTATAGTCGTGTCCTTATCTTTATTAGTGGATTAGAAGGGGGATTTGTTACATAATTGGGTCTTTTAGAATTGGACACCCCCCTCCCCCACACCAAACATTCAAAGTATCACAAGTTATTTCTTCCCTTTAGGACTTTCCCAGACTGCTCAGGGTTCCTTATTATTTGAAGTAAAGGAAAATACAGATTTTGGTTTGGAATATTTATTTAAAAAAAAAAATCTCTCCTTAAAAACAAATTCTCAGCATTATCAGATTTACTAAGAAAGGGGGGACCAGCGCTAGAGTATCTAAAAATGGAGTTGGAGGAGCGCCATAATGTCCAAGGGATTAGCAAATAAAATCCAGAAGGTTGGTCTTCTAGAAAGGCAGGAGGGACAGCAAAGGTTAAGGGGTTACCCAGAACAAGGGGACGCTAATGTGTCTCAGGGTCTCCGGGCTCGTGAGCTTGGCCCAGTCATATCAACTTACTGTAAGTGCCCAGTCATTGGTCAAAAACCCAAGACATTAAAACACCACGGTGCCCACCAGTGAACCACACCACCACCATTTTGTTGTTTGACCTTAGACTTTTATTAGATTGTTATGGTGAAACAGTGAGAGGTAGTTAGAGATCGGTGAGTGATAAAAACAACAGAAATATAAAAGTGCCCTCCTCCGCGCCAACCTATTCCCGGACTCGTCTGATAGGAGCAATGTCTACCTGTCTAGGTTCTGGAGATCCTCTGTCACCGGGCAGGAGACACACACCCTGGGAGTGGGTAAGGCACAGACTACAGGGGGCAGTCACATGTACCAGTGGGAGCGTGCCTCGAGGGCCACTTTCTGCAGACACAGGATGGAGAGCACCCTTGTTCAGCAGGTATCTTGGGTAGAGGAATATCCAGCATTGGGGTCCCACCTTCTTATGGCCGGACTATAAACTACACCTACCAAATTATTGCTGTGACAGGCAACATGTGACATGATCCTGAAGATACTCCGAGGGCTCTTTTTCTTACATAGATATCTACAGTATTAAAAAAAAAAAAAAAAAACACAAACACACACATTTAAAAACAGAAATTCACAAAGAACTATATATATAAAAAAAAAAAAAAAGTACAGAAAGCAGGTGCTGCAAAATTGTCCACAGAGGTCTTGACCACAAATATAGGTGCAAAAAAACAGTAGAAAAGAAGAGTCCGTCTCCGGAGGCCTTCAGGCCACGCTGGACTCCGCAGTCATGTTACTTTGGCTCATATCCTCATTTATTAATACTATTTAGGAGCAGTGTCTGAGCAGCCACGTGCAGGAGTCTGTGGCCTGAGGCCGGTTAGTGCAAATCATTTAAACCAGTTACACGGCTACCAGCGGCTAGTAATACATCACATGTAATGACCAAGCTCAGCGTCCAGTGGCCCATAGGCAGGGAACGGTTACGTTAACCACAGGTTCTCAGTTGAAACTGAATCTGTGGAGCAGCTGGTGGAGACCACATCAAGGCAGGACATGATCAGATGATCTGCCCCAGGCACAATACTCTGGTGGGCAATCTTCAGATGACACAATCCTCTGGCTCTTGGGTGCTGAAGGCAGAAGCTCTCAGGGTCTCCAAAGAGTTAACCATGATGAGAGTCCCGGTCAGATGCTTCCATCTCTTGGTGATGGGATGGCGCATTCTGTCCAAGCCCGTGTGCAGCTCCTGGATCACGTCACGGTAACTGTCCCCGATCTGAGAGCTCCACGTCAGGAGGAAGTCATAAGCCGGCTTCCACATGGCCTGAATGGTGGAAAACAAGGTGGTGGTGCAAGAGGGAAAGAGACATTTCAAATTAGATTATGTTCTCTAAGACCGCATCTAAATCCCATATTTATTGGACGCTTTTTTGAGGAGCTAAACTTGTTTATTCAAAATATATTTTTAGGGATTAGCCATTATAAATCGTTCTGTTGTCTTGGGGGTCAACAACTGCCTTTTTTTAACCTGCTTTCTAAGAATGTGGACTTTGGATACTAAAAAGATTTCCATTAGTACTGTTGAAGGAACCTACACTGTAGGCCTCTGGATGATGTATCTGCCACAATTGTCCCACTAAGTGGGGTCTTGCCTGCTAATAATGAGCCCTGGTGCAGATGGTGGGGGGCATTAGGTGTAGTTGGAGCGACTCCTCTGCAGCCCCCTCCCTGCTCCAACTACACAGAGTGCCGGAACCAGGTCCACATCCCACGGGACTATTTACACTTCTTAATTCAGTGGGAAGATAAAGGTGTGGCAGAAATCATTGTTTTACTCTAATTTAACTTAAATGCAAAGTACAATATTGGCAATATATAAGACATGTTCCTTTGAAGTCTACAACTTTGTGGTATCCATTTAGAGACATTTCATTGGGTCGTGTCCTCGTCTCTTACCTCACTGTCCAGTATCCCGTTACGGTCACGGTGAGGGGCCTCATAGCCTTCCATTTGCTGCCTGGACACTTTGGCCAATTTGTCTGCCAATTCCCTCCAGCGCTGAGCGACCTCAACTGCCGTGGTCAGCAGAACAAAGTCCTGGGTGAGACGCACCATCAGCCCTTGGCAGTCCATCTTGAGCAAGGCCTAGGGAGCAGAGGGCACCATGATTAGACAGAATAATAAAAAAGTGAGGAAATCTCAGTGCACGGACCCAAAATCTGACCATTTGAAAAGGTGGAAGAAACCAGGTCATCAATACTCAGGTCTGTTTGTGCACCTTCTACTGGAGGACGAAGCAGCACATGTATAGGATAAAGACCCGAGAGGTCACCACAAATCACATCAATGTATCCAAGATAAAATATACACTAACAATGATAGCAGCTATGTAACCCACATGGACATGAACAGTTTGGGAGGGGAGAATTTTGAATTTTTGAGGTTTCCTTTGTGTTTTTTTACATCCTGAGATCTGGGCCATGGAGCTGTGTTTTATCTGTCAGTGGAGGCAGGTGTGAAGGTTGTGGGAAGAAGGAAAGAAGCCTAGGGTCTGAAATGGACATTATATATATATATCCACCAACGGATCATGGATTTCTCCAGGATCCAGCAGGACCACAACATTTATTGTATTTTCGAATTATAGAAGGTAAGTAAACCAGTCGTGGTAGTGCAAGGGTTACAGTCCTCATCCTTTGGTTGGCCAATATATCCTATTTCTGGGACCCTTTTTGTCAGTGATAGCCTGCCACTCTGCAGCAATGTAGACATGTTAGGACCCCCAGAAATGCACCCAAAGGACTTGCAACGCGGAAAGAAAGAAAAAGAAAGAAAAAGAAAGAAAAAGAAAGAAAAAGAAAGAAAAAGAAAGAAAAAGAAAGAAAAAGAAAGAAAAAGAAAGAAAAAGAAAGAAAAAGAAAGAAAGAAAAAGAAAGAAAGAAAGAAAGAAAGAAAGAAAAAGAAAGAAAGAAAGAAAAAGAAAGAAAGAAAAAAAAAGAAAGAAAGAAAAAAAAAGAAAGAAAAAGAAAGAAAAAGAAAGAAAGAAAAAGAAAGAAAGAAAAAGAAAGAAAGAAAAAGAAAGAAAGAAAAAGAAAGAAAGAAAAAGAAAGAAAGAATAAGAAAGAAAGAAAAAGAAAGAAAGAAAAAAAAAGAAAGAAAGAAAAAAAAAGAAAAAGAAAGAAAGAAAAAGAAAGAAAGAAAAAGAAAGAAAGAAAAAGAAAAGAAAGAAAGAGAAAGAAAGAAAAAGAAAGAAAGAAAGAAAGAAAGAAAGAAAGAAAAAGAAAGAAAGAAAAAAAAAGAAAGAAAGAAAAAAAAAGAAAGAAAAAGAAAGAAAAAGAAAGAAAGAAAAAGAAAGAAAGAAAAAGAAAGAAAGAAAAAGAAAGAAAGAAAAAGAAAGAAAGAAAGAAAAAGAAAGAAAGAAAGAAAGAAAAAGAAAGAAAGAAAAAAAAAGAAAGAAAAAAAAAGAAAGAAAAAGAAAGAAAGAAAAAGAAAGAAAGAAAAAGAAAGAAAGAAAGAAAGAAAAAGAAAGAAAGAAAGAAAGAAAGAAAAAGAAAGAAAGAAAGAAAAAGAAAGAAAGAAAGAAAAAGAAAGAAAGAAAGAAAGAGAAAGAAAGAAAGAAAAAGAAAGAAAGAAAAAGAAAGAAAGAAAAAGAAAGAAAGAAAAAGAAAGAAAGAAAAAGAAAGAAAGAAAAAGAAAGAAAGAAAAAGAAAGAAAGAAAAAGAAAGAAAAAGAAAGAAAGAAAAAGAAAGAAAAAGAAAGAAAAAGAAAGAAAAAGAAAGAAAAAGAAAAGAAAAGAAAAAGAAAGAAAGAAAAAGAAAAAGAAAAAGAAAGAAAAAAAGAAAAGAAAAAGAAAAAGAAAGAAAAAGAAAAGAAAGAAAGAAAAGACCATGGAGAGAAAAAGAAGAAGAGGGGAGGAGAACGGGACACCATGGAAAAATCATCATCATCATCATGAAGATTGTGAATTTACAGTCAATGTTAGGATCGGAATGAAGAAACTGCAGGTCAAGACTTCTCCGGAGCTCTGCTTATGGACTACCCTAGTTATAAATTACTACACTTGCCTGACCTACACCTAAAGAATGTTGAAATCTCAGATGATGATCTAGTACTGCACCCCCTTTTTACCCCAAACCTAAAATTTCCCTCACAGTTAAACACATGGGGCCTCATTCTAATTGGAGCCGCAAAACATCCGCAACTCTGCAATTCCTTGTGATTGGCTTAGAGCCCCGCAGAGCGCTACGTCTACGTTGGTATTCACATGTACGGCACCGCAAGGAGATACCTCTACGGCCGATCGCAAACCATGCAATCGGCCGTAGGCACTTCTGTGCTTGTATAGGATCGCGGCCGCAAGGCCGTATCTCGGCTTTCAAGGCCGCAAACAGTAGAAATGTAAAATGTTAATATAAATGCAAAATAGCACTGTAAATGATGGGGTACACAATGGGTACACGAGGATTAAAGGGACAACCTTCTCAAGCTGGCACATCACCACAATACAATACTTTATTTCACGTTTAAATTATTTCCAAAGTCCGATGGGCTTGAATAACGAGTTACGGGCTTGGCGGTTATTCAAGCCGGTCGGACTTTGGAAATAATTTCAACGTGAAATCAAATATTGTATTGTGGTGATGTGCCAGCTTGAGAAGGTTGTGCCTTTAATCCTCATGTCACCCATTGTGTACCCCATCATTTTACAGTGCGGTCTTGAATTTATATTTGCACTTACAGTGCTCCAAGTTTGCGGGCTTGAACCACGAGTTAGGGGCTTGGAGGTCATTCATGGTCAAATCGTAGCACTTCATAAGCAAATAAAGCCATCCTGTGCTTTTAGTAAAAAAAGAAAGTGATGTCAGGTTTCAAGCCCGCAAAAATAACTAACTACTTATTGCATGTTTAATTTCCGTCATGAAATCCTCTGGGCCCGGAGGTTGGATTCAAAAGTCCTACGGGCTCGGAGGTTGGATTCAAAAGTCCTACGGGCCCGGAGGTTGGATTCAAAAGTCCTACGGGCCCGGAGGTTGGATTCAAAAGTCCTACGGGCTCGGAGGTTGAAGCCCGTTAGACTTTATGACGAAAAATGAACATGAAATAAACTTTTTTTTTTTTTTTTTGCGATTGAGCCGCGATCCCTTACGATTTTCCCCAGCGGCCATAAGCCGCAAATAGAATAGCCAAGTAGCTTGTGGCCTCCCCTTGCGGCTACTTCTTTCGAAATCGTAGGATTAGAATGAGGCCCATGAGGTCTTATTTAGGTCTTTAAAAAAAAGGACCAAGAAAAACAAAACAGCTTTTCGCATAAAACATCACCTCCAAAATCTCTCAGTAACTTTCCAAACTTTAAGACATTTTCAAGTAACCCTCCAACCCCCGACATAGCCATACCACCTCCTTACCCATCATTGCCTTGCACCTAGAAGACAATGTCCGTACCCCACTCACCTCCTCATATTCTTGCTCTCACACTCTCCCCCTATTCTCAGAATACTCGTTAGCTCCTAGAAGTTGATCACATGGCTCCTAACGACTGCCCCATACACTGGCTAATGACTCTAGCTGGCCGCTCCCAACATGGATCCCAGATCAGACCAACCCAATCACCTCCTAGACTGGGAGGTCCATTGGCCGGAGCCCTGACCACTTTCTGTACAAGTATAGAATTATACCTGGGCCTGAGTATGCCTAGTCTTTTGTTGTGCAGGTGACTGCACTCGAGACAATGGACCAATGCCTCAGGGGATAATCAGTAATTATTGGTAATAAACAATATATTAATCTCAGCTTGTGAGAAGATCAGATAGGTCGCCAGCTAAAAAATGGTAACATTTAGTGTTCTATAAAACATTGTCTTAGGTTAAATAAGATTAAACTGATAAATTCTCGTTTTCACCGAGCTTTAAATGAAACCATATCTGGAACCTCCGATGGTCACCGCCCAGTGTTTATACATCAGCGCTAGATACAATAATGGACCATCCAGGGGTTAATGTGTCTGAAATGTCACCCAGGAGGGGAGCAAAAGACCTGAAGTTCCAGGTACATTAAGCAGTCACCAGTCCTACCATCTTTCCTGTTCTAGCAGGACCCAGCACCCCGAGAATAGAAATGTCTTACCGCCATAAGTTCTTTCTGGAAGGATTTCTTCTCTTTGCCCTCATTGCTGTTACATTCCTCTTTGAGTTTCTCCAGTACAGATGCCACCCTCTCAGACTCGTTCTCTAGCTCCACTCGACAGAAGTAGGAGAGGGGCAAGTTCACATAACCCAGAGCATCAGCAAAGGCGCGCCAGCTGCCGATGTTCTCCATTAGCATGGTGCGCACCGAGGCATAGATATAGGTCAGGAACTTGCAGGGGCGCAGCATCTGCTCCAGAAGTGCGCTGGTGGTTAGTTCAGGTCCAGAGAAAAAACTTGGTTTCACCTTCCCCACAACCAACACATTCTTGGCATGCACCAGTCCAACCTTGCCCTGGTAGTATCCAATATACCACTCCTTGGTCCACAGTTGCCCTTTGAGTCTGATCTTTTCCTCACTCAGCAGGCCTATCACATCCCCTTTCTTGTATTCCAGCAGATATGGGTTCTTGCTCTGCCTCACAACAGTCTTGAGGAGCTTACCATACTTCAGGCTGCTCACTGGCCGGTCCTGGAAGGTTGGATACTTGCACGTGACTGCCATGGGTGAGAGGACAATCTTCCCCACCTCTTTCTTCTTTAGGTACCTTCTCGGCCCGGTTGTCTTGAGGCCAGTCTTGGGAGGTGGTTGAGGTGTCTGTACACAGTACTGGGACAAGGTAGTCCCCATTTCATCTCGCACCTGTACCCTGAGTGTGAAGTCTGAGATCTGTGTAGGGTCCTGGCAGCTGATGGGGAAGATGAGTCGGCTGACCTTACCCAGCTTCAGTTGAAAGCCTCTCACCATCTTTCCCTGGTCCCCAGCCTCAACTCTGTAGTTGGTCATATTGGAGAAAAGGCAAAGCTTTAAGTCCTGAGGCCTTGATAGAACAAACTGTTGCTTCCCCCATAGCTGCAGGGTCACTGGAGCAGTACTGGAAGCCTGCTGACCCACCTCCGTAACCAGCAGGGTTTTGGGTGCACAGTCATGACCAAATATGGCAGCCACAGCTTTGAATGAGGGATGTATGTGCTTTGGACCATAGATTCCCACCGTGATCTTCTTATGGATATAGTCCCACACAGTAGAAGGAGAAACAATATTGTTTGCTTGTGCCACCATTGCAATGTACATAACTGGCTCGAGGCTGTCCATCTTCACTTGGACAGTGTCCCCATAGATATAAGTGTGTGGCACCAGGCTGTAGGGTCCATCCTTGGCATCAGCCCGGAGGCACTTTATTCCGGCTAAGTTATGGTCGGTGATGTTATTGTGCATATCGGCTGCAACTTTAACTTCTAGGGTGAGGGGGCTCTGTACTTCCATATTGCTGAGTTTTATCTCTAGCACAGGACTGACCGTGGTGCACTTGTCACTGTTTAATTCCAGTGGTGGGTCCAGCAGGGCTTTGAGTGAGATCTGTTGGGTATCCCCAGGGACCACATGTTTCTCAGGGACATGAATACTTATGTGAGTGTCCGGCAGCTGCACGGCACCCCCCGAGCTGTCCAGCCTGCAGACAATACTGGTCTCCACAGGCTGCGTCTGACCCCAGCCGGGGTTCTGGCCCAGCAGGTCCAGATCGTGGCAGGACCTGGCGAGCTTGCGATGGTTCAGCCATGCAGTCCTGAAGTCCTCCCTGCTCTGGAACTGCTCAGGCGCTGGGGACTTGAGGCCACCAAAGAAGCTGCCCGTGGCTGGACTTTCAGACTTGGTCTGGAGGACGGACAGCTCGGAGAGGCTGTATGAACGTTTGCTCCGGAAGAACGGATTATCCCTCCTCACAGGTGTTGGCTCCTCTACAACAGAATGGGAGAGCACATCTACTAACAAATCGGTGCTAGTTTCAGTAGAGCCAACCTCAGAAGGAGCCAGTGGGTCAAAAAGAAGCAAATCAACTGAGCTGGCAGAGTCCGGAGCCATGTTCTGTGGCACCACCAACGGTCCATTTAGAAAAGGGTTGGAGACCGATGGTCGCAGGAAAGGATTATTATTATTATTAGAATGTCTGACAGAGTTTTGGTTGACAACATTAGTCCAGTCTCCTAGAAGTTCCAGTTCTTTTACACCATCATCCACCCTTTCGAGTAGCCCATCGATCATCCCACTGTCACTAAGTGTAGAGTCTCGGTAGTTAAGGGGCTGCACATAGGCAGAAGGGATATAGCCCATCTCCGTGGTGTTGTGTGCATACCACCAGTCCCCTCCAGAAGAGTCCAACACATAAAGGTGCTCTCCCTTTGAAAACTTCAATGTGGTGAAATTGTTGGGGCAATAGTCCTTGATGGCCACGACTTCCTTCACATTGTCCAGTGATGCTGGATCGTTGATACGCAGGGAGCTTGGAGACAGCACTAAGATGGGGAGGAAAAAAAAGAAACATATAAATATAAACAAGCAAGAAAAAGGTAGACATGAACCCACACACCCATACCCCAAACAATGCAGGAGAATCCCCCCCAAGACTAACCATGATGTTACAGGAAGGACAACCCATCACAGATATTACTCGCTACCCCCCGTCCCCCTACCCCACCGAAAACTCTACAACTAGCAACATCTTTATTATAATAATAGGAGGGCGGGGGCACGCCTGGCAGAGCATCGGGGGAGTTGGCTGAACTCCTAGGAAACTCTAGAGGAACAGGGTGGGTAATATTGAGCCCAAAATATTGTGTAGATTTGCAGAGTAGCAGAGCCGGGAGTTGGACACTTGATAGAACATGGGAGGTAGCGCGTTCCGGTCAGACCATAAGGGATTTGGAGAAATGGGCACAGTATCTCCTGTAGTGCAACAGAAAGGGCAGTGGATAACGGTTTTGCGGGGGTGGGTTAACCAGGGAGTTTCCTGGAAGCGGAGGGTGGGTGCGCAGATTACACGTAGCAGCGCATTGATGGGGCGAGGTATCTTTGGCAGGAGCTGGCCGTAGCCTCCGGTCTACCTGACTCACACTGGAGGCATTTGCAGTTCATCAGGTTTCGGCTCTGTGCACAGCCTCCAGGAACGGTACACAAAAATGTATTTACATATACAAACAGTTAACTCCTTCACTGCTGAATGGGCAAAAGATCTCGGCTCACAAATGATGTCCACAGCCAGGTCAATCAGCACAAATACATGGTCAGTACCAGGACCACCCAACCCATGAACCTAAATACACAAAGCAAACTTGTAGGCTACAGCTCTGGAATGCGTGTGTGTAGAACAAGAGATCCTGGAGCTTCTACGCCACATGTACAGCACTAACCTTTGACCTCACTGAGGCTTGGGTCAGGGACCCCATTGCTGAAGTCGATCAGGGTCCCCTCAGACTTGCAGCGTGGAAGGACGTTGGCATTCGCTGATCGAATCTTCTGTGCAGCCATCCTGACTGTGCCCCGTCAGGGCCTCATGTCCTCTCCACGCCAGAAACCTGCGGACAAATGGAAACAAATGCTAAGACCATGGTCTAGTAATGAAGCGAGCGGTTACTGGTACCAATAGGACCGGCACTTCCTGTCTCATAGGACGGGTTATTTTGTGAAACCGGTAAGTGTGGGTAAAGCCAACTGGGGCAAACCTACATGTCCCAGACAGGACCGCTTTCACACACAGTATAGGTCCCACTAATTATTCTGGTTATTGGCTTGTAAGTGAGCGGTGCCCTCTGGGCCTCTATGCCCTTGGGTCCTTTTACCTTCAGTTCTCTGCTCTCAGACTAGAGGACAAGAGGTTGCGCCCTTGAGTGCAGAATCTTTATCCTCTAGACCGGTGGCCTGTCTGGTGGGTCTTGAGGAGAGGTTTGGGAAACGCTGCTATCTATCTATCTATCTATCTATCTATCTATCTATATAGACATGAATCACAAAGAGGATCTCAAATCTTGTAACATCCTCAAGGCACCCATGGGTGGCACCTCTAAATAACTCTAAACAGTGCCCTCAATACAAGGGAGACACAAAGACCGAATAGGAGTGGACGACCCCAGCGACCTCTTACTATAAGGGGCTTGTGGTACAGAGACAGGTGATCCAACACACCTCCTGAGACCCCAAGCCTGGGACCCCTACAATACCCAGCAGAGATAATGATGGGGACATGAGCCATGTTTATCCTGAAGTGCAAGCTCCCCCCCCCCCCAGGGGTAGTGAGTACGTGTCAGAAGAAAGGGAGCGACCTGACGTAAGCCGAGAAACCACAAACATCTCCAGGTCACTACTGTGGCACCTGAGCAGGATCTGCACTCACCTGAGAGACGCGCGTCATCCACCCCCCCCCCCCCAGGAGCGAACACCTGCACACAAAACATCAGCTTCTCACACTGATTACACTCCCCTCGCACACACTGTGGTGACTAACCCCCCCCCCCCGCACACTCGTTACTCCCCTCGCACACACTGGTGACTCTCCCCTCGCACACTCACTATTCCCCCTCTCACACCGGTGACAGCCCCCCTCGCACACTCACTACTCCCCCCTCTCACACCGGTGACAGCCCCCTCGCACACTCACTACTCCCCCCTCTCACCGGTGACAGCCCCCCTCGCACACTCACTACTCCCCCCTCTCACACCGGTGACAGCCCCCCTCGCACACTCACTATTTCCCCTCTCACACAGGTGACGGCCCCCTTCGCACACTCACTATTTCCCCTCTCACACAGGTGATGGCCCCCCTCGCACACTCACTACTCCCCCCTCTCACACCGGTGACGGCCCCCGTCGCACACTCACTACTCCCCCCTCTCACACCGGTGACAGCCCCCCTCGCACACTCACTACTCCCCCCTCTCACACCGGTGACAGCCCCCCTCGCACACTCACTACCCCCCTCTCACACTCACTGCTCCCCTCGCACACTGGTGACGGCCCCCCTTGCACACTCACTACTCCCCCCTCTCACACCGGTGACAGCCCCCCTCACACACTCACTACTCCCCCCTCTCACACCGGTGACAGCCCCCCTCACACACTCACTACTCCCCCCTCTCACACCGGTGACAGCCCCCCTCGCACACTCACTACCCCCCTCTCACACTCACCTCGCACACTGGTGACGGCCCCCCTTGCACACTCACTACTCCCCTCGCACACCGGTGACTCTCCCCTCGCACACTCACTACTCCCCTCGCACACGGGGACTCTCCCCCCCCTCACACCTCCCTCCTGGTCTGCTCTTGCTCCCCATCACCATTTCTTGCCTGTGATGTCTGTCCTTAGAACCTAAATCTTCCAAGACCTTCTCTCTCCATGGCTGACATGTGGCTACTCACAGTGGCAGTGTGGCTCAGCTCTTTCCTGTTTATTCTCACACAATAGCGGAGAGCTATAAATACTCTTTAGCCCAGGCGGGGGTAGGTGTAACATGCCCCCCTCCCTTTCCCTGCCCTCCAGGGGTCTCCTGGGAAACTGCTAGGAGAAGACACAAGAGCTCAGCTGTCTATTGTACGCTCTGTACACACAGTGTCACAGTGACCGCCAGCACTCGTGGGGTTAAACCAACGCCAGCATTAACCCTTTCACACTCACATCTCAATGACAGGATTCTACAGCCCACGGCCAGTTGTCACAATGATCCAGAACTTCAGATATGAGCCATACCCTGACCTTGTGATCCCTGACCTTGTGATCCCTGACCCCGAGCCAGGAGGAGAGTACAAGGCACCAAACGTCTGGAGGTACAAAGCCACCAGGGCCTTCAATACTGACCACACGGAGTGGCCAAAATAATCACTAGAACGTCAGGTTCACAGGAGACACACACACACACTCCACAATACACACACACACACTCCACAATACACACACACACACACTCCACAATACACACACACACACACACACACTCCACAATACACACACACACACCATATACATACACACACACCATATACATACACACACACCATATACATACACACACACCATATACATACACACACACCATATACACACACACTCCACAATACACACACACACACACGCGCCACTGCAGGAGCGTTGCTGGCACTATAGAGATTCGGTCATAATCCTATTATGGGGTCTCATCAAGATTACGGATCTGGGGGCAGATGGGACTTATCTGTATCTGAATTTCAACTTTCACCAATGCAGCAAGGTCAGACCCCCAGAGAGGTCAGGGGTCACATGCAGAGAGGTTGTGCACCCCCAGAGAGGCCAGGGCCCCGCACACCCAGGGGAGGTCGCGCACACCCACAAGCCCTGCACACAGAGACAATCAGACATTTAAGAAAAATTAGGAAGCCAAAAGTAACATTTTTAAGATTTTTGCCGGACCTGCTGCTTGACCACAAAGCAAATGTCTACAATCATCTCTGGACATCACAACCCTGAGGCCGGACAAGGGGGCAGACAGTGCCGAGAGGGTGTAGGCCGAGGCTCGTCCAGTCTGTGCAAGTTAATCTTGGAGTGACATCATCACTGATCCTATAATCAGGGCCCAGACAGGGGGGCCCCAAGATGGACACAGCAGAGCTCGGCCAGGGAGTACAGCTCGGTCCAGTCCTGGGACACAACCAAAGCCCAGGCCCGAAGTCTCTACACTCCGGCTCCGGACTATGGCACCAAACACTGCTGGAAGAGGTAGCCAAACCATACCGGCAAAGGAAAGGTTAATGGCGAGGAGCCGGGCCGGCAGCCAGTGGCCTTAATCCAATCATCAAGAAGGAAATCCCCCCCCACATGAGGCTCTCACTGACTGCACTCCCAACACACAACACGCTCCCATTTTGAAGCCAGAGTTAAAGGGCCAGTGCTGCAACAACATTATTCACCTGATCAAGGGAGCCTAATCAGTGTTATAGCAGCTGAAACCTTCCTTTCAGTGGTGCTCAGGACAATGAGAGGTGTGGGGTACAACAGAACATAAAGTTAAAATTATAATTTGTGGATAAAGATTTGCTGGTGGCTGGTATTTTACTTAATGGTGACCTAAATATAGATTTAAAATGAAAAGTGGTTACACTGGCCCTTTAAGGGATTCTCTGGGCAAGTTCAAGATCCTAGGACAGTGTGTACCCCCCCAGTCTGTCAGTGCAGGGGGTGGGCTGCACATAGGCACCTGTTTTAACCCATTGAGAGCTCAGCCTCCAGGATGTAGGAGAATCGGAGGAATGTGGGGGGGGGGGGGGGGGGGGGGCAGAGGAAATGCCAGAGGGGTGAGCAAGTGAGGGGGGGGGGGGGGGGGGAGGAGACAGAGCACACCCCCAGGGTGTAATCTAGAGGCTGGTTCTGCAGCTAGGAACTGTAGGGTCACTCAAGATGGGCAGGTCATAGCAGAGAGGTCAAACAAATCACGTCCACTGCAGAAGGAACTGACAAACCACTTCTTATGGATAAACACAACCAGAGACTTAAATATTGTGATGTCCAGCGGGTCACGGAGAGTCGGAAACAACAACAACAACAACAATATACATGGCACAATAAATACAACACGTGTACCTACAGTGGATATAAAAAGTCTACACACCCCTGGTAAAATGTCAGGTTTCTGTGCTGTAAAAAAATGAGACAAAGAGAAATCATTTCAGAATTTTTTCCACCTTTAATGTGACCTATAAACTGTACAACTCAATTGAAAATCTAAAATACAAATAATGTGGTTGCATAAGTCTGCACACCCTCTTATAACTGGGGATGTAGCGGTGTTCAGAATTAAGCAATCACATTCCAAATTGGGTTAAATAGGAGTCAGCATACACCTGCCATCATTTAAAGTGCCTCTGATTAACCCCAAATAAAGTTCAGCTGCTTTAGTTGGTCTTTCCTGAAACGTTCTTAGTCTCATCCCACAGCAAAAGCCATGGTCCACAGAGAGCTTCCAAAGCATCAGAGGGATCTCATTGTTAAAAGGTATCAGTCAGGAGAAGGGTACAAAAGAATTTCCAAGGCATTAGATATACCGTGGAACAAGGTGAAGACAGTCATCATCAAGTGGAGAAAATATGGCACAACAGTGACATTACCAAGAACTGGAGCTCCCTCCAAAATTGATGAAAAGACGAGAAGAAAAAACTGGTCTGGGAGGCTACAAAGAGGCCTACAGCAACATTAAAGGAGCTGCAGGAATATCTGGCAAGTACTGGCTGTGTGGTACATGTGACAACAATCTCCCGTATTCTTCATATGTCTGGGCTATGGGGTAGAGTGGCAAGACGAAAGCCTTTTCTTACGAAGAAAAACATCCAAGCCAGGCTACATTTTGCAAAAACACATCTGAAGTCTCCCAAAAGCATGTGGGAAAAGGTGTTATGGTCTGATGAAACCAAGGTTGAACGTTTTGACCATAATTCCAAAAGATATGTTTGGCGCAAAAACAACACTGCACATCCCCAAAAGAACACCATACCCACAGTGAAGCATGGTGGTGACAACATCGTGCTTTGGGGCTGGAACTGGGGCCTTAGTTAAGATAGAGGGAATTATGACCAGTTCCAAATACCAGTCAATATTGGCACAAAACCTTCAGGCTTCTGCTAGAAAGCTGAACATGAAGAGGAACTTCATCTGTCAGCATGACAACGACCCAAAGCCTACATCCAAATCAACAAAGGAATGGCTTCACCAGAAGAAGATTAACGTTTTGGAATGGCCCAGCCAGAGCCCAGACCTGAATCCGATTGTGATCTGAAGAGGGCTGTGCCCAGGAGATGCCCTCGCAATCTGACAGAGCAAAGAAGAGTGGGCAAATCTTGCCAAGTCACAATGTGCCATGCTGATAGACTCATACCCAAAAAGACTGATCACAAGGGGCTTCAACAAAGTATTAGTGTAAGGGTGTGCAGACTTATGCAGCCATATTATTTTTTTTTAGATTTTTTTCTACCCTCCACCTAAAAGATTTCAGTTTGTTTTTCAATTGAGTTGTACAGTTTATAGGTCACATTAAAGGTGGAAAAAGTTCTGAAATGATTTATCTTTGTCTCATTTTTTTTACAGCACAGAAACCTGACATTTTAACAGATCATCATTTGACAACTACCACAAGTTGGGTGCGCAGTCGCATAGCACGGCGTAAGCCACGCGTGCGCAATGGGCCGCAGATAGACAGAGAAAGAGGAGGAGGAGGGGAGACACACAGGGCAGGGAGAGAAGGGAGAGAGACACAGGGGAGGGAGAGAGACACAGAGGAGGGAGAGAGACACAGGGGAGGGAGAGAGACACAGGGGAGGGAGAGAGACACAGGGGAGGGAGAGAGACACAGGGGAGGGAGAGAGACACAGGGGAGGGAGAGAGACACAGGGGAGGGAGACACAGAGGAGGGAGAGGAGTCGGGAGAGACACAGAGGAGGGAGAGGAGTCGGGAGAGACACAGAGGAGGGAGAGGAGTCGGGAGAGACACAGAGGAGGGAGAGGAGTCGGGAGAGACACAGAGGAGGGAGAGGAGTCGGGAGAGACACAGAGGAGGGAGAGGAGTCGGGAGAGACACAGAGGAGGGAGAGGAGTCGGGAGAGACACAGAGGAGGGAGAGGAGTCAGGAGAGACACAGAGGAGGGGGGAGAGACACAGGGGAGGGGGGAGAGACATGGGGGCAAGAGACACAGGGGAAGACACGGGAAATGAGACACAAGGGAGGAAGTAGACAGGGGGAGAGAGACTCACAATGAGTGCCAAAGGTGCTCATCGCAAGGCCAGTAAAGTAGAGGGGGAGAGGCTCCCATTGTTTAGCAGACAGCATTGCTAGGATTCCCATTTCATTGCCGTCATTTTTGACGGGCAAGTTGCTAGTTAATAATAATTCCAGGTCACAGCGGCCTCCCCTTTAAGGCTCTCCTATAAGCCTCCCGGGCTAACGGATTAAAAGATTTTGGTTAAAAAAAAAAAAAAAATGTATTTCCACGATTTGTAAATGATCTCGTGCATCAGACGGATGGGAGGAGGATAATAATAATAATAATAATAATAATCATAATAATAATAATAATAATAATTATTACTATTATTCAGGATATAATGTATTAACACTTTACACGCTGGTACAGCCTGGGCCTATAGAGGACACTAGAGGCCTGGGCACGCTCGGTTACATTCTTATCAGTAAAGGTAAACTGATGAGCTGTAGCGGTGTCGGCCACTGGTGTTAATACCCCTATAAAGAATGGTTTGTTTTATTGCACTGAAGACGCGATTATATCTAGAGGCGCGACTACATCTCCTGCGCGTCTGCAGAGGGTCACCTAAGCGTCATGGGGGATGATACACGGTGGCATTGTATCACTAATATGGGGGGGGTAGCAATAGATTTATATATACACGCGTGCGCTCATACAGACAAGCACGCCATGGATATATTAGGAGCCAGGGAGGTTCTCTAGGAGCCGGCACGGTCCTTCCCGGACACACATGTACCAGGCGCCGGCGCCGCACACATTTTGCATTATTTGTATTTCCCTTTCTCTCAGACACAATATTTGTTTTCTTTCTATTTATTTATTTTGTTCTCAATGTAAACAAAGACACTGCAAACAACAACAACAACAACAACAGTGCCTGGGCACGGGGCCCCCACCCCCGGGTCACCTCTCTCTTTCCAAATTGAGTGCAACCAAAAGGGTCTTTCATTCTTAGAACTCAAATATCTCCCA
>CM050173.1:121334426-121509577 GCA_027410445.1 Discoglossus pictus
TCACAGTGCCCTGTACAGTGCCACCCTGACAGCATACAGTGTCCTGTACTATGCCACCCTGCCCTGCCCACAATGCTCTGTACTGTGCCACTCTGTCCTGCCTGCAATGCCCTGTACAGTGCCACCCCTGCCCTGTACTGTGCCACGCTATCCTGCCCACAGTGCCCTGTTCAGTGCCACCCCTGCCCACAGTGCCCACACCCCTGCCCTGTACAGTGCCACCCTGACAGCAGACAGTGTCCTGTACCATGCCACCTTGACCTGACCTGTATCAAGCAAAAAATAAATGACTGACAGGATCTGATCTATATCTATATATATATATATATATATATATATATATATATATATATATATATATATATATAAATATGTGTGTGTGTTTAATGTGTTATTGTTACAAGTAGCCGGGAATTTTCCCCCTGCTTTATAAATAATAATAATAATAATAATAATAATAATAATAATAACTGTAATAATGGAGTCCCAGAACATTCTGCTATTTAGAATCTGAATACACAGCCTGGCTTCCTGCCCCTTTAAGGTGCCCCCACCCCTCTCCCAGGGAGTTTGAGGGGGGAGGAGATTTTTAGGTGGGGGCAGATTCATTATCATGTGAAGGGGTGGAGGAGGGCGAGAGATAGGAGGTGAGAAGGAGAGCGCAGACAAGGAGGGGGAGGTGTCCTTGGATGTGGCAGACACCCCCTCCCCTCCTCACACTGCTCCTTGGTGTTGGAGAGATCTGGCTGCTCTAGGGTCCTGTCCTGGGGCTCTGGGCTTCGAGACATGAACCCCAGGTGAGCTTGTGGGGGGAGGCTGTCAAGAAATCCCGGGCTTCCACCTTCTGAGAGCCAAGTCCCCCCTCCCCGCCATCACTGTCAGGGCATGCATGGGGTGAGGACCCCCAGGGCATCACAAGCTCATCACATTCTTGTTTTGCTGCTGTCTGGACGCTCCCATCATGGGGAACATCTCCTCCAACATCTCGTCCTTCCAGTCTCTGCATATTGTCATGCTTGGCCTGGACTCCGCTGGAAAGACCACCGTCCTGTACAGGCTCAAATTTAATGAGTTTGTCAATACCGTGCCCACCATTGGCTTCAACACCGAGAGAATCCGGCTAAGCAACGGGGCAGCCAAGGGGATCAGCTGCCACTTTTGGGATGTGGGTGGTCAGGAGAAGCTGCGCCCTCTCTGGAAATCCTACAGCCGCTGCACAGATGGCATCATTTACGTGGTGGACTCTGTAGACTCTGATCGTCTGGAGGAGGCCAAAACTGAACTGCACAAGGTCACCAAATTTGCAGAGAACCAAGGAACACCTCTTCTGGTCATTGCCAATAAGCAGGACCTACCCAAGTCCCTGGCAGTGTCTGAGATTGAGAGGCAGCTGGCACTACAAGAGCTGAGCCCCTCTACACCTTACCATGTCCAGCCAGCTTGTGCAATTATTGGTGAGGGACTCACTGAGGGCATGGACAAGCTTTATGAGATGATCCTCAAGCGGAGGAAGACCCTCAAACAGAAGAAGAAACAGCGGTAACACCAGGTGGTTTAAGATGCCTACCAAAGATGCCCAAGTTAGCTGCATACCTCCCAGTGGCCACCATATTCTCGCCATGGATCTAGAGTTGTTGGGTGCCTCACGTGGGGATTTCCAGAGAAAGGAAGCCGTGCACTACGTGACGGTGGAGGTTTCACCCAGTAACCCCAAACTTGAGGGTTCAGACCTTGCACTGGGGGCAGGATTTACCCAGGCAGGGCAGGTCCCTGCCATTAATACCCCCACAGACTGAAGGACGTTGCCATGCACTTGCAGAGCAAATCATGGCTCTTTCAGCATTCCCGTGATTAAATGCCACAGGGTGTCCTGCTGTAGACATTGACAAGATAGGGCAGGACATGGTGACAGATGTCCTGGGGTGGTAGGACAGACACACTGTAATATTTTTAATTTGTCCTCCCACAGAGAATAACGAAACTTGAAGTTGTTTATTGTACAGTGTTGACATTGTTTATGGCCGTGTGTTGGTGTCACATCCTCCTGGGGATGATGCTTTGGGCAGGTCACCCCACCTTGGGTTCTAGTAGTTCTTTTGGACATGTAATGGGTTCCCATTACTCAAGTTCTGATGCTGTGGATATGCTGTGCGGTTGCCCGCTCCTGGGTTTCTGGTGTAGCTCTTCACGTGTCTTGGTGTCCACATTGGGCCTTATAGGTACATATTCCAAGACATAATGTAAATGTGACCACGGCCCAGAATCAGAAATACCAGAACATGTCCACAGCATCATCATGTGCCAGAAGAACATGACACTACCACTGCCTTCTGGGGGGTCCACGTGTGCTGGTGTCACATCCATGTAGGGTTACCCAGATGATGCTCCCATCGGGAGGAGAAAGCCAAACCTGTCCAAAGCATGACACCCCTCCAGGGATACTGATACCAACATCACCTCGCAGTTAGTGTTACCACCGGGCTTTGTCCTGATGCTGTGATGTGTTCTGGGGGCTATGTCTGGTGTCTTCTCTCCTCCCTCTTCTCTGTGTCTTCCACCTCTATATATTTCTTTGTTTAACCTCTTCCTGACTGTAGAAGCCCACAAGGCACCTGGAAGGGGGTTACTACTGTACAGAAGGGTGTGAGGAGGAGGCCTGTTCTGCATGACATTATTACATGGGATTTTTGGGTCCGACTCTTGGCCTGTCCATTACTGGTATTTTGGCTGGACACCCTGACCCCGCTTGCCGTCCATGTGTCTGGTACCTGTTCCATCTCTGTGTTCCTGTGTGACAGACATGGTGGATCACACTTTCTACTGATTAACTCTTGACTTACTGTGAGAAACAACATGGCTTTAGGGCCTCGTCTGCCTGGTGTCCTCTCCATCCGGCCAAGGGTCAGTGGCCTGTCTGCTGCGTCCTCATGTCTGTGTGTCCAGCTCTGTTTACATTTACTGGTGGTGAAAAAAATAAATACATTTTACCAAAAAAAATCCCTACATGTATATATGGTGGCTTCTAGAGTTCCAGGCCTGGAGGGGCAGAATCAGGAAGGACCTCTGGTTATGTACAGGATGGGAGTGACCCCTCAACCTTACATACCATTTATTAAATTGCAAGCTCTGTAGGTCATAAAATCATGAACCAGTCCAGAAGGGTCATTGGGGCTGTATAACATGTGTGGTAGGTGGGTCCTTGCTTGGTGTGGGGGTCCCTGACCGTCTCTGCATTTGGCTTGGTCCATGACCTCCTTGCTGTGTGTTGCATTTTGGGGTCCCTGCACTAGTTTCCATGTGTGGTGGCGGGAAGTCCCTGCTTTTGAATGTTGGTGGTCTCTTCTTTCTGCTCACTGACATGTTGGGGGTCTCTCTCTGTGATCATTGCAGTGTTTTGGGGGGTCCCTACTGTGTACTGGTTGCACTGTATGGAGGTCTCCTTCTGATTTGTTGCAGTCTATTTGGGTTCCCTACTTTGTGATTGTTGGGGTGTCTCTGCTCTGTCTCAGTGTTTTGGGAGACTCTCTGTACTTGTTGTTTCATATTAGGGGGTCCCTACTTCTGCAGTGTTCTGGGGGTCGTGCTATGTGCTAGTTTTCATTTTTTGGGGGTTCCCTCCTCTGTTAATGCACTGTATTGGGGATCCCTGCCCTTTGGTTTTACTGTGCAAGGGGTCTCTCTCTGTGTTTGTTGCAATGTATTTGGGGTCTCTGTACTTCTTGGGGGATCTCTCTCTGTTTGTTTGTGTGTATTTGGGGTCTTTCCTTGTGTTTGTTGCAGTGTATTTGGGGGTCTCTAAGTGCATGTTGCAATATTTTGGGGGGTTCCCTATCCGTCCTTGTTGCAGACCATTTGGGGGTCTTTCCCAGTATATGTTCCAGTATATTTGGGGGTCTCTCTGTGTGTTGCAGTGCATTTTGGGGGTCTCTGTGCATATTCCAGTATATTTGGGCGTCTCTGTTGCAGTGCATTTGGGGGTCTTTAGCTGTGTACGGTACAGTATATTTGTGGGTCTCTCTGTGTATTGCTGTGCATTTGGGGGTCTTTCCCTGTGTATGTTCCAGTATATTTGGGGGTCTCTGTGTGTTGCAGTGCATTTGGGGGTCTTTTCATGTGCATGTTTCAGTATATTTGGGGGTCTCTCTGTCTGTTGCAGTGCATTTGGGGGTCTTTCCCTGTGTGTGTTCCAGTATATTTGGGGGTCTCTGTGTGTTGCAGTGCATTTGGGGGTCTTTTCATGTGCATGTTTCAGTATATTTGGGGGTCTCTATGTGTGTTGCAGTATATTTGGGGGTCTCTCTGTCTGTTGCAGTGCATTTGGGGGGTCTTTCCCTGTGTGTGTTCCAGTATATTTGGGGGTCTCTCTGTGTTACAGTATATTTGGGGGTCTTTCTCTGTGCATGTTCCAGTATACTTGGGGGTCTCTCTGTGTTGCAGTGCATTTGGGGGTCTTTCTCTGTGCATGTTCCAGTATATTTGGGGGTCTCTCTGTGTGTTACAGTGCATTTGGGTGTCTTTCGCTGTGCATGTTCCAGTATATTTGGGGGTCTCTCTGTATTTTGCAGTATATTTGGGGGTCTTTACCTGTGCATGTTCCAGTATATTTGGGGGTCTCTCTGTGTGCTGCAGTGCATTTGGGGGTCTTTCCTTGTGCATGTTTCAGTGCATTTGGGGGTCTCTCTGCGTTGTTGCGGTATATTTAGGGGGCCCTCTGCATGTTACAGTGCATTTGGGGGTCTCTCTGTGTGTTGCAGTATATTTGGGGGTCTATCTGTGTGCTGCGGTATATTTGGGGGTCTCTCTGTGTGTTGCGGTATATTTGGGGGTCTCTCTGTGTGTTGCAGTATATTTGGGGGTCTCTCTGTGTGTTGCAGTGCATTTGGGGGTCTTTCCTTGTGCATGTTCCAGTATATTTGGGGGTCTCTCTGCGTGTTCCAGTATATTTGGGGGTCTCTCTGTGTGCTGCGGTATATTTGGGGGTCTCTCTGTGTGTTGCGGTATATTTAGGGGGCCCTCTGCATGTTCCAGTATATTTGGGGGTCTTTCCTTGTGCATGTTTCAGTGCATTTGGGGGTCTCTCTGCGTGTTGCGGTATATTTGGGGGTCTATCTGTGTGCTGCGGTATATTTGGGGGTCTCTCTGTGTGTTGCGGTATATTTGGGGGTCTCTCTGTGTGTTGCAGTATATTTGGGGGTCTCTCTGTGTGTTGCAGTGCATTTGGGGGTCTTTCCTTGTGCATGTTCCAGTATGTTTGGGGGTCTCTCTGCGTGTTCCAGTATATTTGGGGGTCTCTCTGTGTGCTGCGGTATATTTGGGGGTCTCTCTGTGTGTTGCGGTATATTTAGGGGGCCCTCTGCATGTTCCAGTATATTTGGGGGTCTCTCTGTGTGTTGCAGTGCATTTGGAGGTCTCTCTGTGTGTTGCAGTATATTTGGGGGTCTCTCTGTGTGCTGCGGTATATTTGGGGGTCTCTCTGTGTGTTGCGGTATATTTGGGGGTCTCTCTGTGTGTTACAGTGCATTTGGGGGTCTCTCTGTGTGTTGCAGTATATTTGGGGGTCTCTCTGTGTGCTGCGGTATATTTGGGGGTCTCTCTGTGTGTTGCAGTATATTTGGGGGTCTCTCTGTGTGTTGCGGTATATTTGGGGGTCTCTCTGTGTGTTGCAGTGCATTTGGGGGTCTTTCCTTGTGCATGTTCCAGTATATTTGGGGGTCTCTCTGCGTGTTCCAGTATATTTGGGGGTCTCTCTGTGTGATGCAGTATATTTGGGGGCCTCTCTGTGCTTGTTGCAGTATATTTGGGGGTCTCTCTGTGTGTTGCAGTGCATTTGGGGGTCTCTCTGTGTGCTGCAGTGCATTTGGGGGTCTTTCCTTGGGCATGTTCCAGTATATTTGGGGGTCTCTCTGTGTGATGCAGTATATTTGGGGGTCTCTCTGTGTGTTGCAGTGCATTTGGAGGTCTCTCTGTGTGTTGCAGTATATTTGGGGGTCTCTCTGTGTGCTGCGGTATATTTGGGGGTCTCTCTGTGTGTTGCGGTATATTTGGGGGTCTCTCTGTGTGTTACAGTGCATTTGGGGGTCTCTCTGTGTGTTGCAGTATATTTGGGGGTCTCTCTGTGTGCTGCGGTATATTTGGGGGTCTCTCTGTGTGTTGCGGTATATTTGGGGGTCTCTCTGTGTGTTGCGGTATATTTGGGGGTCTCTCTGTGTGTTGCAGTGCATTTGGGGGTCTTTCCTTGTGCATGTTCCAGTATATTTGGGGGTCTCTCTGCGTGTTCCAGTATATTTGGGGGTCTCTCTGTGTGATGCAGTATATTTGGGGGCCTCTCTGTGCTTGTTGCAGTATATTTGGGGGTCTCTCTGTGTGTTGCAGTGCATTTGGGGGTCTCTCTGTGTGCTGCAGTGCATTTGGGGGTCTTTCCTTGGGCATGTTCCAGTATATTTGGGGGTCTCTCTGTGTGATGCAGTATATTTGGGGGTCTCTGTGTGTTGCAGTATATTTGGGGGTCTCTGTGTGTTGCAGTGGTGTGTGTGTGTGTGTGTGTGTGTGGGGGGGGGTCCCTGCGCTGGTTGCAGATCTCTGTTTCTGCAGTCAGTTATTTCCTGGCGAGGGGACACCAGCAGAATAATAATGAGGCCTGGAGGACCAGAGCGTCCCTGAGCCCCCCCACTCACAGCGGGTGGCGGTGGGGGGTTCTGCACTTCCCTGATAGACAGACTGACCTGTCCAGACCCAGATCTGTGAGGCAATGACATGATAGGGGGCAGGGTGCTGGCCTCTGAAGTGGGTAATAGAGATGCACGTTTGTCCTGCGGAGTACCCCAACATTGTGCGAATGCTTGTCCCTATTTTTACACAAACATTTTGGTAGCATTGGGGGGGGGGGGGGCTCCTCCTGCGTTTCTGCCCCCACTTGCTGTGCTGACCCCATTCCTCATTTCCTATCCATTTGTTAGGGTACTGCCCACCTCTTTGTAATGAACCCTTTCTTTCTAGTCTGTGACCCTCACCCCATTTTATGAGTGTTATTGGCCTCTCTGAGATATACTGAAGTGGAGATTTTCTGTCCTGAAGAGCTTGCTCTCTAATACATTTACACTTGTTGTGGGCATCAGAATCTAGGAGGGGTCAGCAAGGGACTGTAAGGGGTCAATATCAGGGAATACTGTAGTTGTAGGGGGCTCTCGGGTGGGTCACGGGAGGTCCTCAACATACCAGAGCAGTCTGGACCCCCCAACATACCAGAGCAGTCTGGACCCCCCAACATACCAGAGCAGTCTGGACCCCCCAACATACCAGAGCAGTCTGGACCCCCCAACATACCAGAGCAGTCTGGACCCCCCAACATACCAGAGCAGTCTGGACCCCCCAACATACCAGAGCAGTCTGGTCCCCCCAACATACCAGAGCAGTCTGGACACCCCATGACTCTCTATCTCTGTTTGGGGGTGTATTGTGAGGTTGGCAGGTACCTGGGGCCGGGTGGGGGTTGGGATTTAATGACCTATGAGCAGTCTCTTTTCTCTCAGCCTCCTCGCTGCCTCCACTGGACCAAAGGACCCCTCCCCCGCCAGCCAAGGAGAATATAAACTGTCTTAGGTCAGTATTCATCATATAGTATTGTGTCTGTATGTGATCATGGGGTCGAATCCCGGCCCCTGTGTATATATGGCGTCCCGGCCCCTGTGTATATATGGCGTCCCGGCTCCTGTGTATATATCGTATCCCGGCCCCTGTGTATATATCGTATCCCGGCCCCTGTGTATATATCGTATCCCGGCCCCTGTGTATATATCGTATATAGGGCCCCTGTGTATATATCGCGTCCCGGCCCCTGTGTATATATCGCGTCCCGGCTCCTGTGTATATATCGTATCCCGGCCCCTGTGTATATATCGTATCCCGGCTCCTGTGTATATATCGCGTCCCGGCCCCTGTGTATATATCGTATCCCGGCCCCTGTGTATATATCGTATCCCGGCCCCTGTGTATATATCGTGTCCCGGCCCCTGTGTATATATCGCGTCCCGGCCCCTGTGTATATATCGTATCCCGGCCCCTGTGTATATATCGTATCCCGGCCCTGTGTATATATCGCGTCCCGGCCCCTGTGTATATATCGCGTCCCGGCCCCTGTGTATATATCGTATCCCGGCCCCTGTGTATATATCGCGTCCCGGCCCCTGTGTATATATCGTATCCCGGCCCCTGTGTATATATCGTATCCCGGCCCCTGTGTATATATCGTATCCCGGCCCCTGTGTATATATCGCGTCCCGGCCCCTGTGTATATATGGCGTCCCGGCCCCTGTGTATATATCGTATCCCGGCCCCTGTGTATATATCGCGTCCCGGCTCCTGTGTATATATCGCGTCCCGGCCCCTGTGTATATATCGTGTCCCGGCCCCTGTGTATATATCGTATCCCGGCCCCTGTGTATATATCGCGTCCCGGCCCCTGTTTATATATCGCGTCCCGGCCCCTGTGTATATATCGTATCCCGGCCCCTGTGTATATATCGCGTCCCGGCCCCTGTGTATATATCGTGTCCCGGCCCCTGTGTATATATCGTATCCCGGCTCCTGTGTATATATCGTGTCCCGGCTCCTGTGTATATATCGTGTCCCGGCTCCTGTGTATATATCGTATCCCGGCTCCTGTGTATATATCGTGTCCCGGCTCCTGTGTATATATCGCGTCCCGGCCCCTGTGTATATATCGTATCCCGGCCCTGTGTATATATCGCGTCCCGGCTCCTGTGTATATATCATATCCCGGCCCCTGTGTATATATCGTGTCCCGGCCCTGTGTATATATCGCGTCCCGGCCCCTGTGTATATATCGCGTCCCGGCCCTGTGTATATATCGCGTCCCGGCCCCTGTGTATATATCGTATCCCGGCCCCTGTGTATATATCGTATCCCGGCTCCTGTGTATATATCATATCCCGGCCCCTGTGTATATATCGTGTCCCGGCCCTGTGTATATATCGCGTCCCGGCCCCTGTGTATATATCGCGTCCCGGCCCCTGTGTATATATCGCGTCCCGGCCCCTGTGTATATATCGCGTCCCGGCCCTGTGTATATATCGCGTCCCGGCCCCTGTGTATATATCGTATCCCGGCCCCTGTGTATATATCGTATCCCGGCTCCTGTGTATATATCGTATCCCGGCCCCTGTGTATATATCGTATCCCGGCCCCTGTGTATATATCGTATCCCGGCCCCTGTGTATATATCGCGTCCCGGCCCCTGTGTATATATCGTGTCCCGGCCCCTGTGTATATATCGTGTCCCGGCCCCTGTGTATATATCGTATCCCGGCCCCTGTGTATATATCGTATCCCGGCCCCTGTGTATATATCGTATCCCGGCCCCTGTGTATATATCGTGTCCCGGCCCCTGTGTATATATCGTGTCCCGGCCCCTGTGTATATATCGTGTCCCGGCCCCTGTGTATATATCGCGTCCCGGCCCCTGTGTATATATCGTATCCCGGCCCCTGTGTATATATCGTATATAGGGCCCCTGTGTATATATCGCGTCCCGCCCCCTGTGTATATATCGCGTCCCGGCCCCTGTGTATATATCGTATATAGGGGCCCTGTGTATATATCGCGTCCCGGCCCCTGTGTATATATCGCGTCCCGGCCCCTGTGTATATATCGCGTCCCGGCCCCTGTGTATATATCGTATATAGGGGCCCTGTGTATATATCGCGTCCCGCCCCCTGTGTATATATCGCGTCCCGGCCCCTGTGTATATATCGTGTCCCGGCTCCTGTGTATATATCGCGTCCCGGCTCCTGTGTATATATCGCGTCCCGGCCCCTGTGTATATATCGCGTCCCGGCCCCTGTGTATATATCGCGTCCCGGCTCCTGTGTATATATCGCGTCCCGGCTCCTGTGTATATATCGCGTCCCGGCTCCTGTGTATATATCGCGTCCCGGCTCCTGTGTATATATCGCGTCCCGGCTCCTGTGTATATATCGCGTCCCGGCTCCTGTGTATATATCGCGTCCCGGCTCCTGTGTATATATCGCGTCCCGGCCCCTGTGTATTTATTGCGTCCCGGCCCCTGTGTATATATCGTATCCCGGCCCCTGTGTATATATTGTTTATAGGGGCCCTGTGTATATATCGCGTCCCGGCCCCTGTGTATATATCGCGTCCCGGCCCCTGTGTATATATCGCGTCCCGGCCCTGTGTATATATCGCGTCCCGGCCCCTGTGTATATATCGTATATAGGGCCCCTGTGTATATATCGTATCCCGGCCCCTGTGTATATATCGTATACCGGCTCCTGTGTATATATCGTGTCCCGGCCCCTGTGTATATATGGCGTCCCGGCCCCTGTGTATATATCGTGTCCCGGCCCCTGTGTATATATCGCGTCCCGGCCCCTGTGTATATATCGCGTCCCGGCCCCTGTGTATATATCGTATCCCGGCCCCTGTGTATATATCGCGTCCCGGCCCCTGTGTATATATCGCGTCCCGGCCCCTGTGTATATATCGTATCCCGGCCCCTGTGTATATATCATGTCCCGGCCCTGTGTATATATCGCGTCCCGGCCCCTGTGTATATATCGTGTCCCGGCCCCTGTGTATATATCGCATCCCGGCCCCTGTGTATATATCGCGTCCCGGCCCCTGTGTATATATCGTATCCCGGCCCCTGTGTATATATCGCGTCCCGGCCCCTGTGTATATATCGCGTCCCGGCCCCTGTGTATATATCGCGTCCCGGCCCCTGTGTATATATCGCGTCCCGGCCCCTGTGTATATATCGCGTCCCGGCCCCTGTGTATATATCGCGTCCCGGCCCCTGTGTATATATGGCGTCCCGGCCCCTGTGTATATATCGCGTCCCGGCCCCTGTGTATATATCGTGTCCCGGCCCCTGTGTATATATCGCGTCCCGGCCCCTGTGTATATATCGCGTCCCGGCCCCTGTGTATATATCGCGTCCCGGCCCCTGTGTATATATCGCGTCCCGGCCCCTGTGTATATATCGCGTCCCGGCCCCTGTGTATATATCGTATCCCGGCCCCTGTGTATATATCGCGTCCCGGCTCCTGTGTATATATCGCGTCCCGGCCCCTGTGTATATATCGTGTCCCGGCCCCTGTGTATATATCGTATCCCGGCTCCTGTGTATATATCGCGTCCCGGCCCCTGTGTATATATCGCGTCCCGGCCCCTGTGTATATATCGCGTCCCGGCCCCTGTGTATATATCGCGTCCCGGCCCCTGTGTATATATCGCGTCCCGGCCCCTGTGTATATATCGTATCCCGGCCCCTGTGTATATATGGCGTCCCGGCCCCTGTGTATATATCGTATCCCGGCCCCTGTGTATATATGGCGTCCCGGCCCCTGTGTATATATCGCGTCCCGGCTCCTGTGTATATATCGCGTCCCGGCCCCTGTGTATATATCGTATATAGGGGCCCTGTGTATATATCGTATCCCGGCCCTGTGTATATATCGCGTCCCGGCCCCTGTGTATATATGGCGTCCCGGCCCCTGTGTATATATGGCGTCCCGGCCCCTGTGTATATATGGCGTCCCGGCCCCTGTGTATATATCGTATATAGGGGCCCTGTGTATATATCGTATCCCGGCCCTGTGTATATATCGCGTCCCGGCCCCTGTGTATATATCGCGTCCCGGCTCCTGTGTATATATCGCGTCCCGGCCCCTGTGTATATATCGCGTCCCGGCCCCTGTGTATATATCGTATCCCGGCTCCTGTGTATATATCATATCCCGGCCCCTGTGTATATATCGCGTCCCGGCCCCTGTGTATATATCGTATCCCGGCTCCTGTGTATATATCATATCCCGGCCCCTGTGTATATATTGTATCCCGGCTCCTGTGTATATATCATATCCCGGCCCCTGTGTATATATCGTATCCCGGCCCCTGTGTATATATCGTGTCCCGGCCCCTGTGTATATATCGCGTCCCGGCCCCTGTGTATATATCATATCCCGGCCCCTGTGTATATATCGTGTCCCGGCCCCTGTGTATATATCGCGTCCCGGCCCTTGTGTATATATCGTATCCCGGCCCCTGTGTATATATCGTATCCCGGCCCCTGTGTATATATCGTGTCCCGGCCCCTGTGTATATATCGCGTCCCGGCTCCTGTGTATATATGGCGTCCCGGCCCCTGTGTATATATCGCGTCCCGGCCCCTGTGTATATATCGTATATAGGGGCCCTGTGTATCCCGGCTCTCCATACTCCAGGTGTATTATTGTGTAACACAAACCGGTCCGGCAGGCGTGGGTGGGTGGGACACGCCCTGGGCTGGGGTCCAGGTCACCTGCAGCTCCTGACAAGGGACGCTCTGTCAGCTCACCCTAGATGTACAAGTTACCACCACACCCCTCCCAGAGTCTGTCTCATGTGTGCAGGGTCCCCGGGCTGGGGGTTACAGGGGCAAAGAAAGAGTTAAGTGTTAACCCCTTCTTCCGGGGTGTCTCTGAGAGAGGGGGGGATGTCAAGTACCCCCCATGGCTATCTCTCTCCCACACTCCCACCTCATTTACTGTCTGTCTCTCTTATAGTCTCAAACATTTTCCATTCTTTCTTGTCCTGTCTGTCTCCCACCTCCCTTGCCCTCTCTTTCGCTCTCTCACTGTCTTTCCCTCCTTTCTTGCTCTCTCTCTAACAATCTGACTCTCTCACCTCCTTTACCCTCTCTTTCTCTCTTACACTCTCCCTTCTTTCTTGTCCTATCTGTCTTGCACTCTCTCCCTCTGTTCTTGCTGCCTCTTGCACTCTCTCTTTTCTTCCTTGCTTTCTCTCACACTCTCCTCCCCAGTTGTGGCTGTCTCACACTTGCTCCCTCTTACCTTGCTGTCGCTAACACTCTCTCTCCCTCCTTCAAACTCTCTTTCCCCTGTTATTGCTGTCTCTTATACTTTCCTCACCCGTTGTTGCTCCCTCACACTCTCTATTCCCTTCCTTGTTGTCTCTCGCACTCTCTCCCTCTGTTCTTGCTGTCTCTTGCACTCTCTCCCCCATTCTTTCTGTCTTTCACACTCGTTCTTGCTGTCTCTTGCACTCTCTCCCCCATTCTTTCTGTCTCTCACACTCGTTCTTGCTGTCTCTTTCACTCTCTCCCCCCTTCCTTGCTTTCTCTCGCACTCTCTTCCTTTTTCCTTGCTGCCCCCTGTACTTTCTCCCTTCTTCCTTGCTGTCTCTCGCACTCTCTCCCTCCTTTCTTGTAATGTTTCTCACTCTCTTCCTCCTTCCTTGCTGTCTCGCGCACTCTCTTCCTCCTTCCTTGCTGTCTCTCTCTCGCACTCTCCCCTTCCTTGCTGTCTCTCGCGCTCTCTCCTTCCTTGCTGTCTCTCGCGCTCTCTCCTTCCTTGCTGTCTCTCGCTCGCGCTCTCTCCTTCCTTGCTGTCTCTCGCTCGCGCTCTCCCCTTCCTTGCTGTCTCTCTCTCGCGGTCTCCCCTTCCTTGCTGTCTCTCTCTCGCGGTCTCCCCTTCCTTGCTGTCTCTCTCTCGCACTCTCCCCTTCCTTGCTGTCTCTCTCTCGCACTCTCTATCCCTCCTATGCAGAGCACTGACTGGATATAATGACACACACAGATATAGAGCAGGGGGTCCGTCCCTGACCCGAAGAGCTTACACTCTAAAGGTCTAACACAGGACACACGGTAGGACCCTGTAGTGGATCCTTTGCTAGAAGAGACACCTTCATAATAGGGACTAACCACGGACGCTCCTTTGCTGTCTCTTAGGGAGTGTCATAGTGTTGGACAGTGAGCTTCTTTTTTGAAAATTAGGCAACTGGAGCAGAATAATCTGCTTTAATGTAGAACTTTGGAGGCTTGCCCCTGTCAGCCAATGGGAAGCAATACAGCTGAGTCATAAGTATCAGCCAATGAGAGCGCGAGTCTGCTCTCCTGTTAGTTCCCAACAGGTTTAAACAAGTAAAAAAAAAAAAAAAGACATTTTCTATTGTTTATATCATTTTACTTCTCTACTCTTTGTATTATTCTGTGTCAGGGGCCGACTGCGGAGAGGCTTACAGGCTCCCAGACTGCGACCCCGGGACCTGGGCGACTGCGGAGGGGCTTACAGGCTCCCAGACTGCGGCCCCGGGACCAGGGCGACTGCGGAGGGGCTTACAGGCTCCCAGACTGCGGCCCCGGGACCAGGGCGACTGCGGAGGGGCTTACAGGCTCCCAGACTGCGGCCCCGGGACCTGGGCGACTGCAGAGTGGCTTACAGGGTCCCAGACTGCGGCCCCGGGACCTGGGCGACTGCGGAGGGGCTTACAGGCTCCCACACTGTGGCCCCAGGACCTGGGCGACTGCAGAGTGGCTTACAGGCTCCCAGTCTGCGGCCCTGGGACCTGGGCGACTGCGGAGGGGCTTACAGGGTCCCAGAGTGCGGCCCCGGGACCTGGGCGACTGCGGAGGGGCTTACAGGCTCCCACACTGTGGCCCCAGGACCTGGGCGACTGCAGAGTGGCTTACAGGCTCCCAGTCTGCGGCCCTGGGACCTGGGCGACTGCGGAGGGGCTTACAGGGTCCCAGAGTGCGGCCCCGGGACCTGGGCGACTGCGGAGGGGCTTACAGGCTCTCACACTGTGGCCCCGGGACCTGGCGACTGCAGAGTGGCTTACAGGCTCCCAGACTGCGGCCCCGGGACCTGGGCGACTGCGGAGGGGCTTACAGGCTCCCAGACTGCGGCCCCGGGACCTGGGCGACTGCGGAGGGGCTTACAGGCTCCCACACTGTGGCCCCGGGACCTGGCGACTGCAGAGTGGCTTACAGGCTCCCAGACTGCGGCCCCGGGACCTGGGCGACTGCGGAGGGGCTTACAGGGTCCCAGACTGCGGCCCCAGGACCTGGGCGACTGCGGAGGGGCCCACAGGCTCCCAGACTGCAGCCCCGGGACCTGGGCGAATGCGGAGGGGCTTACAGGCTCCCACACTGTGGCCCTGGGGGTCTGCAGCCGGGCACTGCTGGTGACATGAGCTTCAGGTGAGGGGGGAGACAGGTGTGTCACCCCATGTATATGATACTGTAATAATATTATGTGTCATGGGGGGGGGTGAGGACAGAGCCGTATGTTACCCCAACAGTAAGTGGTGGGTGAGAGACCCTAAGTCTGCCCCCCACTAGGGAGGACTTGTCACCTGCACAAGGAGCGCCGAGAACTCCAGGAGAGCTAGGGGAGGTCTGCTCCTTCATGTCTTCCCTGGGGGGTACACATACAAGTGGCCCCCGGACTGTTATATGCCCATCACTATGCAG
Organism: Discoglossus pictus; assembly: GCA_027410445.1. Taxonomy (NCBI): domain Eukaryota; kingdom Metazoa; phylum Chordata; class Amphibia; order Anura; family Alytidae; genus Discoglossus; species Discoglossus pictus. The sequence goes on from CM050173.1 coordinate 121,349,716, forward strand.
TCATTATATCTCATGGAAACTGGCAAATCTCACCCCGTTATCCCCCCGCCAGAGTTCACCTTCTGCTTTGAATAAAAATAAAAGGTTTAAACTAATTTGAGGCCCCTTTAAGGACCCGCGCGGGGTGCACATTCAACGGCGCGCTAGTTTTGCGTAAATACGGTGTGTGTGTAATATATATATACACACACGTCTCATATATTACCGCTCACATCTATATGACACACGACATGTACACATGCATACACACATATACTCATACATACGGTATATATACCGATACATACACACACGTGTCATATATTACCGCTCACACCGTACATGTACACTTTTGTATGTATATGTCACACGACATGTACACATACATACACGACATGTACACATACATACACACATGTACACATACATACATATACACACACCTGGCAGCTGATCCCATGGGAGGGGCCCTTTAAAGCTTTCTTTGCTGTACATATGACTCAGACAGGGGGGGGGGGGGGATCCCATATTAACCCTTTAGTGTAGCCCCTGTTATTGAGCGGCTCTGCTGTGTCAGGCTCTGGGGGAGGGGGCTCAGATAAGCTCTGTTTGTTCTGGGAATTCCTAATGGGTTACAGGGCCCCCTCCCCCTATTAATGATGGACATGCACTTCCTCCTGCTGTCTGCCATTAACCCTATAGTGCCTGGATCACACGCAGTCCTGCAGCACAAACCATAGAAATGCATGTGGACCCCAGGCCGAAATCAGTGGTGGGCACTTCCCACGCGCCCCAGATAAATCAAATGACACCCCATTATACTCCTCAATACTCCACTTTATCTTCATCTTTATCATCAATTAATTCCCATCAGACTGAGGGGTCTCCTCCTTCAGAGAGATCTTGTTGGTACCCGGGGGGGGGGGGGGGGGTTAGGGGCTGCACCTGAGACCCCCCCAATAAGATGTCCATCACTGCCCTATATACACAGGAGGTCAGTAGATGCATGGAACAACCCAACAGTAGAGGTGGTAAAAGATTTGGGTTTGTGCGGTCATACAGAGGGGCCATGGGCACAGGACACGGGTGTAGGATATGGACATAGGACAGTGGCACAGGGCAGGGTCATAGGACATAACTGGGACAGGGCCACAAGTCACAACACGGGCAGGGGCATAGGACATGGGTACAGGATAGGGCATAGGACACAACACGGGCACAGGGCAGGGGCATATGACACGGGTGTAGGATATGGCCTCAGGTACAGGACAGGATCATAGGACATGGGTACAGGATAGGGACACAGGCCACAACATGGGCACAGGGCATTACACACACACACACACACACCTGTGTATATATATATATATATATCATATATATATATATATATATATATATATATATATATATATAATCACACATACACAAGCCTGTATATCCAGTGGATATAAAAAGTCTACACACCCCTGTTAAAATGTCAGGTTTCTGTTCTGTAAAAAAAAGACAAAGATAAATCATTTCAGAACGTTTTCCACCTTTAATGTGACCTATAAACTGTACAACTCAATTGAAAAACAAACTGAAATCTTTTAGGTAGAGGGAAGAAAAAAATCTAAAAATAAAATAATATGGGTGCATAAGTCTGCACACCCTTACACTAATACTTTGTTGAAGCACCTTTTGATTTTATTACAGCACTCTACAACTAAGGCCCCAGTTCCAGCTGAAGAAAAACAGCCCCAAAGCATGATGCTGCCACCACCATGCGTCACTGTGGGTATGGTGTTCTTTTGGTGATGTGCAGTGTTGTTTTTGCACAAAACATATCTTTTGGAATTATGGCCAAAAAGTTCAACCTTGGTTTCATCAGACCAGAACACCTTTTCCCACATGCTTTTGAGAGACTTCAGATGTGTATTTGCAAAATGTAGCCTGGCTTGGATGTTTTTCTTCGTAAGAAAAGGCTTTCGTCTTGCCACTCTACCCCATAGCCCAGATATATGAAGAATACGGGAGATTGTTGTCACATGTACCACACAGCCAGTACTTGCCAGATATTCCTGCAGCTCCTTTAATGTCGCTGTAGGCATCTTGGTAGCCTCCCAGACCAGTTTTCTTCTCGTCTTTTCATCAATTTTGGAGGGAGCTCCAGTTCTTGGTAATGTCACTGTTGTGCCATATTTTCTCCACTTGATGATGACTGTCTTCACTGTGTTCCATGGTATATCTAATGCCTTGGAAATTCTTTTGTACCCTTCTCCTGACTGACACCTTTTAACAATGAGATCCCTCTGATGCTTTGGAAGCTCTCTGTGGACCATGGCTTTTGCTGTGGGATGCAACTAAGAAAGACACAGAGGAGGGGGGAAAGAGACACAGAAGAGTGAGAGGAGGGGGAAGACACACAGAGAAGAGAGAGGAGGGGGGAGAGACCCAGAGGAGGGGAGGGAGACACAGGGGAGAGAGAGGAGGGGGAAGACACACAGAGAAGAGAGAAGAGGGGGGAGACACAGAGGAGGTAGAGGAGAGAGGAGAGACAAAGAGGAGGGGGGAAGAGACACGTAAGAGTAGGGGGAAGACACACAGAGAAGAGAGAGGAGGTGGGGGACACAGAGGATGTAGCGGAGGGGGTAGAGACCCGGAGGAGGGAGAGGAGGGGAGGAAGACACAGGGGAGAGAGAGGAGGGGGAAGACACCGAGGAGGGAGAGGAGGGGTGAAGAGACACAGGGTAGTGAGAAGAGGGGGGGGGGGGAGAGACAGGAAGGGAGGGAGAGGAGAGGGGGAGGAGGGAGAGACACACAGGGGAGGGGGAGGAGACACAGGGGAGGGGGGAGAGACACAGGGAGGGAGAGGAGGGGGGAGACACACAGGAAGGGAGGGGGAGGAGACACAGTGGAGGGAGAAGAGGGGGAAGACACATAGAGGAGGGGTGATAGACACAGGGAAGGGAGAGGAGAGGGGGAGAGACACAGGGGAGGGAGAGGAGAGGGGGAGAGACACAGGGGAGGGAGAGGAGAGGGGGAGAGACACAGGAAGGGAGGGAGAAGAGAGGGGGAGACACAGGGGAGTGAGATGAGGAGGAAGAGACACAGGGCAGTGAGAGGAGGGGGAAGAGACACATGGTAGTGAGAGGAGGGGGAAAGAGAGACACAGGGGAGGGAGAGGAGGGGGGAAGATAGACACAGAGGAATGGGGAGACACACAGGAAGGGAGGGAGAGGAGGGGTGATAGACGCCGGGAAGGGAGGGAGAGGAGGGGGGAGACACAGAGGAGGGGTGATAGACACAGGGAAGGGAGGGAGAGGGTGATAGACACAGGGAGGGAGAGGAGAGGGGGACAAACACAGGAAGGGAGAGGAGGGGGAGACACACAGGGGAGGGAGAGGAGGGGGGAGTAGACATAGGAGGGTGAGGAGGGGGGAGAGACACAGAGGAGGGGGGGAAGAGACACTGAAGAGTATGAGTAGGGGGAAGACACGCAGAGAAGAGAGAGAGGAGGTGGGAGACACAGAGGAGGTAGCGGAGGGGAGAGATACCCGGAGGAGGGGAGGAAGACACAGGGGAGAGAGAGGAGGGGGGAGACACGGAGGAGGGAGAGACCCAGAGGAAGGAGAGGAGGGGAGAAGAGACACAGGTTAGTGAGAAGAGGGGGGAAGAGACACAGGGAGGGAAGGAGAGGGGAGGGAGAGGAGGGAGAGACACACAGGGGAGGGAGAGGAGGGGGGAGGAAGACACAGGGGAGAGAGAGGAGGGGGGAGACACAGAGGAGGGAGAGGAGGGGAGAAGAGACACAGGGTAGTGAGAAGAGGGGGGAAGAGACACAGGAAGGGAAGGAGAGGGGAGGGAGAGACACAAAGGGGAGGGAGAGGAGGGAGGAGGAGACACACAGGGGAGGGGGGAGAGACACAGGGAGGGAGAGTAGAGGGGGAGACACATGAAGGGAGAGGAGGGGGAAGACACACAGGAAGGGAGGGTGAGGAGACACAGGGGAGAGGAGAGGAGGGGGAGACACATAGAGGAGGGATGATAGACACAGGGAGGGAGAGGATAGGGGAAGAGACACAGGAAGGGAGGGAGAAGAGAGGGGGGAGACACAGGGGAGTGAGATGAGGGGGAAGAGACACAGGGCAGTGAGATGAGGGGGAAGAGACACATGGTAGTGAGAGGAGGGGGAAATAGAGACACAGGGGAGGGGGAGACACATGGGAGGGAGAGGAGGGGGGAGATAGACACAGAGGAGTGGAAGACACACAGGGCAGGAGGGGGAGAGACACAGGGAGGGAGAGGAGGGGGGAGAGACACAGGAAGGGAGGGAGAGGAGGGGGGAGACAAAGAGGAGGGGGGAGGAGACACAGGGGAGGGAGAGGAGGGGGAGACACATAGAGGAGGGATGATAGACACAGGGGAGGGAGAGGAGAGGGGGAGAGACACAGGGAGGGAGAGGACGGGAAGAGACACAGGGAGGGAGAAGAGAGGGGGGAGACACAGGGGAGTGAGATGAGGGGGAAGAGACACAGGGCAGTGAGAGGAGGGGGAAGAGACACATGGTAGTGAGAGGAGGGGGAAAGAGAGACACAGGGGAGGGAGAGGAGGGGGAGAGACACAGAGGAGGGGGAGACACAGGGGAGGGAGAGGAGGGGGGGGAGATAGACACAGAGGAGTGGGGAGACACAGGGGAGGAGGGGGAGAGACAAAGGGAGGGAGAGGAGGAGGGAGAGACACAGGAAGGGAGGGAGAGGAGGGGGGGAGATAGACACAGAGGAGTGGGGAGACACACAGGGGAGGAGGGGGAGAGACACAGGGAGGGAGAGGAGGAGGGAGAGACACAGGAAGGGAGGGAGAGGAGGGGGGAGACAAAGAGGAGGGGGAGGAGACACAGGGGAGGGAGAGGAGGAGGGAGACACAAGGGAGGTAGAGGAGGGGGGAGAGACACAGAGGAGGGGGGAAGAGACACTGAAGAGTAAGAGTAGGTGGAAGACACACAGAGAAGAGAGAGGAGGTGGGAGACACAGAGGAGGTAGCGGAGGGGGTAGAGACCCGGAGGAGGGAGGGGAGGAAGACAAAGGGGTGAGAGAGGAGGGGGAGACACAGAGGAGGGAGAGACCCAGAGGAGGGAGATGAGGGGAGAAGAGACACAGGGTAGTGAGAAGAGGGGGGGAAGAGACACAGGAAGGGAGGGAGGGGAGGGGGAGGAGGGAGACACAAGGGAGGTAGAGGAGGGGGGAGAGACACAGAGGAGGGGGGGAAGAGACACTGAAGAGTAAGAGTAGGTGGAAGACACACAGAGAAGAGAGAGGAGGTGGGAGACACAGAGGAGGTAGCGGAGGGGGTAGAGACCCGGAGGAGGGAGGGGAGGAAGACAAAGGGGTGAGAGAGGAGGGGGAGACACAGAGGAGGGAGAGACCCAGAGGAGGGAGATGAGGGGAGAGACACACAGGGGAGGGAGAGGAGGAGGGAGAGACACAGGAAGGGAGAGAGAGGAGGGGGGGGGAGATAGACACAGAGGAGTGGGGAGACACACAGGGGAGGAGGGGGAGAGACACAGGGAGGGAGAGGAGGAGGGAGAGACACAGGAAGGGAGGGAGAGGAGGAGGAGACAAAGAGGAGGGGGGAGGAGACACAGGGGAGGGAGAGGAGGAGGGAGACACAAGGGAGGTAGAGGAGGGGGGAGAGACACAGAGGAGGGGGGGAAGAGACACTGAAGAGTAAGAGTAGGGGGAAGACACACAGAGAAGAGAGAGGAGGTGGGAGACACAGAGGAGGTAGCGGAGGGGGTAGAGACCCGGAGGAGGGAGGGGAGGAAGACAAAGGGGTGAGAGAGGAGGGGGAGACACAGAGGAGGGAGAGACCCAGAGGAGGGAGAGGAGGGGAGAAGAGACACAGGGTAGTGAGAAGAGGGGGGGAAGAGACACAGGAAGGGAGGGGGAGGAGGGAGAGACACACAGGGGAGGGAGAGGAGGGGGGAGGAGACACAGGGGAGAGGAGGGGGGAGACACACAGGAAGGGAGGGGGAGGAGACACAGAGGAGGGAGAGGAGGGGGGGGACACATAGAGGAGAGAGATGACGGATGATAGACACAGGTGAGGGAGAGGAGAGGACAGGGGGAGAGACACAGGAAGGGAGGGATAAGAGAGACACAGGGGAGTGAGATGAGGGGGAAGAGACACAGGGCAGTGAGAGGAAGGGGAAGAGACACATGGTAGTGAGAGGAGGGGGAAAGAGAGACACAGGGGAGGGAGAGGAGGGGGGAGAGACACAGGGAGGGAGAGGACAGGGGAAGAGACACAAGAAGGGAGGGAGAAGAGAGGGGGGAGACACAGGGGAGTGAGAGGAGGGGAAAGAGACACATGGTAGTGAGAGGAGGGGGAAAGAGAGACACAGGGGAGGGAGAGGAGGGGGGAGAGACACAGAGGAGGGGGAGACACAGGGGAGGGAGAGGAGTGGGGAGACACACAGGGGAGGAGGGGGAGAGACACAGGGAGGGAGAGGAGGGGGGAGAGACACAGGGAGGGAGAGGAGGGGGGAGACAAAGAGGAGGGGGGAGGAGACACGGAGGAGGGAGACACAAGGGAGGTAGAGGAGGGGGGAGAGACACAGAGGAGGGGGGGGAAGAGACACTGAAGAGTAAGAGTAGGGGGAAGACACACAGAGAAGAGAGAGGAGGTGGGAGACACAGAGGAGGTAGCGGAGGGGGTAGAGACCCGGAGGTGGGAGGGGAGGAAGATACAGGGGTGAGAGAGGAGGGGGAGACACAGAGGAGGGAGAGACCCAGAGGAGGGAGAGGAGGGGAGAAGAGACACAGGGTAGTGAGAAGAGGGGGGGAAGAGACACAGGAAGGGAGGGGAGGGAGAGGAGGGCGAGACACACAGGGGAGGGAGAGGAGGGGGGAGGAGACACAGGGGAGAGGAGGGGGGAGACACACAGGAAGGGAGGGGGAGGAGACACAGGGGAGGGAGAGGAGGGGGGAGACACATAGAGGAGGGAGATGACGGATGATAGACACAGGTGAGGGAGAGGAGAGGACAGGGGGAGAGACACAGGAAGGGAGGGATAAGAGAGACACAGGGGAGTGAGATGAGGGGGGAAGAGACACAGGGCAGTGAGAGGAAGGGGAAGAGACACATGGTAGTGAGAGGAGGGGGAAAGAGAGACACAGGGGAGGGAGAGGAGGGGGTAGAGACACAGTGGAGGGGGAGACACAGGGGAGTGAGAGGAGGGGGGAAGAGACACAGGGTAGGGAGAGGAGGGGGGAAGATAGACACAGAGGAGTGGGGAGACACACAGGGAGGGAGAGGAGGGGGGAGGAGACACAGGGGAGGGAGAGGAGGAGGGAGAGACACAGGGGAGGGGGAGACACAGGGGAGGGAGAGGAGTGGGGAGACACACAGGGGAGGAGGGGGAGAGACACAGGGAGGGAGAGGAGGGGGGGAGAGACACAGGGAGGGAGAGGAGGGGGGAGACAAAGAGGAGGGGGGGAGGAGACACGGAGGAGGGAGACACAAGGGAGGTAGAGGAGGGGGGAGAGACATAGAGGAGGGGGGGAAGAGACACTGAAGAGTAAGAGTAGGGGGAAGACACACAGAGAAGAGAGAGGAAGTGGGAGACACAGAGGAGGTAGCGGAGGGGGTAGAGACCCGGAGGTGGGAGGGGAGGAAGACACAGGGGTGAGAGAGGAGGGGGAGACACAGAGGAGGGAGAGACCCAGAGGAGGGAGAGGAGGGGAGAAGAGACACAGGGTAGTGAGAAGAGGGGAAAAAAAAAAACACAGGAAGGGAGGGAGGGGAGGGGGAGAAGGGGGAGGAGACACAGGGGAGAGGAGGGGGGAGACACACAGGAAGGGAGGGGGAGGAGACACAGGGGAGGGAGAGGAGGGGGGAGACACATAGAGGAGGGAGATGACGGATGATAGACACAGGTGAGGGAGAGGAGAGGACAGGGGGAGAGACACAGGAAGGGAGGGATAAGAGAGACACAGGGGAGTGAGATGAGGGGGAAGAGACACAGGGCAGTGAGAGGAAGGGGAAGAGACACATGGTAGTGAGAGGAGGGGGAAAGAGAGACACAGGGGAGGGAGAGGAGGGGGATAGAGACACAGTGGAGGGGGAGACACAGGGGAGTGAGAGGAGGGGGGAAGAGACACAGGGTAGGGAGAGGAGGGGGGAAGATAGACACAGAGGAGTGGGGAGACACACAGGGAGGGAGAGGAGGGGGGAGGAGACACAGGGGAGGGAGAGGAGGAGGGAGAGGAGGGGTGATAGACACAGGGAAGGGAGGGAGAGGGTGATAGACACAGGGAGAGAGAGGAGAGGGGGACAAACACAGGGAGGGAGAGGAGGGGGGAGACACATAGAGGAGAGAGAGGAGGGGTGATCGACACAGGGAAGGGAGAGGAGAGGGGGAGAGACACAGGAAGGGAGGGAGAGGAGAGGGGGAGAGACACAGGAAGGGAGAGAGAGGAGAGGGGGTAGACACAGGGGAGTGAGAGGAGGGGGGGAGAGACACAGGGTAGTGAGATGAGGGGGGGAGAGACACAGGGTAGTGAGACGAGGGGGGAGACACAGAGGAGAGAGAGGAGGGGGGAGACTCAGGTGAGTGAGAGGATGGGGAAAGAGACAGGGGAGTAAGAGGAGGGGGAAAGAGACACAGGGGAGGGAGAGGAGAGGGAAAGGGGCCAGAGATGAGGGGGAGACACAGGGGAGGAGGGGGGAGACACACAGGGGAGGAGGGCGAGACACACAGGGGAGGGGGAAGAGACACAGGGGAGTGAGAGGAGGGGGAAAGAGACACATGGGAGGGAGAGGAGGGGGGTGACACACAGGGGAGTGAGAGGAGGGTGAAAGAGACACATGGGAGGGAGAGGAGGGGGGTGACACACAGGGGAGTAAGAGGAGGGGGAAGAGACAGAGAAGGGGGAACATAGACACAGAGGAGTGGGGAGACGCACAGGGGAGGAGTGGGGAGACACACAGGGGAGGAGCGGGAGAGACACAGAGGGAGGACAGGGGGAAGACAGGGGAGGGAGAGGAGAGGGAAGACACACAGAGGAGAGAGAGGAGGGGAGGAGGTCTGCGATGAGAGCCAAAGGCAGGCAGGTTAGAGAGGGAGGGGGGGGGCTCGCAAGTTGTGGCAAACAGCAGTGCCAGGCTTCAAATTGTATTGGCATCATTTTTGACAGTCAAGTCGCTAGTATATATATATATCACACAAATACACACACACCTCTATATATATATATCACACACACCTGTATATATATATATCACACACACCTGTATATAATTCACACACACCTGTATATATATCACATACACACACCTGTATATATATCACACACACACACCAGTATATATATCACATACACACACACACACCTGTATATATATCACATACACACACCAGTATATATATCACACACACACACACACCTGTATATATATCACACACACACCTGTATATATATCACATACACACACCTGTATATATATCACACACACACACCTGTATATATATATCACACACACACACACCTGTATATATATCACACACACCTGTATATAATTCACACACACACACCTGTATATATATATATATATCACACACACATATATATATATATATATATCACACACACCTGTATATAATTCACACACACACACCTGTATATATATATATATATATCACACACACCTGTATATAATTCACACACACACACCTGTATATATATCACACACACACACCTGTATATATATAACACACACCTGTATATATATCAAACACACACACCTGTATATATATCACACACACCTGTATATATATCACACACACACACCTGTATATATATCACACACACCTATATATATATCACACACACACACCTGTATATATATCACACACACACACACACCTGTATATATATATCACACATACACACACCTGTATATATATCACTAACACACCTGTATATTTATCACACACACACTTGTATATATATCACACACACACACCTGTATATATATCACATACACGCCTGTATATATAACACATATACACACACCTGTATATAATTCACACACACACACCTGTATATATATCACACACACACACACCTGTATATATATCACACACACACACCTGTATATATCTCACACACACACACCTGTATATATATCACACACACACACCTGTATATATATCACACACACACACCTGTATATATATCACATACACACACCTGTATATATATATCAAACACACACACCTGTATATATATCACACACACACCTATATATATATACCAAACACACACTCCTGTATATATATCACATACACACACCTGTATATATATCACATACACACACCTGTATATATATATCAAACACACACACACCTGTATATATATCACATACACACACCTGTATATATATCACACACACACACACCTGTATATATATATATATCACATACACACACCTGTATATATATCACACCCACACCTGTATATATATAACACACACACACCTGTATATATATCACACACACACCTGTATATATATCACACACACACACCTGTATATATCACACACACCTGTATATAATTCACACACACATCTGTATATATCACACACACACACACAACTGTATATATATCACACACACTTGTATATATCACACACACACACCTGTATATATATCACACACACCTGAATATATATCACACACACACACCTGTACATATCACACACACCTGTATATAATTCACACACACACCTGTATATATATCACATACACACACCTGTATATATATCACATACTCACACCTGTATATATATCACACACACACACACCTGTATATATATCACACACACACACACCTGTATATATCACACACACCTGTATATATATCAAACACATACACACACCCTGTATATATCACACACACACACACACACACCTGTATATATATCACACATACACACCTGTATATATATCACACACAGACCTGTATATATATCACACACACACACCTGTATATATATCACACATACACACCTGTATATATATCACACACAGACCTGTATATATATCACACACACACCCTGTATATATCACACACACACCTGTATATATATCACACACACACACACACACCTGTATATATCACACACACACCTGTATATATCACACACACACACACACACACCTGTATATATATCACACACACACCTGTATATATATCACACACACACACACCTGTATATATATCACACACACACACCTCTATATATCTCACACACACACACCTGTATATATATCACATACACACACACACCTGTATATATATCACACACCTGTATATATATATCAAACACACACACACACCTGTATATATATCACTTACACACATCTATATATATATCAAACACACACCTGTATATATATCACATACACACACCTGTATAGATATATCAAACACACACACCTGTATATATAACACATACACACACCTGTATATATATATCAAACACACACACCTGTATATATATCACACACACACCTGTATATATATATATCTAACACACACACCTGTATATATATCACATACACACACCTGTATATATATCACATACACACACCTGTATATATATATCAAACACACACACACCTGTATATATATCACATACACACACCTGTATATATATCACACACACACACACACCTGTATATATATATATCACATACACACACCTGTATATATATCACACCCACACCTGTATATATATAACACACACACACCTGTATATATATCACACACACACCTGTATATATATATCACACACACACCTGTATATATCACACACACCTGTATATAATTCACACACACATCTGTATATATCACACACACACCTGTATATATATCACACACACACACCTGTATATATATCACATACACACACCTGTATATATATCACATACTCACACCTGTATATATATCACACACACACACCTGTATATATATCACACACACACACACCTGTATATATCACACACACCTGTATATATATCAAACACACACACCCTGTATATATCACACACACACACACACCTGTATATATATCACACATACACACCTGTATATATATCACACACACACACCTGTATATATCACACACACACCTGTATATATCACACACACACACACCTGTATATATATCACACACACACCTGTATATATATCACACACACGCCTGTATATATATCACACACACACACCTGTATATATATCAAACACCCACACCTGTATATATATCACACACAAACACACCTGTATATATATCACATACACACACACCTGTATATAAATCACACACACACACACACACACCTGTATATACATCACACACACACCTGTATATATATCACACACACACACACCTGTATATATATCACATACACACACCTGTATATATATCATACACACACATCTGTATATATCACATACACACACCTATATATATATCAAACACACACACACCTGTATATATATCACACACACACACACCTGTATATATATCACATACACACACCTGTATATATATCATACACACACATCTGTATATATCACATACACACACCTGTATATATATCACTTACACACACCTATATATATATCAAACACACACCTGTATATATATCACTTACACACACCTATATATATATCAAACACCCACACCTGTATATATATCACATACACACACCTGTATATATATCACATACACACACCTGTATATATATCACACACACACCTGTATATATATCACACACACACACACACACACCTGTATATATATCACACACACCTGTATATATATCAAACACACACACACACACCTGTATATATATCACACACACACACACACCTGTATATATATCACACACACACCTGTATATATATAACACACACACACCTGTGTATATATCACACACACACACACCTGTATATATATCACATACACACACACACACCTGTATATATATCACATACACACACCTGTATATATATCACACACACACCTGTATATATATATCACACACACACCTGTATATATATCACATACACACACCTGTATATATATCACACACACACCTGTATATATATATCACACACACACCTGTATATATATCACACACACACACACACACCTGTATATATATCACATACACACACCTGTATATACATCACACACACACACCTGTATATATATATCACACACACACACCTGTATATATATCACATACACACCTGTATATATCACACACACACACATCTGTATATATATCACACACACACACCTGTATATATATATATCACACAAATGCCTGTATATATATATCACACACATCTGTATATATATCACACACACACCTGTATATATATATATATATATCACACACACGCCTGTATATATATCACACACACACACACACACATCTGTATATATATCACACACACACCTGTATATATATCAGACACACACACCTGTTTATATATCAGACACACACACCTGTATATATATCACATACACACACCTGTATATATATCACACACACACACCTGTATATATATCACATACACACACCTGTATATATCACACACACCTGTATATATGACACACACCTGTATATATATCACACACCTGTATATATATATCACACACACACCTGTATATATATCACACACACACACACACACCTGTATATATATCACACACACACACCTGTATATATATCACACACACACACGCCTGTATATATATCACACACACACACCTGCATATATATCACACACAAACCTGTATATATATCACATACACACACACACACCTGTATATATATATGTAACGGATCTGCTGGCACCCCGACTGGGTACCTCCGTTGATGTAGGCGTCCTAGCATGCGCCGAGGCCTACAAGCACCGCACCGGACACCACAACCACCACAGACTCCACAACCGCCGTAGCTTAACTGTAGCCGCGCCGTCTTCCTTCCACCCTGTATAAATCTCCAGCATCCAGGATCGTGTGGGGAAGACCTCTCCTCCAAGAGGAGTACATCAGGAACAAGGATTCAGTAGTTTAAAGCTCAAGGGAGTATGCAAAGCATAGCAATCCTCAGTATGATATAGCAATCCCCTCCAAGAACGAGACGAGGCTACGTTTTGAAGGGTCAAGTAAAACTCTCTTGCTGGCATACCCAGCCTGGTTTTTATTACAGTCAGGTACAAACAGAACACACCCAGGGGGAGGTATAGAACAATCAATAACACAGTAGTAACGCCCATAGTTTACCTCCCCTTTGTTTGGGAGATAATTGAGTTTATTACTGTATCTACTCAATTATCTCCCAGCTAAAACCTACACATTTTTATACATTTTTATAACTTTATAATTTTACATAGTACATAAATAAATCTTACATTTTTATGAACAACATAAATTGTGGAACAACATATTAAAAAATGGCATGAATCAGACCAGGGGTTCAAATGTTAGTAAAAGTATCTTTTACACATAACACACAGACATTTCACATATCCCCCATAGTTGGCCACACAATACACATATAGGGACAATAGGTGGGTCACACCTCTCTGAGGCTACCTGGCAACTTTGATACAATCAGACATGGATTAGATCATCCTTCTTTGTTCTTATGTCTGAGAATGAAAACACTTTATACAATAGTGTAACGGATCTCCTGGCACCCGGACCGGGTACCTCCGTTGATAGATGCGTCCTAGTTTGCGCCAAGGCCTACAAGCACCGCACCGGACACCTCAACCACCACCGACTCCACAACCGCCGTAGTTTAGCTGGAGCCGCGCCGTCTTCCTTCCACCCTGTAGGAATCTCCAGCATCCAGGACCGTGTGGGGAAGACCTCTCCTCCAGGGAGGACACATCAGGAACAAGCGTTCAGTAGTTACAGCTCAAGGGAGTATGCAAAAGCATAGCAATCCCCAGTATGATATCGCGATCCCCTCAATAACGAGATGAGACTACGTTTTGAAGGGTCAAGTAGAACTAGAACTTTAATGACAGGGGATCTCCTTTTATGCAATGGTGCCCTCTGAAGGGCTACACCCACATAATTATCACAGCCAATTAGATACATGGTTCAACCCCCACGTCTCCTCCCCTCAGATAACAGGTAACACAATTAAAACAGACACAATTTTAACCACATTCTGGATGTACCCCAAAAACAGGGGGTACACCTTTAAGTCCAGCACCGTTCAATATCTCTCACCCAAGGGAACAACATATAAAAAAAAATGGCATGAATCAGACCAGGGGTTCAAAAGTTAGTAAAAGTATGTTTTTCACATAACACACAGACATGTCACATATCCCCCACACAATACACATATAGGACAATAGGTGTGGTCACCCCTCCCTGAGGCAACTTGATATAATCAGACAATGATTAAATCAGCCTTCTTTGTTCTTATCTGAGAATGAAAACAGTTTATACAATCGACTTTTCTTATCTGTAACAGGATTATCTATTAGCCTAGTAGTTTGATATTCTGAGCCAATATATTCTGTAGAACATAAAACAACATATCTACAGTACAGCAATGTGATCATATTTTAACCAAGAATTAAATAATCATAAAACAGGGTAAAACAGGGATGGGTTCCGTTACAGCTGGGGTCTGAGCGCATAAAACTACCGAATAGCGCTCAGATCCTCTTCACACAGTTCAATTGCCATGTAGCTAAAGTCTTTCCCATAGTCTTTCATTATATGAATGGGCTCCATGGCATAGCTTTCTGTGGTATCATGGTTCACACATGGCAAGTACCGAATGACCCCCCTGTATGTAAAGGGCCAGAATGAGTGACATACACTCTGGTATGGCCGAATACTGTGTTTGAAGGGCAATATGTACCAGGGAAATAGTCCCAGGGCAGGAGGCTGGCAAACAGTCCTCTCCAAGACAAAGTGGCGAAGGGCACTTCGTCACACATCTCCCCTTTGGGGGGAATGTCTAACCAGGCACCTGACCTTCTGCCGGTCAGTGCCTCCACCAACCCACAATAAACCAGTGCTAGAGCAGCCCCCCCACAACAACAAAGTGCAAGAGCAGCCCACCCACAACAAACAGTTACGGCACCTGGATATTTCGCTGTGGTGATGGGGCAACACGCTGAGGGGACTTGAGGGGCAGAGGCCAGCGGCACTCTGCCATGATGCCATCTCTTCTGCTGGTATAACCTGCAGGACATCCTGCTCTGTACAAGGGACAAAGGGAGGGCAGAGGCCGACTGCACTCTGCCCCGCTGTCAGCTCTTCTGCTGGGGTACTTGGGACATATTCCGGCTCAGTAGCCAGGGGAACGTGGGAGTCAGTGGGGGTTAACATTTCCTCTGTTAACCCTGGGGCCACATTAGGAGTTAGCTGGGGAGGGGAATTTGTACTTACCCCCTCCTCCGGTTGTCCCAGTGAGCGTAGTTGGGGATCTGGACAAGCTGTGGGCGCAGAGACCACGGTCCCATCTGCGCCGTCTGGGAGATTGGTGTCTCCCATGGTTAGGGTAAACTGTCGCTGGGGGGAGAGGACGACACCTTCTGCCCCCTGGGGTTCACACTGCCGCTGGGGGGGAAGGATGACATCTTCTGCCCCCTGGGATTCACACTGCCGCTGGGGGGGAAGGATGACACCTTCTGCCCCCTGGGGTTCACACTGCCGCTGGGGGGGAAGGATGACACCTTCTGCCCCCTGGGGTTCACACTGCTGCTGGGGGGGAAGGACGACACCTTCTGCCCCCTGGGGTTCACACTGCCGCTGGGGGGGAATGACGACACCTTCTTCCCCCTGGGGTTCACACTGCCGCTGGGGGGGAAGGACGACACCTTCTGCCCCCTGGGGTTCACACTGCCGCTGGGGGGGAAGGACGACACCTTCAGCCCCCTGGGGTTCACCCTGCCGCTTGGGGGGAAGCACGACACCTTCTGCCCCCTGGGGTTCACACTGCCGCTGGGGGGGAAGGACGACACCTTCTGCCACCTGGGGTTCACACTGCCGCTGGGGGGAAGGACGACACCTTCTGCCCCCTGGCGTTCACACTGCCGCTGGGGGGATGGACGACACCTTCTGTCCCCTGGGGTTCACACTGCCGCTGGGGGGGAAGGACGACACCTTCTGCCCCCTGTAGGGCCGGTAGAGAGACCTCGGTCCCATCTCTACCTGCCATCTGGAGGTCATCCCAGGACCAGTCAATGAAGTCTGTTTTTGCTTGTCGAGTAGGTTGGGGCTGCACGAAGCTGAGCAGGTGTTGGTAGTCCTGCTCCAGCTCCCACTCTCTCGTTACCAGGTGGGTCATGTCTTTGCTCACCTCGCCTTCGTCATCCCAGACATACATGCCCATCCGGTAGTCGTAGATGTCCCAAAACCTAGACTCCTCCGTGCTGCCAAGATCAATGTCGTCCTCCAAGGCATCCCATAATAAACCTGGGCCATCATAATCATCCCCCTCTGGTAAGTCGTGTTCAGCCGTCCAGGGGGTAAGTCGAACAGTATAACACCAGAGGGCCTGGTATGCGTTGTCTAGCCAGATCTCTCTCCGTACCAGGGTCTCTAGTCTTGTCACTCACTTATCCAGGGGCTGCTCTCCCAATAGATACAGCCGCATCGCCACACGCTTCTGTAGCCGCTGCTCATCACTGGGGAGACTCTCACCTCGCCGCCATTGGGCATCTTCCAGGGCATCATACCAGAGTTCCTTTCTGTCTGCATCCCTGTAGTCCGCGGCCTCCTCCTCATCCTCATCATGGAACGCTGTCCGAAAACTAGCCGGTTCCATCCTGCTGTAGCCAGGGGTGCTGTACGGATACTAGCGTTGCCCTCAATTTGTAACTCCAAACGTTACCGGTGTCTCTGTGCTGCTTTTCCTCTTACTAGGACACCATCCCACCGCTGCCAGCCAATGTAACGGATCTCCTGGCACCCGGACCGGGTACCTCCGTTGATAGACGCTTCCTAGTTTGCGCCAAGGCCTACAAGCACCGCACCAGACACCTCAACCACCACCGACTCCACAACCGCCGTAGTTTAGCTGGAGCTGCGCCTTCTTCCTTCCACCTTGTAGGAATCTCCATCATCCAGGACCGTGTGGGGAAGACCTCTCCTCCAGGGAGGACACATCAGGAACAAGCGTTCAGTAGTTACAGCTCAAGGGAGTATGCAAAAGCATAGCAATCCCCAGTATGATATCGCGATCCCCTCATCACGAGATGAGACTACGTTTTGAAGGGTCAAGTAGAACTAGAACTTTAATGACAGGGGATCTCCTTTTATGCAATGGTGCCCTCTGAAGGGCTACACCCACATAATTATCACAGCCAATTAGATACATGGTTCAACCCCCACGTCTCCTCCCCTCAGATAACAGGTAACACAATTAAAACAGACACAATTTTAACCACATTCTGGATGTACCCCAAAAACAGGGGGTACACCTTTAAGTCCAGCACCGTTCAATATCTCTCACCCAGGGGAACAACATATTAAAAAAAATGGCATGAATCAGACCAGGGGTTCAAAAGTTAGTAAAAGTATGTTTTTCACATAACACACAGACATGTCACATATCCCCCACACAATACACATATAGGACAATAGGTGTGGTCACCCCTCCCTGAGGCAACTTGATATAATCAGACAATGATTAAATCAGCCTTCTTTGCTCTTATCTGAGAATGAAAACCGTTTATACAATCAACTTTTCTTATCTGTAACAGGATTATCTATTAGCCTAGTAGTTTGATATTCTGAGCCAATATATTCTGTAGAACATAAAACAACATATCTACAGTACAGCAATGTGATCATATTTTAACCAAGAATTAAATAATCATAAAACAGGGTAAAACAGTGATGGGTTCCATTACAGCTGGGGTCTGAGCGCATAAAACTACCGAATAGCGCTCAGATCCTCTTCACACAGTTCAATTGCCATGTAGCTAAAGTTTTCCCCATAGTCTTTCATTATATGAATGGGCTCCATGGCATAGCTTTCTGTGGTATCATGGTTCACACATGGCAAGTACCGAATGACCCCCCTGTATGTAAAGGGCCAGAATGAGTGACATACACTCTGGTATGGCCGAATACTGTGTTTGAAGGGTAATATGTACCAGGGCCATAGTCGCAGGGCAGGAGGCTGGCAAACAGTCCTCTCCAAGACAAAGTGGCGAAGGGCACTTCGTCACAAATAGACTTCCTTATCTTATGAGGAGTCTCTGTAATAGGATTATCTCTTATGCCCAGGTCTGCAATAGTCTGGGCTAATATTCTGCAGAGCATAAACCAACATACATACAGTATAATAGTAAGATCATATTTTAACCATAATAATAACCATAAAACAGGGTAAAACAGTGATGGGTTCCGTCCGCGAGACCATAAGCCGGCATACACGGTCTGATCCCAACGGATCGGCCTGGGGATGTCCGGACAAAAGTGTTTGTTGGTCAATTCTCTAGTTTGACAACCCATCAGCATTACTGCAATTCACATTTACTCACATTTCACATATCCCCAGATAGCTGGGATCTGAGCGCACAAAACTACCGAATAACGCTCAGATCCTATTCACACAGTTCAATTGCCATGTAGCTAAAGTCTTTCCCATAGTCTTTCATTATATGAATGGGCTCTATGGCATAGTTATCTGGGGTATCACCGCTCCCACAGGGCAAGTACAGAATGACCCCCCTGTATGTAAAGGGCCAGAATGAGTGACATACACTCTGGTATGGCCGAATACTGTTTTTAAAGGGTAATATGTCCCAGGGCCATAGTCGCAGGGCAGGAGGCTGGCAAACAGTCCTCTCCAAGACAAAGTGGCGAAGGGCACTTTGTCACACATCTCCCCTTTGGGGGGAAGTCTAACCAGGCACCTGACCTTGTGCCGGTCAGTGCCTCCGTTAGACGATCCACCAACCCACAATTAAACCAGTGCTAGAGCAGCCCCCCCCCCCCACAACAACAAAGTGCAAGAGCAGCCCACCCACAACAAATACTTACTGCACCTGGATATTTCGCTGTGGTGATGGGGCAACACGCTGAGGGGACTTGAGGGGCAGAGGCCAGCGGCACTCTGCCCTGATGCCATCTCTTCTGCTGGTATAACCTGCAGGACATCCTGCTCTGTACAAGGGACAAAGGGAGGGCAGAGGCCGACTGCAATCTGCCCCGCTGTCAGCTCTTCTGCTGGGGTACTTGGGACATATTCCGGCTCAGTAGCCAGGGAAACGTGGGGGTCAGTGGGGGTTAACATTTCCTCTGTTAACCCATTAGAAGTTAGCTGGGGAGGGGAATTTGTACTTACCCCCTCCTCCGGTTGTCCCAGTGAGGGTAGTTGGGGATCTGGACAGGCTGTGGGCGCAGAGACCACGGTCCCATCTGCGCTCTCTGGGAGATTGGTGTCTCCCCTTGTTAGGGTAAACTGTCGCTGGGGAGGAAGGACGACACCTTCTGCCCCCTGTGGTTCACACTGCCGCTGGGGGGGAAGGACGACACCTTCTGCCCCCTGGGGTTCAAACTGCCGCTGGGGGGGAAGGACGACACCTTCTGCCCCCTGGGGTTCACACGGCCGCTGGGGGGGAAGGACGACACCTTCTGCCCCCTGGGGTTCACACTGCCGCTGGGCGGGAAGGACGACACCTTCTGCCCCCCTGGGGTTCACACTGCCGCTGGGGGGGATGGATGACACCTTCTGCCCCCTGTGGTTCACACTGCCGCTGGATGGGAAGGACGACACCTTCTGCCCCCTGGGGTTCACACTGCTGCTGGGGGGGAAGGACGACACCTTCTTCCCCCTGCGGTTCACACTGCCGCTGGGGGGGGGGGGAGGACGACACCTTCTGCCCCCTGAGGTTCACACTGCCGCTGGGGGGGAAGGACGACACCTTCTGCCCTCTGGGGTTCACACGGCCTCTGGGGGGGAAGGACGACACCTTCTGCCCCCTGGGGTTCACACTGCCGCTGGGGGGGATGGACGACACCTTCTGCCCCCTGTGGTTCACACTGCCGCTGGAGGGGACGGACGACACCTTCTGCCCCCTGGGGTTCACACTGCCGCTGGGGGGGAAGGACGACACCTTCTGCCCCCTGCGGTTCACACTGCCGCTGGGGGGGGAGGACGACACCTTCTGCCCCATGGGGTTCACACTGCCGCTGGGGGGGGAAGGACGATACCTTCTGCCCCCTGGGGTTCACACTGCTGCTGGGGGGGAAGGACGACACCTTCTGCCCCCTGTAGGGCCGGTAGAGAGACCTCTGTCCCATCTCTACCTGCCATCTGGAGGTCATCCCAGGACCAGTCAATGAGGTCTCGTTCTGCTTGTCGAGTAGGTTGGGGCTGCACGAAGCTGAGCAGGTGTTGGTAGTCCTGCTCCAGCTCCCACTCTCTCGTTACCAGGTGGGTCATGTCTTTGCTCACCTCGCCTTCGTCAACCCAGACATACATGCCTATCCGGTAGTCGTAGATGTCCCAAAACCTAGACCCCTCCGTGCTGCCAAGATCAATATCGTCCTCCAAGGCATCCCATAATAAACCCGGGCCATCATAATCATCCCCCTCCGGTAAGTCGTGTTCAGACGTCCAGGGGGTAAGTTGAACGGTATGCCACCAGAGGGCCTGGTATGCGTTGTCTAGCCAGATATCTCGCCATACCAGGGTCTCTAGTCTTGTCACCCACTCATCCAGGGGCTGCTCTCCCAATAGATACATCCGCATCGCCACACGCTTCTGTAGCCGCTGCTCATCACTGGGGAGACTCTCACCTCGCCGCCATTGGGCATCTTCCAGGGCATCATACCAGAGTTCCTTTCTGTCTGCATCCCTGTAGTCCGCGGCCGCCTCCTCCTCCTCATCATGGAACGCTGTCCGAAAACTAGCCGGTTCCATCCTGCTGTAGCCAGGGGCGCTGTACGGATACTAGCGTTGCCCTCAATTTGTAACTGCAAACGTTACCAGTGTCTCCGGGCTGCTTTTCCTCGTTCTAGGACGCCATCCCACCACTGCCACCAATGTAACGAATCTGCTGGCACCCCGACTGGGTACCTCCATTGATGGACGCGTCCTAGCTTGCGCCGAGGCCTACAAGCACTGCACCGGACACCACAACCACCACAGACTCCACAACCGCCGTAGCTTAACTGGAGCCGCGCCGTCTTCCTTCCACCCTGTATGAATCTCCAGCATCCAGGATCGTGTGGGGAAGACCTCTCCTCCAAGGAGAGTACATAAGGAACAAGGATTCAGTAGTTTAAAGCTCAAGGGAGTATGCAAAGCATAGCAATCCTCAGTATAATATAGCAATTCCCTCCAAGAACGAGACAAGGCTACATTTTGAAGGGTCAAGTAGAACTCTCTTGCTGGCACACCCAGCCTGGTTTTTATTACAGTCAGGTACAAACAGAACACACCCAGGGGGGAGGCATAGAACAATCAATAACACAGTAGTAACGCCCACAGTTTACCTCCCCTTTTTTTGTGAGATAATTGAGTTTATTACTGTATCTACTCAATTATCTCCCAGCTAAAACCTACACATTTTTATAACTTTATGATTTTACATAGTACATAAATAAATCTTACATTTTTATGAGCAACATAAATTGTGGAACAACATATTAAAAAATGGCATGAATCAGACCAGGGGTTCAAAAGTTAATAAAAGTATCTTTTACACATAACACACAGACATTTCACATATCCCCCATAGTTGGCCACACAATACACATATAGGGACAATAGGTGGGTCACACCTCTCTGAGGCTACCTGACAACTTTGATACAATCCGACATGGATTAGATCATCCTTCTTTGTTCTTATGTCTGAGAATGAAAACACTTTATACAATAGACTTCCTTATCTTATGAGGAGTCTCTGTAATAGGATTATCTCTTATGCCCAGGTCTGGAATAGTCTGGGCTAATATTCTGCAGAGCATAAACCAACATACATACAGTATAATAGTAGGATCATATTTTAACCATAATAATAACCATAAAACAGGGTAAAACAGTGATGGGTTCCGTTACAATATATATCACACACACACACACCTGTATATATATCACATACACAAACACACCTGTATATATATCACACACACACCTGTATATATATCAAACACACGCCTGTATATATATCACATACACACACCTGTATATATATCACATACACACACACACCTGTATATATATATCACACACACACCTGTATATATATCAAACACACGCCTGTATATATATCACATACAAACACCTGTATATATATCACACACACCTGTATATATATATATATATATATCACATACACACACCTGTATATATATCACACACACACAAACACCTGTATATATATATATCACACACACACACACACCTGTATATATATCACACATACACACACCTGTATATATATATATATCACACACACACACATGTATATATATATATATATATCACACACACACACACACACCTGTATATATATCACACACACACCTGTATATATATATCACACACACACACACACCTGTATATATATATCACATACACACACCTGTATATATATCACACATACAAACACACCTGTATATATATCACATACACACACCTGTATATATATCACACACACAGCTGTATATATATCACACACACACCTGTATATATATATCACACACACACCTGTATATATATATCACACACACACCTGTATCTATATATCACACACACACATGTATATATATATCACACACACACATGTATATATATATCACACACACACACCTGTATATATATCACACACACCTGTATATATATCACACACACATCTGTATATATATTAAACACGCACACACCTGTATATATCACACACACACACCTGTATATATATCACACACACACCTGTATATATATCACACACACACGTGTATATATATCACATGCACAGATCTGTATATATATATCACACACACACACGTGTAAATATTACACACACACACACACCTGTATATATATCAAACACACACACCTGTATATATATATATCACACACACACCTTTATATATATCACACACACACCTGTATATATATCACACACACACCTGTATATATATCACACACACACACACACACCTGTATATATCACACACACACACAACTGTATATATATCACACACACACACCTGTATATATATCACATACACACCTGTATATTTATCACACACACACCTGTATATATATATATCACACACACACCTGTATATATCACACACACACACACCTGTATATATCACACACACACACCTGTATATATATCACACACACACACCTGTATATATATCACACTCACACACCTGTATATATATCACACACACCTGTATATATATCACGCACACCTGTATATATATATCACACACACACACACCTGTATATATATTACACACACACATCTGTATATATTACACACACTCTATATATTTACTCTCCAGTTTTATCCCAATAATGTGTAATTTGAGACCTTTCTGTGATATTTTACTCTTCTGACAACAGCCTTAATTAGCAAAGGGACCTGTTGATATGTAAATGAGCAGCTTAACGAGGTTCACATACAGGCACACAGGTAACACAAAGCTGGAAATGTATGTAGTTACAGATGCACAGGTTACACAGAGCTGTACACGTATGTAGGTACAGGCATGAACAGATGCACAGGTAACACAGAGCTGTACACGTATGTAGGTACAGGCATGCACAGATGCACAGGTAACACAGAGCTGTACACGTATGTAGGTACAGGCATGAACAGATGCACAGGTAACACAGAGCTGTACACGTATGTAGGAACAGGCATGCACAGATGCACAGGTAACACAGAGCTGTACACGTATGTAGGTACAGGCATGAACAGATGCACAGGTAACACAGAGTTGTGCACGTATGTAGGCACAGATCCACTGTTAACACAGAGTTGTACACGTATGTAGGTACAGGCAAGAACAGATGCACTGATACTACAGCAAAGTTACTTTTCCCAATTACTTTTCTGTGTTCTTCTCTAATTGGGGCGGTGGGGTCCCAGGAGACGTGTCCTGTATACATTAAAAATTCTGCCCCTACGGCTTCCTGAGATCAGATAGATGGAAATTACTACCCCCGACTACACCCCCCAAACCGCTCACACATGAAGATGGGAGCAAGGGAGAGCTTGAAGGGGTAGACTGCAAGCTCTGGAGTCTAAGTGTGAGCCATGAGAGCTCTCCAGACTTCACTGGTCTCTTCCTCACCTATAGAGGGCTCTCTAGAACTCACAGGTCTCTTCCTCACCTATACAGAGCCCTCCAGACCTCACAGGTCTCTTCCTCACCTATACAGAGCTCTCCAGACCTCACAGGTCTCTTCCTCACCTGTACAGAGCTCTCCAGGCCTCACGGGTCTCTTCTTCACCTGTACCAAGTGTAACGGATCTACTGGCACCCCGACCGGGTACCTCCGTTGATAGACGCGTCCTAGTTTGCGCCGAGGCCTACAAGCACCGCACCGGACACCTCAACCACCACAGACTCCACAACCGCCGTAGTTTAGCTGGAGCCGCGCCGTCTTCCTTCCACCCTGTATGAATCTCCAGCATCCAGGACCATGTGGGGAAGACCTCTCCTCCAAGGAGGACACCTTAGTAACAAGCTTTCAGTAGTTACAGCTCAAGGGAGTATGCAAAAGCATAGCAATCCCCAGTAGGATATAGTGATCCCCTCTAAGAACGAGATGAGACTACATTTTGAAGGGTCAATTAGAACTATTCTTTAATGACAGGGGATCTCCTTTTATGCAATGGTGCCCTCTGAAGGGCTACACCCACATAATTATCACAGCCAATTATATACATGGTTCAACCCCCACGTCTCCTCCCCTCAGATAACAGGTAACACAATTAAAACAGACACAATTTTAACCACATTCTGGATGTACCCCAAAAACAGGGGGTACACCGTTAAGTCCAGCACCGTTCAATATCTTTCACCCAGGGGAACACCATATTAAAAAATGGCATGAATCAGACCAGGGGTTCAAAAGTTAGTAAAAGTATGTTTTTCACATAACACACAGACATTTCACATATCCCCCACACAATACACATATAGGACAATAGGTGTGGTCACCCCTCCCTGAGGCAACTTGATATAATCAGACAATGATTAAATCATCCTTCTTTGTTCTTATCTGAGAATGAAAACACTTTATACAATCGACTCCCTTATCTGTAACAGGATTATCTCTCCTGCCAAGTTCTGCACTAGCCTGGGGCCAATATTCTGCAGAGCATAAACCAACATACATACAGTATATTACTAGGATCATATTTTAACCAAGAATGAAATAACCATAAACAGGGTAAAACAGTGATGGGTTCAGTTACAGCTGGGGTCTGAGCGCACACAACTACCGAATATCGCTCAGATCCTCTTCACACAGTTCAATTGCCATGTAGCTAAAGTCTTTCCCATAGTCTTTCATTATATGAATGGGCTCCATGGCATAGCTATCTGTGGTATCATGGTTCACACAGGGCAAGTACCGAATGACCCCCCTGTATGTAAAGGGCCAGAATGAGTGACATACACTCTGGTATGGCCGAATACTCTGTTTAAAGGGCAATATGTCCCAGGGCCATAGTCGCAGGGCAGGAGGCTGGCAAACAGTCGTCTCCAAGACAAAGTGGCGAAGGGCACTTCGTCACACCAA
This sequence comes from Discoglossus pictus, assembly GCA_027410445.1. NCBI lineage: Eukaryota > Metazoa > Chordata > Amphibia > Anura > Alytidae > Discoglossus > Discoglossus pictus. The sequence goes on from CM050173.1 coordinate 121,376,522, forward strand.
GCCCTCCAGACGTCACAGGTCTCTTCTTCTCCTGTAGAGAGCTCTCCAAACCTCACAGGTCTCTTCTTCACCTGTATAGAGCTCTCCGGACCTCACAGGTCTCTTCCTCACCTATACAGAGCTCTCCAGACCACACAGGTCTCTTCCTCAGCTGTACAGAGCTCTCCAGGCCTCACTAGTCTCTTCCTCACCTGTACAGAGCTCTCCAAATCTCACAGGTCTCTTTCTCACCTGTACAGAGCTCTCCAGACCTCACAGGTCTCTTCTTCACCTGGACAGAGCTCTCCAGACCTCACATGTCTCTTCTTTACCTGTACAGAGCCCTTCAGACCTCACAGGTCTCTTCTTCACCTGTACAGAGCTCTCCGGACCTCACAGGTCTCTTCTTCACCTGTACCAAGCCCTCCAGACCTCACAGGTTTCTTCTTCACCTCTATAGAGCTCTTCAGACCTCACAGGTCTCTTCTTCACCTCTATAGAGCTCTCCAGACCTCACAGGTCTCTTCTTCACCTCTATAGAGCTCTCCAGACCTCACAGGTCTCTTCCTCACCTGTACAGAGCTCTCCAGACCTCACAGGTCTCTTCCTCACCTGTACAGAGCTCCCCAGACTTCACAGGTCTCTTCTTTACCTGTACAGAGCCCTTTAGACCTCACAGGTCTCCTCCTCACCTGTACAGAGCTCTCCAGACCTCACAGGTCTCTTCCTCACCTGTACAGAGCTCTCCAGACCTCACAGGTCTCTTCCTCACCTGTACAGAGCTCTCCAGACCTCACAGGTCTCTTCTTTACCTGTACAGAGCTCTCCGGACCTCACAGGTCTCTTCTTCACCTGTACCAAGCCCTCCAGACCTCACAGGTTTCTTCTTCACCTCTATAGAGCTCTCCAGACCTCACAGGTCTCTTCCTCACCTGTACAGAGCTCTCCAGACCTCACGGGTCTCTTCCTCACCAGTACAGAGCTCTCCAGACCTCACAGGTCTCCTCCTCACCTGTACAGAGCTCTCCAGGCCTCACTGGTCTCTTCTTCACCTGTACCAAGCCCTCCAGACGTCACAGGTCTCTTCTTCACCTGTAGAGAGCTCTCCAGACCTCACAGGTCTCCTCCTCACCTGTACAGAGCTCTCCAGACCTAACAGGTGTCTTCCTCACCTGTACAGAGCTCTCTGGACCTCACAGGTCTCTTCTTCACCTGTGCCAAGCCCTCCAGACCTCACAGGTCTCTTCCTCACCTGTACAGAGCTCTCCAGACCACACAGGTCTCTTCCTCAGCTGTACAGAGCTCTCCAGGCCTCACTAGTCTCTTCCTCACCTGTACAGAGCTCTCCAAATCTCACAGGTCTTTTTCTCACCTGTACAGAGCTCTCCAGACCTCACAGGTCTCTTCTTTACCTGTACAGAGCCCTTCAGACCTCACAGGTCTCTTCCTCACCTGTACAGAGCTCTCCGGACCTCACAGGTCTCTTCTTCACCTGTACCAAGCCCTCCAGACCTCACAGGTTTCTTCTTCACCTCTATAGAGCTCTCCAGACCACACAGGTCTCTTCTTCACCTCTATAGAGCTCTCCAGACCTCACAGGTCTCTTCTTCACCTCTATAGAGCTCTCCAGACCTCACAGGTCTCTTCCTCACCTGTACAGAGCTCTCCAGACCTCACAGGTCTCTTCCTCACCTGTACAGAGCTCTCCAGACCTCACAGGTCTCTTCTTTACCTGTACAGAGCCCTTTAGACCTCACAGGTCTCCTCCTCACCTGTACAGAGCTCTCCAAATCTCACAGGTCTCTTCCTCACCTGTACAGAGCTCTCCAGACCTCACAGGTCTCTTCTTTACCTGTACAGAGCCCTTCAGATCTCACAGGTCTCTTCTTCACCTCTATAGAGCTCTCCAGGCCTCACTAGTCTCTTCCTCACCTGTACAGAGCTCTCCAAATCTCACAGGTCTCTTTCTCACCTGTACAGAGCTCTCCAGACCTCACAGGTCTCTTCTTTACCTGTACAGAGCACTCCATGCCTCACAGGTCTCTTCCTCACCTGTACAGAGCTCTCCGGACCTCACAGGTCTCTTCTTCACCTGTACCAAGCCCTCCAGACCTCACATTTTTCTTCTTCACCTCTATAGAGCTCTCCAGACCTCACAGGTCTCTTCTTTACCTGTACAGAGCCCTTCAGATCTCACAGGTCTCTTCTTCACCTCTATAGAGCTCTCCAGACCTCACAGGTCTCTTCCTCACCTGTACAGAGCTCTCCAGACCTCACAGGTCTCTTCCTCACCTGTACAGAGCTCTCCAGACCTCACAGGTCTCTTCTTTACCTGTACAGAGCCCTTTAGACCTCACAGGTCTCCTCCTCACCTGTACAGAGCTCTCCAAATCTCACAGGTCTCTTCCTCACCTGTACAGAGCTCTCCAGACCTCACAGGTCTCTTCCTCACCTGTACAGAGCTCTCCAGACCTCACAGGTCTCTTCTTTACCTGTACAGAGCCCTTCAGATCTCACAGGTCTCTTCCTCACCTGTATAGAGCTCTCCGGACCTCACAGGTCTCCTCTTCTTCACCTGTACCAAGCCCTCCAGAACTCACAGGTCTCTTTTTCACCTCTATAGAGCTCTCCAGACCTCACAGGTCTCTTCCTCACCTGTACAGAGCTCTCCAGACCTCACAGGTCTCTTCCTCACCTGTACAGAGCTCTCCAAACCTCACAGGTCTCTTCTTCACCTGTATAGAGCTCTCCGAATCTCACAGGTCTCTTCCTCACCTATACAGAGCTCTCCGGACCTCACAGGTCTCTTCTTCACCTGTGCCAAGCCCTCCAGACCTCACAGGTCTCTTCCTCACCTGTAAAGAGCTCTCCAGACCACACAGGTCTCTTCCTCAGCTGTACAGAGCTCTCCAGGCCTCACTAGTCTCTTCCTCACCTGTACAGAGCTCTCCAAATCTCACAGGTCTTTTTCTCACCTGTACAGAGCTCTCCAGACCTCATAGGTCTCTTCTTCACCTGGACAGAGCTCTCCAGACCTCACAGGTCTCTTCTTTACCTGTACAGAGCCCTTCAGACCTCACAGGTCTCTTCCTCACCTGTACAGAGCTCTCCGGACCTCACAGGTCTCTTCTTCACCTGTACCAAGCCCTCCAGACCTCACAGGTTTCTTCTTCACCTCTATAGAGCTCTCCAGACCTCACAGGTCTCTTCTTCACCTCTATAGAGCTCTCCAGACCTCACAGGTCTCTTCTTCACCTCTATAGAGCTCTCCAGACCTCACAGGTCTCTTCTTCACCTCTATAGAGCTCTCCAGACCTCACAGGTCTCTTCCTCACATGTACAGAGCACTCCAGACCTCACAGGTCTCTTCCTCACCTGTACAGAGCTCTCCAGACCTCACAGGTCTCTTCTTTACCTGTACAGAGCCCTTTAGACCTCACAGGTCTCCTCCTCACCTGTACAGAGCTCTCCAAATCTCACAGGTCTCTTCCTCACCTGTACAGAGCTCTCCAGACCTCACAGGTCTCTTCTTTACCTGTACCAAGCCCTCCAGACCTCACAGGTCTCTTCTTCACCTCTATAGAGCTCTCCAGACCTCACAGGTCTCTTCCTCACCTGTACAGAGCTCTCCAGACCTCACAGGTCTCTTCCTCACCTGTACAGAGCTCTCCAAACCTCACAGGTCTCTTCTTCACCTGTATAGAGCTCTCCGGATCTCACAGGTCTCTTCCTCACCTATACAGAGCTCTCCGGACCTCACAGGTCTCTTCTTCACCTGTGCCAAGCCCTCCAGACCTCACAGGTCTCTTCCTCACCTGTACAGAGCTCTCCAGACCTCACAGGTCTCCTCCTCACCTGAACAGAGCTCTCCAGGCCTCACTGGTCTCTTTTTCACCTGTACCAAGCCCTCCAGACGTCACAGGTCTCTTCTTCACCTGTAGAGAGCTCTCCAAACCTCACAGGTCTCTTCTTCACCTGTATAGAGCTCTCTAGACCTCACAGGTCTCCTCCTCACCTGTACAAAGCTCTCCAGACCTAACAGGTGTCTTCCTCACCTGTACAGAGCTCTCCGGACCTCACAGGTCTCTTCTTTACCTGTGCCAAGCCCTCCAGACCTCACAGGTCTCTTCCTCACCTGTACAGAGCTCTGAAGACCACACAAGTCTCTTCCTCAGCTGTACAGAGCTCTCCAGGCCTCACTGGTCTCTTCCTCACCTGTACAGAGCCCTCCAGACCTCACATGTCTATTCTTCACCTGTGTAGAGCTCTCCAAACCTCACTGGTCTCTTACTCACCTATACAGAGCTCTCTGAACCTCACTGGTCTCTTCCTCACCTGTACAGAGCCCTCCAGACCTCACAAGTAGCTTCCTTGCCTGTATAGAGCTCTCCGGACCTCACATGTCTCTTCCTCACCTGTACAGAGCTCTCCGGACCTCACAGGTCTCTTCCTCACCTGTACAGAGCTCTCAAGACCTAACAGGTCTCTTCCTCACCTGTACGGAGCTCTCCAGACCTCACAGGTCTCTACCTCACCTATACAGAGCCCTCCAGACCTCACATGTCTCTTCTTCCCCTGTATAGAGCTCTCCAGACCTCACAGGTCTCTTCCTCACATGTACAGAGCTCTCCAAACCTCACTGGTCTCTTCCTCACCTATACAGAGCTCTCTGAACTTCACTGGTCTCTTCCTCACCTGTACAGAGCCCTCCAGACATCACAAGTCTCTTCCTCACCTGTACAGAGCTCTCCGGACCTCACAGGTCTCTTTCTCACCTGTACAGAGCTCTCCAGACCACACAAGTCTCTTCCTCAGCTGTACAGAGCTCTCCAGGCCTCACTGGTCTCTTCATCACCTGTACAGAGCTCTCCAGGCCTCACTGGTCTCTTCCTTACCTGTACAGAGCCCTCCAGACCTCACAAGTCTCTTCCTCACCTGTACAGAGCTCTCCAGACCTCACAGGTCTCTTCCTTACCTGTACAGAGCCCTCCAGGCCTCACAGGTCTCTTCCTCACCTGTACTCTTCCTCACATGTACAGAGCTCTCCAAACCTCACTGGTCTCTTCCTCACCTATACAGAGCTCTCTGAACCTCACTGGTCTCTTCCTCACCAGTACAGAGCCCTCCAGACCTCACAAGTTTCTTCCTCGCCTGTGCAGAGCTCTCCGGACCTCACAGGTCTCTTCCTCACCTGTACAGAGCTCTCCAGACCTCACAGGTCTCTTCCTCACCTGTACAGAGCTCTCCAGACCTCACTGGTCTCTTCCTCACCTGTACAGAGCTCTCCAGACCTCACAGGTCTCTTCTTTACCTGTACAGAGCCCTTTAGACCTCACAGGTCTCCTCCTCACCTGTACAGAGCCCTTCAGACCTCACAAGTCTCTTCCTCACCTGTACAAAGCTCTCCGGACCTCCCAGGTCTCTTCCTCACCTGTACAGAGCTCTCCGGACCTCACAGGTCTCTTCCTCACCTGTACAGAGCTCTCCAGACCTCACTGGTCTCTTCCTCACCTGTACAGAGCCCTCCCGGCCTCACAGGTCTCTTCCTCACCTGTACTCTTCCTCACATGTACAGAGCTCTCCAAACCTCACTGGTCTCTTCCTCGCCTATACAGAGCTCTCTGAACTTCACTGGTCTCTTCCTCACCTGTAAAGAGCCCTCCAGACCTCACAAGTCTCTTCCTCACCTGTACAGAGCTCTCCGGACCTCACAGGTCTCTTCCTCACCTGTACAGAGCTCTCCGGACCTCACAGGTCTCTTCCTCACCTGTACAGAGCTCTCCAGACCTCAAAGGTCTCTTCCTCACCTGTACAGAGCCCTCCAGGCCTCACAGGTCTCTTCCTCACCTGTACTCTTCCTCACATGTACAGAGCTCTCCAAACCTCACTGGTCTCTTCCTCACCTGTACAGAGCTCTCTGAACCTCACTGGTCTCTTCCTCACCTGTACAGAGCTCTCCAGACCTCACTGGTCTCTTCCTCACCTGTACAGAGCCCTCCAGGCCTCACAGGTCTCTTCCTCACCTGTACTCTTCCTCACATGTACAGAGCTCTCCAAACCTCACTGGTCTCTTCCTCACCTATACAGAGCTCTCTGAACCTCACAAGTCTCTTCCTCACCTGTACAGAGCTCTCCGGACCTCACAGGTCTCTTCCTCACCTGTACAGAGCTCTCCGGACCTCACAGGTCTCTTCCTCACCTGTACAGAGCTCTCCGGACCTCAAAGGTCTCCTCTTTACCTGTACAGATCTCTCCTGACCTCACATGTCTCTTCCTCACCTGTACAGAGCCCTTCAGACCTCACAAGTCTCTTCCTCACCTGGACAGAGCTCTCCGGACCTCACAGGTCTCTTCCTCACCTGTACAGAGCTCTCCGGACCTCACAGGTCTCTTCCTCACCTGTACAGAGCTCTCCGGACCTCACAGGTCTCCTCCTCACCTGTACAGATCTCTCCAGACCTCACAGGTCTCTTCCTCACCTGTACAGAGCCCTCCAGACCTCACAAGTCTCTTCCTCACCTGTACAGAGCTCTCCGGACCTCCCAGGTCTCTTCCTCACCTGTACAGAGCTCTCCGGACCTCACAGGTCTCTTCCTCACCTGTACAGAGCTCTCCAGACCTCACTGGTCTCTTCCTCACCTGTACAGAGCCCTCCAGGCCTCACAGGTCTCTTCCTCACCTGTACTCTTCCTCACATGTACAGAGCTCTCCAAACCTCACTGGTCTCTTCCTCACCTATACAGAGCTCTCTGCACCTCGCTGGTCTCTTCCTCACCTGTACAGAGCTCTCCAGACCTCACTGGTCTCTTCCTCACCTGTACAGAGCCCTCCAGGCCTCACAGGTCTCTTCCTCACCTGTACTCTTCCTCACATGTACAGAGCTCTCCAAACCTCACTGGTCTCTTCCTCACCTATACAGAGCTCTCTGAACCTCACTGGTCTCTTCCTCACCTATACAGAGCTCTCTGAACCACACTGGTCTCTTCCTCACCTGTACAGAGCTCTCCAGACCTCACAAGTCTCTTCCTCGCCTGGACAGAGCTCTCCGGACCTCACAGGTCTCTTCCTCACCTGTACAGAGCTCTCCGGACATCACAGGTCTCTTCCTCACCTGTACAGAGCTCTCCGGACCTCACAGGTCTCTTCCTCACCTGTACAGATCTCTCCAGACCTCACAGGTCTCTTCCTCACCTGTACAGAGCCCTTCAGACCTCACAAGTCTCTTCCTCACCTGGACAGAGTTCTCCGGACCTCACAGGTCTCTTCCTCACCTGTACAGAGCTCTCCGGACCTCACAGGTCTCTTCCTCACCTGTACAGAGCTCTCCGGACCTCACAGGTCTCCTCCTCACCTGTACAGATCTCTCCTGACCTCACAGGTCTCTTCCTCTCCTGTACAGAGCTCTCCGGACCTCACAGGTCTCTTCCTCACCTGTACAGAGCCCTCCAGACCTCACAAGTCTCTTCCTCACCTGTACAGAGCTCTCCGGACCTCCCAAGTCTCTTCCTCACCTGTACAGAGCTCTCCGGACCTCACAGGTCTCTTCCTCACCTGTACAGAGCTCTCCAGACCTCACTGGTCTCTTCCTCACCTGTACAGAGCCCTCCAGGCCTCACAGGTCTCTTCCTCACCTGTACTCTTCCTCACATGTACAGAGCTCTCCAAACCTCACTGGTCTCTTCCTCACCTATACAGAGCTCTCTGAACCTCACTGGTCTCTTCCTCACCTGTACAGAGCTCTCCAGACCTCACTGGTCTCTTCCTCACCTGAACAGAGCCCTCCAGGCCTCACAGGTCTCTTCCTCACCTGTACTCTTCCTCACATGTACAGAGCTCTCCAAACCTCACTGGCCTCTTCCTCACCTATACAGAGCTCTCTGAACCTCACTGGTCTCTTCCTCACCTGTACAGAGCTCTCCAGACCTCACTGGTCTCTTCCTCACCTGAACAGAGTCCTCCAGGCCTCACAGGTCTCTTCCTCACCTGTACTCTTCCTCACATGTACAGAGCTCTCCAAACCTCACTGGCCTCTTCCTCACCTATACAGAGCTCTCTGAACCTCACAAGTCTCTTCCTTACCTGTACAGAGCTCTCCGGACCTCACAGGTCTCTTCCTCACCTGTACAGAGCTCTCCGGACCTCACAGGTCTCTTCCTCACCTGTACAGAGCTCTCCGGACCTCACAGGTCTCCTCCTCACCTGTACAGAGCTCTCCGGACCTCACAGGTCTCTTCCTCACCTGTACAGAGCTCTCCGGACCTCACAGGTCTCTTCCTCACCTGTACAGAGCTCTCCGGACCTCACAGGTCTCCTCCTCACCTGTACAGATCTCTCCAGACCTCACAGGTCTCTTCCTCACCTGTACAGAGCCCTTCAGACCTCACAAGTCTCTTCCTCACCTGGACAGAGCTCCCCGGACCTCACAGGTCTCTTCCTCACCTGTACAGAGCTCTCCGGACCTCACAGGTCTCTTCCTCACCTGTACAGAGCTCTCCGGACCTCACAGGTCTCCTCCTCACCTGTACAGATCTCTCCTGACCTCACAGGTCTCTTCCTCACCTGTACAGAGCTCTCCAGACCTCACAGGTCTCTTCCTCACCTGTACAGAGCTCTCCGGACCTCACAGGTCTCCTCCTCACCTGTACAGATCTCTCCTGACCTCACAGGTTTCTTCCTCACCTGTACCAAGCCATCTGGCCCTTACAGGTCTCTACAGATATTAATCAGTCAGTTTGATGTGAGGATGTCGTGCATTTCGCAGTAATAATAATATAACATGGTGGTACATGCATGAGCACAGACATAGTACATTCCTACCCCACAGAGCTTGCACTCTATTATCATTGCCTAGATGTTGCTCGGTTGCCCAGGTAACAGCACACACTCTACGCGCAGGGTCAGGCATCGCTACCCTCCTAATCTCAACACAAACTGTCACCAAGGAAACGGCCCCACACCCAGGAGGAGAGGGATTTACCCTTTGTGTGCTGAATCTTGGCCCCTCCAAATACTGCCTTACAGGACTGCCCCTCCTCTCTGTATCACAATTAGATTGTAAGCTCAGTGGGACAGGTGACAATATCATCATCTAGTGAAATAAATATATCACATGGTAACAGGATGGACATTCAGTAATTACTGACAATCAGCTCTAATATTCCTGGCACACAGTGGGTTAAATATCAGTCACCCAACGTAGGGCAAAGCACAAGGCTGACAGCGTGGGGCATTCTGGGGTCACTAGGCAGGGGGTAAATGGTTCATTGGGAAGAGGAGTGAACACGTATGACAGGTTAACGGGTCTCCTTAATGTGTGTGTGTGTGTGTGTGTGGGGGGGGGGGGGGGTTCAAATACAGAAGTATTTTCTTTAATAAATAGATTTTGTAATCACAACCTGAGTATCTTAATATGTACATGTGTGTCACATGTGACTGTGCTCACGATACATGGGTGCAGATACATATGAGACATAATACACTGGTGCAAAGTTACATATGACACATGAAACATTGGTGCACAGTTGCATATGACACATAGGTGCACTGTTACATGTGAGACATGATACATTGGTGCACAGTTAAATATGACACATGAAACATTGGTGCACAGTTGCATATGACACATAGGTGCACAGTTACATGTGAGACATGATACATTGGTGCACAGTTACATATGACACATGAAACATTGGTGCACAGTTGCATATGACACATAGGTGCACAGTTACATGTGAGACATGATACATTGGTGCACAGTTACATATGACACATAGGTGCACAGTTACATGTGAGACATGATACATTGGTGCACAGTTAGATATGACACATGATACACAAGTGCACATATATACGTATGATACATGATAAACAAATGTTACATGTGTCACACACTACATGGGTGCAGATACATATGAGGCATGATACATTGGCACACAGTTACATATGACTCATGGTAGAAAAGTGCACAGTTACATATGAAACATGATACATACGTGTACAGTTACATGTGAGACATGATACACAAGTGTACAGTTACATATGACACACAAGTGCAGAATTACAAAGGATACATGATACATGAGTGCACAGCTACATATGAGACATGATCAGCAAGTGCACAGTTTCACATGAGACATTGTACACAAGTGCACAATGACATATGACACATGATACACAGTTACATATGAGACATGATACATCGGTGTGCATTTACATACGAGTCATGATAAGCAAGTGCACAGTTACAAATGATACATGATAAATGAGTGCACGGTTACATATGCTACATGGGTGTGCAGTTACATATGAGACATGATACATGAGTGCACAGTTACATATGGCACACAATACACCTGTGCGCAGTTACATATGATACATGATACATGAGTGCACAGTTACATATGGCACACAATACACCTGTGCACAGTTGCATATGACACATGATACACTAGTGCACACTTACATACAATACATGATAAATAATTGCACGGTTACATATGAGACATGATACATTGGTGCACAGTGACACATGAGACATGGTACACAAGTGCACAATGACATATCATACACAAGTGCCCAATTACATATTAGACATGCTACATTGGTGCACAGCTACATATGAGACATGATAAGCAAGTGCACAGTTACATATGATACATGAAACATAAGTGCACAGTTACATATGATACATGATACACAAGTGCACAGTTACGTATGATATATGATACATTGGTGCACATTTACATATGAGACATGGTACACAAGTGCACAATGAAATATGATACATGATACACGAGTGCACAGTTACATGTGAGTGATGATACATTGGTGCACAGTTACACATGATACCCAAGTGTACAGTTACATATGTGACATGATACACTAGTGCCCAGTTACATATGAGTGATGATACATTGGTGCACAGTTAGAAAACATACCCAAGTGTACAGTTACATATGTGACATGATACATTGGTGCACAGTTACATATAATACATGGTACATGTCACAATCTGCTTCTTCAAGGGGGCTTGATATGAACTTAGTTCAAACCTACCCCAGCACCATTGTGTAGTTCTTGTTCTCTGTGGCTCAAAAGATGGCTTCTGAAAATGGCAATGCCCAAAGGTACAGGCAGAGAACACTGGATACAGGTTACTAGTGGCCCATGGCAAGACCACTCCCCAAGTGAGAATATGAAGCACAGAAACAGTCTCACAGCTTGGATATGTGAAAACTAGAACTGAACCTTTATTGAATTATCAAACCAGCATATTTATACTCTCCCATGCCACACCCGTGTTTACATTTGTGTATGTGTGTGATGAAACACATGTGTCTTGTAGCATCGCTTGCTATAACAATTGAGATAACACTCATCAGATATATAAACGATAAGCCAGGTGTTCATGGTTAGCTAGGGCAGAAAACCTTGCTGTGAAGCTCAAGTGTTTACTCAAGACTGCTAAGGAGCAGTTATCTGCCTTCACTCAAGGCCTGTATATGTGAACGTGCAATGATCTGCAGATAACTTCTGTGCAGAGCATTTTACCATTTCCACATATGTTCTATATCACATTTTCCCTCTTATTATATCTTAAAATTAGGATACATAATAACCATGTACAGGCAACATATAACCACACACAATAATACATAATCACAGTGCAACAATATCATGCTCCCTTAGCCATATCCATAATTACTGGCAATATCAGTCCAATGTAATCATGATAGTACACAAGTGCAGAATGACATATGATACACAACTGCACTATTACATATGACAAATGATACATGAGCACACACTTACATGTGAGACAGAATACATTGGTGCACATTTACATATGATACATGAGTGCAGGGTTACATATGAGACATGTTAACAAAAATATACATTTGTTTTGCTCCACAGTTATCTTGTCCTTGTCCTGATGGGACAGAGAGTCCATGACAGGAGCTTCAGCAAGTATTGGAAGTGAGTGACTGGAAGTGTAACTCCCACTAGTCTGGAGAACATTGGTGCATCCAGGGTATTGTATGGTCACTATATGGCCTTTTACTGACTCACACACCGTACTGCATGGGATCACGCACTGTACTGCATGGGACCACACACCGTACTGCATGGGATCACGCACCGTAGTGCATGGGATCACAAACCGTACTGCATGGGATCACACACCATACTGCATGGGATCACGCACCCGCTGCCCCTCCCCCCATACACATATATCACACAGGATTGTGGGGGGGCACCCACATGCCAGGATTTCTGGATCTCTCTGATGGTGTATTCAGCATTAGGACACCTGGTTCCTTCTAATTGATCCACTTATATCCAGACAGAAAGAGACTTAAATCCTGGACTGGATTATACACTGTAATGATGAACATTACTATATATGTAAGCCGCTAGAGCACTGCTTGTAAGCATGGAGTTGGTGAGGATTCTACAGCACTTTCATTTAATCCAATTGATAATTTCCACAGTCTTTCAACACAACTGAACAGAGATCGTATCTGTACCCAAGGCAAGTTAAAATGAAAGTATATATATATATAAGTTAAGTACTCGAGCAGAGCGTGGTGTTAACATTTAGTTCCCTAAGACTTTGTTGTCAACATTATAATAGATTTGTTTGCAAAAAAATATTAAGTAAAACTGGTTTAAACTACATTTAAACTAACAGGAAATGTAGGTGAGATGGAATCTTATTGGCTGACAGGGGAATGCCCCACAGAGAGGGTAAACAGTTGAATCCCTTTATTGTGATCTGAGATTTTCATGTGACACATTAACAAATCCACTGCAGATATAACAAAGAAAAAATACTTTCCAAATTTGGTTATCTAAATTAGCAAAATTAAGGACATTGGTAGGAAAGTTATTACTTTTTTGTGCAAATCTAAGTCACACATATTTTGTAATCTTTAAAAAAATTATCTAGAAAAGCAAATATGAAAATGAGGGTAGAGTGTCTCTTTAAGGAATTAAAAAAAATGCAAGAGTGGGCTAAAAAGAGAAGAACAAGAGGACATGCTGTGAGGGTCACTGAAAGGAGTGATGGATACTCAGAGTAAGCTCTCAGCAGAGGTGGTACAGGTAATACAGGAAGGCAACCACACAACCAGGAGGTGGGAGTATGGGCTTAGTGGATGGTCCAGCAGTCCAGGCTCTGACCAGTCATCATGAAAGGACTAGACATGGAGTGAAACGGCCCGAGAGAAGACACAGAAGACTTGGTAATGACATCACTTGTACTGATGGATAAACAACTCATCATTGGGCTAGTATTGGGTTAATCCTCATCCTCAGTATTACTCATCATTGGGCTAGTAATGGGTTAAACCTCGTCCTCAGTATTACTTATCATTGGACTAGTAATGGGTTAAACCTCATCCTCAGTATTACTCATCATTGGGCTAGTAATGGGTTAAACCTCATCCTCAGTATTACTCATCATTGGGCTAGTAATGGGTTAAACTTCATCCTCAGTATTACTCATCATTGGGCTAGTAATGGGTTAAACCTCATCCTCAGTATTACTCATCATTGGGCTAGTAATGGGTTAAACCTCCTCCTCAGTCGCACTGCTCACGGTCACTGATATGTGAGGTCTCTCGGGGCGTCTGGAGAGATGTGAGAAGACCTCAGAGACATCTCATGACTTATGGAGGACGCGTCTCAGATGATGAGTTCACTGCAGGTTCTCCCGACATCTCAGCCTCTGGGACACTCTGCCATCTGTTGGTCAGCTGGTGTATGTGCAAGGACAATGCCAGACACAAACCCCCTCAGACGCCATAGCAATGGCCGCCATACTGTACGTCTGCGCAGCTCAAATAACTGGAGACGGGCAAATATTACAGAAAACACATGGCATGTTCACATACTACATGTGTATAAGATGTACCACATACACACTCGCCGCCATTTTACATACACTAACTTACAGAGTGTGGAAGTACCCAGCTACACTAACGGCTTCCCCTCGTGCACGCAGCCTATTTACACTGACACACCTCAGCTCCACAACAGTGCAAACCGACATTGGATGCTGCAGGAACATCACAACAGATTGTCAGCTCTTCAGCACATTCCTTGCTGCGTATACAGTATTACTTAGAAATAGGTAAAGTATATTAATTTATGATTTAATTAATCAATCAATTAGCATGAAAAAATACATATTCAGAAAAAAAAAAAAAACACCACAGTATCTCAATAAACGACAAAGCCGTTCAACGCGCGCCGCACAAGGAGCGCCAGCAGTGCTCATAGGACACAAACTACACCAGAGGAGAGCCTCGCAATAAGCACAAAAAGGAGATCAGCGCGGACCTTACAATGAGCGCAAAAGCACCTCTGATAAACAAAAAATACACCAACCAAGAGGCTTGCAATGAGCGCCAAAAGTCTTGACCCCAAATGGCCTGTTTACTTATCTCCAAATGATCAGGAGACCCCGGCTCCTCACGCCATGAGATCCCCAGTTTCAACCACCATAAGACTCCAGGTCCCCCTCGATGATACCCGCTACTACCACCACCCTGAGACTTCAGCAGCTCCTCACTCCATGAAAACCTCAGTTCAACCACCATGATACCCCAGGTCCCCCTTGATGATACCCTCTACTACCACCACCCTGAGACTTCAGCAGCTCCTCACTCAATGAAAACCTCAGTTCAACCACCATGATACCCTGTCCCCCTTGATGGCACACCCAACTACAACCACCATGAGACCCCAGCTCCTCACTCCATGAAAACCACAGTTTCAACCACCCTATGACCCCAGCAGCTCCTCACACCATAAAAAACCCAGCTCCAACCACCATGAGACCCCAGCTCCAACCACCATGAGACCCCAGCTCCAACCACCATGAGACCCCAGCTCCAACCACCATGAGACCCCAGCTCCAACCACCATGCTCCATTCTCCATGACATCCCAGAGCCTCATTATTTATTTTGACTGGATGATCCTTCCCTGGACTTTGGGGAATAGTTAATATGAGAAATAAAAATAAGTTGTGTTGAAATCAGATGGGAAAGAAACAGAAAAAGCGTGAGCAAAAGAGACAGTGAAGGGAGAAACAATAAAGAGTGGACTTTGAGATAAAATGACATCTTCACAGAAAGACACCCATGCCTCAGAGATAAAATCCAAAGACTTTATTGGTTTCCATTAGAATCTGTAATAGACTTCTGTGTTATATATGGTCCCCTGAAGATCTGACCTATTCCCATCCTGGACTGATCCCGGTCTCCTCCTCCCACCATGGATTCTCCTTGTGATTGCTTCTTCCATGTGGATCCCACTGGGAAGGAAACCTCCCTAATGGAGAAAACAAAGGGTAAATGTAACAAGCACAGTGAGTGGTGGCTCAAGGGTT
The DNA here is from genome assembly GCA_027410445.1 of Discoglossus pictus. Classification (NCBI taxonomy): domain Eukaryota; kingdom Metazoa; phylum Chordata; class Amphibia; order Anura; family Alytidae; genus Discoglossus; species Discoglossus pictus. The sequence goes on from CM050173.1 coordinate 121,391,897, forward strand.
ACAGAGACAGAGTGATATGAGACATCAGTATATGAGACATCAGTATATGAGACATCAGTATATGAGACATCAGTGAGAGCTCGGGGTGCAATGACAGAGCTGTGATATGGGGTCAGTATAGTAGAGTTATGGTAGTGCATAGACAGCTGTATGTGTGGTCTTTACGTGAATGCCATGGTGGGCTTGTGGTGCAGGGACAGAGTAGTACTCACATCGCAGTGTGGAGTAGGAGTGAGGTAGAGCTCTGTATGTCCACATGATCCTATTCTATCCCAGCTGATCCCCCCTCTCTACCACACTTATCCCAGCTCTCACACATCTATTCAAGCTCTCCCTAAACACTGGCAGGTTTCCATCTTTAAAACACGCCATAATCCCACCCATTCTCAAGAAGCCCTCATCTGACCCAGCTTCTGCCTCCAACTATCGCCGTATTTCACTTCTTCCCCTGGCTTCTAAACTGCTTGAGCGACTTGTTTACAATCGCCTCACTCAATTTATTTCCTCCAATTCCCTTCTTAACCCCTTCCAATCTGGGCCCAACACTCTACAGTAACAGCCCTCACAAAAGTAACCAGTGACGTGCTAGCTGCCAAATCAAAGGGTAACTTCTCTATTATCTATTTCTCCTGGATCTCTCTGCTGCCTTCGACACAGTTGACCACCCTCTTCTAATCCAAACTCTCCGCTCTTTTGGCATCCAGGACACAGCTCTTTCATGGTTCACATCCTATCTTAAAGATCGTACATTTAGCGTCTCCTTCTCAGTCCTCAGTCCTAGGCCCCCTCCTCTTCTCCATCTACACCTCCTCCCTTGGCACCCTCATAAAATCCTTTGGATTTCAGTATCATCTCTATGCAGATGACACCCAAATCTACCTCTCTGCACCCAATCTATACCCCTCTCTTCTAGCTCAAGTTTCCAACTGCCTCTCTAGCATATCCTCATCAACTCAAACTCAACATGCCTAAGACTGAACTCCTAATCTTTCCACCCTCTACTACAGCTTCCACTCCTCAAATATCTCTCACTGTTGACAACACCATCATCACTCCCACCTCCCAGGCCCGGAGTCTTGAGGTTCTACTGGATCCCACCCTCTCTTTTATTCCTCACATACATTCACTAACAAAATCTTGTCTGTTTCACCTAAAAAACATCTCCAAAATTCATCATTATCTTACAGAAGACACAGCTAAAATTCTAATACACTCTCTCATCAAATCTCGACTCAACTACTGCAATTCACTTCTTGCGGACCTACCCATCTCTCGTCTGTCTTCACTCCAATCCATAATGACGCCTCCACTAGACTCATCTTCCATACCAAACGCTCAGTGTCTGCAGCCCCTCTCTGTCAATCACTCCACTGGCTTCCCATAGCTTCCCGAATCACATTTAAAATCATGACCCTAACATATAGGGCCCTCAACAACAGTGCACCCCCTTATATATCTGCTCTTTTTGCAAAATACTCTCCCAACCGCCCCCTTCCCTCTGCTAACGACCTTCTTCTTTCCTCCTCTCTCATCACCTCCTCTCACTTCATCTTCAAGACTTCTCTTGTGCTGCCCCTACTATCTGGAACTCCTTGCCTTGCTCCATTAGATTATCTTCCTGCCTCAAAACCTTTAAAAAAATACTAAAAATACACCTGTTTCAAAAATCTTATCACCTTCAACCTTAACATGTATACCTGCACACTCCACAGCTTAATATCACTTACACCCACAATCTATGGTACACACATACAGACACCTCCACTTGAGTAAACAAATTGCTTTCACCCCGCCATCTTGCATTTGTCACACTCTTGTATCGCACTTAACCCCTTAGATTGTAAGTGTGCAAGTTTTCAATAGTGTGTCAGTGCCTTGGAAACAAGCTCTATGAACATTTGATTCTAAGCTCAAAAACAGGGCCCTCCATTCTTTATAAGGTGTTAAGTTTGTTTTTTGCCATGTACAGCGCTACAGAATATGTTGGCGCAATATAAATAAAGATAACAATAATAATAATGGGGCCAGTACAGCGTAGGCAGAGAGGGACAGAGGTGCATAAGCGTGTGTGAGGTCAAAGCAGGGAGGGCTGGTGGTGCAGGGATAGAGCTGGTATTACCTGGGCTCTGTCTGAGGCCTCCTCGGTTTGAGGTCAGAATGGACTGGAACTGAATGAAGAAGAAAATATTTTCATGAAATGACCTTGTTAGTGTCCAGGCATAAACTCTGTCCAGCCACAGCCTCCGTCATCTGCAGAACCTGACATTTTCTTCTATGTCATCCTGTTACTTAATGTGTAATTCTGAAACCAACTGTATTCTCCACCTTGTATCATGTCATGTTTTTGTCCATGTTTCCATCTCCTGCCTAATGATATGGTTCCATCTCCTGCCATGATCTCCTTATATGGTTTTGTCTCCTGTCATGTTCTCCTATCTACTGATATGGTTCTATCTCCTGCCATGATCTCCTAATATGGTTCTGTCTCCGGCCATGTTCTCCTGCATGCCGATATGTTTCCGTCTCCTGCCATGTTCTCCTGCCTACTGATATGGTTCTGTCTCCGGTCATGTTCTCCTGCCTACTAATAGGGTTCTGTCTCCTGCCATGTTCTCCTGCCTACTGATATGGTTCCGTCTCCTGCCATGTTCTCCTGCATGCCGATATGTTTCCGTCTCCTGCCATGTTCTCCTGCCTACTGATATGGTTCTGTCTCCGGTCATGTTCTCCTGCCTACTAATATGGTTCTGTCTCCGGTCATGTTCTCCTGCCTACTGGTTTGGTTCTGTCTCCTGCCATGTTCTCTTGGTCAACTGATATGGTTCCGTCTCCTGCCATATTCTCTTGCCTACTGATATGGTTCCGTCTCCTGCCATGTTTTTCTGGTCTACTGATATGGTTTAGCCTCCTGCCATGTTTTCCTGGTCTACTGATATGGTTCTGTCTCCTGCCATGTTCTCCTGCCTACTGATATGGTTCTGTCTCCTGCCTACTGATATGGTTCCGTCTCCTGCCCTGTTCTCCTGCCTACTGATATGGTTCCATCTCCTGCGATGTTGTCCTGCCTACTGATATGGTTCTGTCTCCTGCCATGTTCTCCTGGTCTACTGATATGGTTCCATCTCCTGCCATGTTCTCTTGCCTACTGATATGGTTCCGTCTCCTGCCATGTTCTCTTGCCTACTGATATGGTTCCGTCTCCTGCCATGTTTTCCTGGTCTACTGATATGGTTCAGTCTCCTGCCATGTTTTCCTGGTCTACTGATATGGTTCAGTCTCCTGCCATGTTTTCCTGGTCTACTGATATGGTTCTGTGTCCTGCCATGTTCTCCTGCCTACTGATATGGTTCTGTCTCCTGCCTACTGATATGGTTCCGTCTCCTGCCATGTTCTCCTGCCTACTGATATGGTTCCATCTCCTGCGATGTTCTCCTGCCTACTGATATGGTTCCATCTCCTGCCATGTTCTCCTGCCTACTGATATGGTTCCATCTCCTGCGATGTTCTCCTGCCTACTGATATGGTTCCGTCTCCTACCATGTTCTCCTGCCTACTGATATGGTTCCATCTCCTGCGATGTTCTCCTGCCTACTGATATGGTTCCGTCTCCTGCCGTGTTCTCTTGCCTACTGATATGGTTCCGTCTCCTGCCGTGTTCTCTTGCCTACTGATATGGTTCCGTCTCTGTGGCAGAAGCAGCCACAAGAGACTTTTGCATTGATTATTGCCTGTATTTGAACTGTATGTTATTTGAGCATAGTGGATTTTATTAGACTGGTTCTGGCCCTTTAAATGCTCTGACAAAGGATCTGCAGTTTTGCTATGCACTTCGGATGCAGAGTGTGAAGAAAAACCCTGTTTTATTGTAATTTTTTCTTATGGTTAAAATATGATCACATTGCTATACTGTAGATATGTTGGTCTGCTAGCCTTAAAGATAATCCTATCACAGGGGCTTCTGTGATAGGAACGTTTATTGTGTAAAGTGTTTGTGAGAGATAGCACAAAGAGAAGGATAATCTAATCAATATCTTTATTGTATAAAAGTAGCCATGTAGCCTCCGGGAGGTGTGACCACACCTATTGTTTCTCTATGGGTATTGTGTGGCCAAATAGGGGGATGTGTATTACCTGTGAGAAGAGATGTATATATACTTCTGGATCACAAAATAAAGACAGTATTCTTTGACTCCCAATTGAGTGTCGTCCTATATGGGAGGTTGGGGCTTGTGAGACTGCAGTGCTTCTTGGATATTTTACTGTATACCAGCGGAGATACTGGACTTCGTGTTCCAACTCCGTTACAGTCTCCTGCCGTGTTCTCTTGCCTACTGATATGGTTCTATCTCCTGCCATGTTCTCTTGCCTACTGATTTGGTTACGTCTCCTGGCATGTCCTCCTGCCTCGAATATGTTTTCGTCTCCTGCCATGTTCTCTTGCCTACTGATATGGTTCTGTCTCCTGCCATGTTCTCTTTCCTACTAATATGGTTCTGTCTCCTGCCGTGTTTTCTTGTCTACTGATATGGTTCTGTCTCCTGCCGTGTTCTCTTGCCTACTGATATGGTTCTGTCTCCTGCCATGTTCTCTTTCCCACTAATATGGTTCCGTCTCCTGCCGTGTTCTCTTGCCTACTGATATGGTTCTATCTCCTGCCATGTTCTCTTGCCTACTGATTTGGTTACGTCTCCTGGCATGTCTTCCTGCCTCGAATATGTTTTCGTCTCCTGCCATGTTCTCTGGCCTACTGATATGGTTCTGTCTCCTGCCATGTTCTCTTTCCTACTAATATGGTTCTGTCTCCTGCCATGTTCTCTTGCCTACTGATATGGCTCCGTCTCCTGCAATGTTCTCCGGCCTACTGAAATGGTTCTGTCTCCTGCCATGTTCTCTTGCCTACTGATATGGTTCCGTCTCCTGCCATGTTCTCCTGCCTACTGATATGGTTCTGTCTCCTGCCTACTGATATGGTTCCGTCTCCTGCCCTGTTCTCCTGCCTACTGATATGGTTCCATCTCCTGCGATGTTCTCCTGTCTACTGATATGGTTCCATCTCCTGCTATGTTCTCCTGTCTACTGATATGGTTCCGTCTCCTGCAATGTTCTCCTGTCTATTGATGGTTCTGTCTCCTGCCATGTTCTCCTGCCTACTGATATGGTTCCGTCACCTGCCATGTTCTCCTGCCTACTGATATAGTTCTGTCTCTGGCCATGTTCTCCTGTCTACTCATATGGTTCTGTGTCCTGCCATGTTCTCCTGCCTACTGATATGGTTCTGTGTCCTGCCATGTTCTCCTGCCTACTGATATGGTCCCATCTCCTGTCATGTTCTCCTGCGTACTGATATGGTTCTGTGTCCTGCCATGTTCTCCTGCCTACTGATATGGTTCTGTCTCCTGCCATGTTCTCCTGCCTACTGATATGGTCCCATCTCCTGTCATGTTCTCCTGCGTACTGATATGGTTCTGTGTCCTGCCATGTTCTCCTGCCTACTGATATGGTTCTGTCTCCTGCCATGTTCTCCTGCCTACTGATATGGTCCCATCTCCTGTCATGTTCTCCTGCCTACTGATATGGTTCCGTCTCCTGCCATGTTCTCTTGCCTACGGATATGGTCCTGTCTCCTGCATGTTTTCCTGTCTACGGATATGGTTCCGTCTCCTGCCATGTTCTCCTGCGTACTGATATGGTTCTGTCTCCTGCCATGTTCTCCTGCCTACTGATATGGTCCTGTCTCCTGTCATGTTTTCCTGGTCTACTAATATGGTTCCGTCTCCTGCCATGTTCTCCTGCCTACTGATATGGTTCCGTCTCCTGCCATGTTCTCCTGCCTACTGATATGGTTCCATCTCCTGCGATGTTCTCCTGGCTACTGATATGGTTCCGTCTCCTGCCGTGTTCTCTTGCCTACTGATATGGTTCCGTCTCCTGCCATGTTCTCCTGCCTACTGATATGGTTCCATCTCCTGCGATGTTCTCCTGGCTACTGATATGGTTCCGTCTCCTGCCGTGTTCTCTTGCCTACTGATTTGGTTCTGTCTCCTGACACGTTCTCCTGCCTCTGATATGGTTCCGTCGCCTGCCATGTTCTCTTGCCTACTGATATGGTTCCATCTCCTGCCATGTACTCTTGCCTATTGATATGGTCCTGTCTCCTGCCATGTTTTCCTGTCTACTGATATGGTTCCGTCTCCTGCCATGTTCTCTTGCCTACTGATATGGTTCCGTCTCATGCAATGTTCTCCTGCCTACTAATATGGTTCTGTCTCCTGCCATGTTCTCTTGCCTACTGATATGGTCCTGTCTCCTGCATGTTTTCCTGTCTACTGATATGGTTCCGTCTCCTGCCATGTTCTCCTGCCTACTGATATGGTCCCATCTCCTGCCATGTTTTTGTGTCACCCCTGTATCAGCCTCCTGAGATGATTATGCCTATGACCCAAAGTGAAATTGTGTCAACCATATATGGATTAATAAGTGTGTGGCTGTTGCTATTTGCCTATAGTGCAGTGTCCAGTAGTATAAAGTATAATTGAATAAAGTATATAAGTCTCTATATATTCACCTTCTCCTCACTGCTGGACGATTCCGACGAGGAGCTTGGAGGGTAACAGTCTGCACTTACAAGTCTTGCTTGTCCTTCTAGGAACATAACCCGACTTCTGCAGGACATGTCCTTCTGACAATGGAAAAACATGCTCCATGTTGTGACACCCCAACATAAACAAACACAAGCAGCACCCCACCATGAGGGCTAAAAGCCGCAATATTATTGGTACCAGCATAGAGGAGTCAGCATATCTATTATAATTAGGTTATTAGCATATCTTATTGGTAAATATATTGGTTGATCTCATAAGGATGGCATGACTCCAGGGCACTCTGGGAGAAGTGTTTTTTCGTCTCGTTGATTTCAAAACAGGACTAGAATTCTCTCATTTTCACACAGAAAATGTATTTATAGATGCGCAGCCCAATTCAACCACCAATAGAGGAGCGCTGCTATATCCTCTTCCTGGATGTATTATGCGGTAAAAAGCAGAAACATCCACAGCCAATGGCCAATCTAAGACCACCAACAGTTGATAATACACCATTCAGCAACCCATATAGGGCATCGGCAGCCATTACCCACCTTGAACACCAACCATGAGATGCTGCCCAGTCACACAAAATAGTATTACTTGGCCACCAATGCTCATAAAAAAAGAAGCATCTGAAGTAAGAGGAAGACACTTACCGTATATCGTCCAACTCTGAAGTCACATGATTTGGGGTCCTGGACAGAATTTTTATTGCAGGTGGTCTCTCGAACAACAAAGTCCAGAGAGATGTCAAGGTCAGTGTCACTGTCTCTCAGAAAATTCACCTGCAGATAAAACAGAAACATCATACAACTCTCTCGCCTCAACGACCGCCAACAAAAGTGAGACGTGAACCTGTCTTTAAGACACCAAAATCCTTCTAGGTTCTCTCCCACCCCACGAGCCTCAAGAAAAGAGCAGAGAGTTTACTTAAAAAAACATATACCATAACCTATAAGCATAAACCATAGCTACAAACCTATATGTTGGGGCCATGACTGGGTAACACTAAACTGATGTCATGGCTACCAACATCATGAATCATGAATTGCTCCATAATCTGCGTATGGAGGACCCCACTCATCTAAACAAAAATTACACCGGAAATCTTAGTAATACCATCCTCAAATATATCAAGGAGAAAAGGAGGACCTGGGGACACGTCTGCAATGTTTGTGTTGGCCCTGACCACCATTACTCCTTTCTCCACTCTGTCTTAATATCATTCAAAAGCCCCTCTCCCAAGTACACAAAACCACCCGACCCGGACTCAGCCTGTAGACATGGAGCTGGAGCCCCTGAAATTCCACTCACAGCCCATTGATAAGTCCCTTCCTAGTATGGCGTAACAGTGGCCCATCCCTATTGGATATCCCATGATCCAAAGCAGCTTTTAATCTTCTCAACATTTTCTTGATTTCCAGTTTTATTAGAAGTGGATAATGTCATGAATCAGCCAGGGGCCATATTGGATTTGGCATGAACTATGCTGGGCCCATCTTGAGATTGGCAGCAGTGGCCTATATTGGGACTGGACTGTTATATACCAATAGCCGCCATCTTGGGGCTGGTATATCATCCACAGTTGAGGCCATATGGAGAGCAAGAGTTCTGGGTTTAGGAGACCCACTGTATATTGTGTTATGGGTTATAATATGTTAGTATTATATTGTATATTGTATTATGGAGTGATAGCTATGTTTTAATTAGTCAACCCTCCCCATTGTATAAACTCTCAGTCAGGAGTTGGCCATATGGTCCTTAGTGTAAACAAAGGAGATAGCAGAACAAAGAGATGTGCCAGACTGCCAGGCACCATAGGACAATGGTATAGTACAGGGTCTTCCAGCCTCAATACTAGGGCCATAGGCCAGGGCAGAGATGTTACTCTCTCCACCGCCAGAGATAGAATGAGCATGGTAGCCACGCCTGGGGTTGGCCCATGGGAGGAGTCTCATGGTTCCCACGTAGGGACCCTGCATGATTGGCCAGGCATTTAGGGGCTGACTAAAGGTAGCCCCACCTGGTAATGTTGTATGCCTGTTTAAAAGATGTTGTTTTCCAAATAAAGTTGTTCATAATTTTCATCAAGACTTTGTGTGCAGGTGTATTATTGACCCAGGGGCATATGCTGGTAGAGGAGATCGTTCTGACTCCCTTCCAGGTTTCCCAGGCACACTACCAAAAGCTGGGACTTATGCTCTTGCATCTGCAAAGACTATCCATTGGTCTGGAGCCACCCAAACTTAGGTCTAAAACCTACAGGGGATAAGAGGACTAGGATTCTCTATACTCCATCATCATTGTAGGTTGTGACAGATAAGAAGAAACATAATTCCACCCAATGTCTTCTGCTTCATCTTTGAGCATCATCTGGAACTTGTCCAACATTCCCCTGTTTATATCAGTATAAGTCAGACACAAGTTGGGGAGAGTAGTTTTGAAGTGCCCCCTGCCATTAAGGTCCTGCCCCGTTTTGAATGATGACCTCACGTGGTCTTATAAGGTAATAGAGGAGTCTATATATGATAAGATCCATCACAATCCTGACATACAGACCTCCTTATCCTGAGGTCACACTCCTTACCCAGAGGTTACACTCCTTACCCCAAAGTCACACAACCTTATCCCAGGGTCACACAACCTTATCCCAGGGTCACACAACCTTATACCATGGGGTCACACTCCTTACCCAGAGGTCACACTCCTTACCCCGAGGTCACACTCCTTACCCCGAGGTCACACTCCTTACCCCGAGGTCACACTCCTTACCCAAAAGTCACACAACCTTATCCCGAGGTCACACAACCTTATACCATGGGGTCACACTCCTTATACCCAGAGGTCACACTCCTTACCCAGAGGTCACACTCCTTACCCAGAGGTCACACTCCTTACCCCGAGGTCACACAACCTTATACCATGAGGTCACACTCCTTATCCCAGAGGTCACACTCCTTATCCCAGAGGTCACACTCCTTATCCCAGAGGTCACACTCCTTATCCCAGAGGTCACACTCCTTATACCGAGGTCACACTCCTTATACCGAGGTCACACTCCTTACCCAGAGGTCACACTCCTTATACCGAGGTCACACTCCTTACCCAGAGGTCACACTCCTTACCCCGAGGTCACACTCCTTACCCCGAGGTCACACTCCTTACCCCGAGGTCACACAACCTTATACCATGTGGTCACACAACCTTATACCATGAGGTCACACAACCTTATACCATGAGGTCACACTCCTTACACCGAGGTCACACTCCTTACCCCGAGGTCACACTCCTTACCCCGAGGTCACACTCCTTACCCCGAGGTCACACTCACCCTATTCACATTGCTCCTTGTTACCCGGAGCAGGCTGCTCCCCCAGAACTGAGTGTTCACCTGAGCGAGAGACACATTCAGGGCGGCTCTGATAATATCATCAGGAGGGCGAGAGGCTGGAAACCCTGAGAAATAAAGAGACACGCAGATATAGAGAGAGACAGACTGAGAGACAGACTGATATATATAGAGACAGACTGAGAGACTGATATAGAGAGAGACAGACTGAGTGACTGATATAGAGAGAGACAGACTGAGAGATAGACTGATATAGAGAGAGACAAACTGATATATATAGAGACAGACTGAAAGGCAGACATATATATAGAGACAGACTGAGAGACAGACGGATATATATATATATATATAGAGACAGACTGAGAGATAGACTGATATATATATATATATAGAGAGACAAACTGAGAGACAGACTGATATATATATATATATATATATATATATATATATATATAGACAGACTGAAAGACAGGCTGACATATAGATACAGACTGATATATATAGAGACAGACAGAGAGACAGACTGATATATATATATATATATATATATAGAGACAGACTGAGAGACAGACTGATATATATATATATAGAGAGACAGACTGAGAGACAGGCTGACATATAGATACAGACTGATATATATAGAGACAGACTGAGAGACAGACTGATATTTATAGAGACAGACTGAGAGACAGACTGATATATATAGAGACCGACTGAGAGATAGACTGATATAGAGAGAGACAGACTGATATGTATAGAGACAGACTGAGAGACAGACTGATATATATAGAGACAGACTGAGAGACTGATATAGAGAGAGACAGACTGAGAGACTGATATAGAGAGAGACAGACTGAGAGACTGATATAGAGAGAGACAGACTGAGAGATAGACTGATATAGAGAGAGACAGACTGAGAGATAGACTGATATAGAGAGAGACAGACTGATATATACAGAGACAGACTGAGAGACAGACTGATATATATAGAGACAGACTAAGAGACAGGCTGACGTATAGATACAGACTGATATATATATATAGAGACAGACTGAGAGGCAGATTTATATATATATAGAGACAGACTGAGAGACAGCCTGATATATATAGAGACAGACTGAGAGACAGACTGAGAGACAGACTGATATATAGAGAGACAGACTGAGAGACAGACTGATATATATAGAGACAGACTGAGATATAGACTGATATATATAGAGACAGACTGAGATATAGACTGATATATATAGAGACAGACTGAGATATAGACTGATATATATAGAGACAGACTGATATATATAGAGACAGACTGAGAGACAGACTGATATATATAGAGACAGACTGAGATATAGACTGATATATATAGAGACAGACTGAGATATATATATAGAGACCGACTGAGAGACAGACTGATATATAGAGACAGACTGAGAGACTGATATAGAGAGAGACAGACTGAGAGACTGATATAGAGAGAGACAGACTGAGAGATAGACTGATATAGAGAGAGACAGACTGATATATACAGAGACAGACTGAGAGACAGACTGATATATATAGAGACAGACTAAGAGACAGGCTGACATATAGATACAGACTGATATATATATAGAGACAGACTGAGATATACTGATATATTTAGAGACAGACTGAGAGACAGACTGATATATATATAGAGACAGACTGAGAGACAGACTGATATATATAGAGACAGACTGATATATATAGAGACAGACTGAGAGACAGACTGATATAGAGAGAGACAAACTGAGATATAGACTGATATATATAGAGACAGACTGATATATATATATAGAGACAGACTGAGAGACAGACTGATATAGAGAGAGACAAACTGAGAGATAGACTGATATATATAGAGACAGACTGAGATATAGACTGATATATATAGAGACAGACTGATATATATAGAGACCGACTAAGAGACAGACTGATATATATAAAGACAGACTGAGATATAGACCTCCCCCAGTCTGTACCTGTCTGTCCCCCCAGCCTGTACCTGTCTGTCCCTCCCCCAATCTGTACCTGTCTGTCCCTCCAGTCTGTACCTGTCTGTCCCTCACCCAGTCTGTACCTGTCTACCCCTCCAGTCTGTCTGTACCTGTCTGTCCCTCCAGTCTGTACCTGTCTGTCCCTCCCCCAGTCTGTACCTGTCTGTCCCTCCTGTCTGTATCTGTCTGCCACTCCCCAAGTCTGTACCTGTCTGTCCCTCCCCTGATCTGTACCTGTCTGTCCCTCTCTCAGTCTGTACTTGTCTGTCCCTCCCCGAATCTGTACCTGTCTGTCCCTCCGACAGTATGTACCTGTCTGTCCCTCCCCCAATCTGTACCTGTCTGTCCCTCCCCCATTCTGTACCTGTCTGTCCCTCTCTCAGTCTGTACCTGTCTGTATCTCCCCCAGTCTGTACCTGTCTGTCCCTCCCCCAGTCTGTACCTGTCTGTCCCTCCCCCAGTCTGTACCTGTCTGTCCCTCTCTCAGTCTGTACCTGTCTGTCCCCTCCAGTCTGTACCTGTCTGTCCCTCCCCCATTCTGTACCTGTCTGTCCCTCTCTCAGTCTGTACCTGTCTGCCCCTCCCCAGTATGTACCTGTCTGTCCCTCCCCCAGTCTGTACCTGTCTGTCCCTCCCCCAGTCTGTACCTGTCTGTCCCTCTCTCAGTCTGTACCTGTCTGTCCCTCCTGTCTGTATCTGTCTGCCACTCCCCAAGTCTGTACCTGTCTGTCCCTCCCCCGATCTGTACCTGTCTGTCCCTCTCTCAGTCTGTACCTGTCTGTCCCTCCCCCAATCTGTATCTGTCTGTCCCTCCCCCAGTCTGTACCTGTCTGTCCCTCCTGTCTGTATCTGTCTATCCCTCCCCCAGTCTGTACCTGTCTGTCCCTCCCCCAGTCTGTACCTGTCTGTCCCTCCCCCAATCTGTATCTGTCTGTCCCTCCTGTCTGTACCTGTCTGTCTCTCCAGTCTGTATCTGTCTCCACCCCATCCTGTATCTGTCTGTCCACCAGTCTGTATCTGTCGACATCCCCCTAGTCAGTATCTATTCAACCCCAGTCTGTATCTGTCTATACCCCCTCTAGTCTGTACCTGTCTGTCTCTCCAATCTGTACCTGTCAACACCCCCCAAATCTGTACCTGTCTGTCCCTCCCCCAGTCTGTACTTGTCTGTCCCTCCTGTCTGTACTTTGGTGTACCTGTCTACCCCCCTCGAGTCTGTACCAGTCTGCCCCTCCCCAGACTGTGCTTGTCTGTCCCTCCCCCAGTCTGTACCTGTCTGTCCCTCCCCCAGTCTGTACCTGTCTGCCCCTCCCCCAGTCTGTACCTGTCTGCCCCTCCCCCAGTCTGTACCTGTCTGCCCCTCCCCCAGTCTGTACCTGTCTGCCCCTCCCCCAGTCTGTACCTGTCTGTCCCCCCAGTCTGTACCAGTCTATACCCCCCCTAGTCTGTACCTGTCTGTCTCTCCAGTCTGTACCTGTCAACACCCGCCAAATCTCTACCTGTCTGCCCCTCCCCCAGTCTGTACCTGTCTTCCCCTCCCTCAGTTTCTGCCTGTCTGTCCCCTCCAGTCTCTACCTTTCTGTCCCTTCTCCAGTCTGCACCTGTCTGTCCCTCCTCCAGTCTGTATCTGTCTGTCCCTCTCCCAGTGTGTACCTGTCCGTCCCTTCCCCGGACTATACCTGTCTGTCCCTCTCCCAGTCTGTACTTGTCTGTCCCTTCTTCAGTTTGTGAATGTCTGTCCCTCCTCCAGTTTGTGCCTGTCTGTCCCTCCCCCTGTCTCTACCTGTCTGTCCCTCCCCCAAGTCTGTCCCTGTCTGTCCCTCCCCCAGTCTGTACCTGTCTGTCCCTCCCCCAGTCTGTACCTGTCTGTCCCTCCCCCAGTCTGTACCTGTCTGCCCCTCCCCCAGTCTTTAGCTGTCTGTCCCCCCAGTCTGTACCTGTCTGTCCCTCCCCCAGTATGTACCTGTCTGTCCCTCCCCCAGTCTGTACCTGTCTGTCCCTCCTTCAGTTTGTGCCTGTCTGTCCCTCCTCCAGTTTGTGCCTGTCTGTCCCTCCCCAGTCTGTACCTCCCCAGGTATGTACCTGTCTGTCCCTCCCCCGGTATGTACCTGTCTGTCCCTCCCCCAGTCTGTACCTCCCCCAGTCTGTACCTGTCTGTCCCTCCCCCATTCTGTACCGGTCTGTCCCTCCCCAGTCTGTACCTGTCTCTCTCCCCAATCTGTACATGTCTGCCCCTCCCCCAGCCTTTACCTGTCTGTTCCCCCAGACTGTACCTGTCTGTCCCTCCCCCAGTGTGTACCTGTCTGTCCCTCCCCCAGTCTGTACCTGTCTCTCTCCCCAATCTGTACATGTCTGCCCCTCCCCCAGCCTTTACCTGTCTGTTCCCCCAGACTGTACCTGTCTGTCCCTCCCCCAGTGTGTACCTGTCTGTCCCTCCCCCAGTCTGTACCTGTCTGTCCCTCCAGTCTGTATCTGTCTGTCCCTCCCCCAATCTGTACCTGTCTGTCCCTCCAGTATGTACCTGTCTGTCCCTCCCACAGTCTGTACTTGTCTGTCCCTCCCCCAATCTGTACCTGTCTGTCCCTCCCCCAGTCTGTACCTGTCTGTCCCTCTCTCAGTCTGTACCTGTCTGTCCCTCCTGTCTGTATCTGTCTGCCACTCCCCAAGTCTGTACCTGTCTGTCCCTCCCCCGATCTGTACCTGTCTGTCCCTCTCTCAGTCTGTACCTGTCTGTCCCTCCCCCAATCTGTATCTGTCTGTCCCTCCCCCAGTCTGTACCTGTCTGTCCCTCCTGTCTGTATCTGTCTATCCCTCCCCCAGTCTGTACCTGTCTGTCCCTCTCCCAGTCTGTACCTGTCTGTCCCTCCCCCAATCTGTACCTGTCTGTCCCTCCCCCAATCTGTATCTGTCTGTCCCTCCTGTCTGTACCTGTCTGTCTCTCCAGTCTGTATCTGTCTCCACCCCATCCTGTATCTGTCTGTCCACCAGTCTGTATCTGTCGACACCCCCCTAGTCAGTATCTATTCAACCCCAGTCTGTATCTGTCTATACCCCCTCTAGTCTGTACCTGTCTGTCTCTCCAATCTGTACCTGTCAACACCCCCCAAATCTGTACCTGTCTGTCCCTCCCCCAGTCTGTACTTGTCTGTCCCTCCTGTCTGTACTTTGGTGTACCTGTCTACCCCCCTCGAGTCTGTACCAGTCTGCCCCTCCCCAGACTGTGCTTGTCTGTCCCTCCCCCAGTCTGTACCTGTCTGTCCCTCCCCCAGTCTGTACCTGTCTGCCCCTCCCCCAGTCTGTACCTGTCTGCCCCTCCCCCAGTCTGTACCTGTCTGCCCCTCCCCCAGTCTGTACCTGTCTGTCCCCCCAGTCTGTACCAGTCTATACCCCCCCTAGTCTGTACCTGTCTGTCTCTCCAGTCTGTACCTGTCAACACCCGCCAAATCTATACCTGTCTGCCCCTCCCCCAGTCTGTACCTGTCTTCCCCTCCCTCAGTTTCTGCCTGTCTGTCCCTCCAGTCTGTACCTGTCTGTCCCTCCTCCAGTCTCTACCTTTCTGTCCCTTCTCCAGTCTGCACCTGTCTGTCCCTCCTCCAGTCTGTATCTGTCTGTCCCTCTCCCAGTGTGTACCTGTCCTTCCCTTCCCCGGACTATACCTGTCTGTCCCTCTCCCAGTCTGTACTTGTCTGTCCCTTCTTCAGTTTGTGAATGTCTGTCCCTCCTCCAGTTTGTGCCTGTCTGTCCCTCCCCCTGTCTCTACCTGTCTGTCCCTCCCCTGTCTCTACCTGTCTGTCCCTCCCCCAAGTCTGTACCTGTCTGCCCCTCCCCCATTCTACACCAGTCTGTCCCTGTCTGTCCCTCCCCCAGTCTGTACCTGTCTGTCCCTCCCCCAGTCTGTACCTGTCTGTCCCTCCCCCAGTCTGTACCTGTCTGCCCCTCCCCCAGTCTTTAGCTGTCTGTCCCCCCAGTCTGTACCTGTCTGTCCCTCCCCCAGTATGTACCTGTCTGTCCCTCCCCCAGTCTGTACCTGTCTGTCCCTCCTTCAGTTTGTGCCTGTCTGTCCCTCCTCCAGTTTGTGCCTGTCTGTCCCTCCCCAGTCTGTACCTCCCCAGGTATGTACCTGTCTGTCCCTCCCCCGGTATGTACCTGTCTGTCCCTCCCCCAGTCTGTACCTCCCCCAGTCTGTACCTTTCTGTCCCTCCCCCATTCTGTACCGGTCTGTCCCTCCCCAGTCTGTACCTGTCTCTCTCCCCAATCTGTACATGTCTGCCCCTCCCCCAGCCTTTACCTGTCTGTTCCCCCAGACTGTACCTGTCTGTCCCTCCCCCAGTGTGTACCTGTCTGTCCCTCCCCCAGTCTGTACCTGTCTCTCTCCCCAATCTGTACATGTCTGCCCCTCCCCCAGCCTTTACCTGTCTGTTCCCCCAGACTGTACCTGTCTGTCCCTCCCCCAGTGTGTACCTGTCTGTCCCTCCCCCAGTCTGTACCTGTCTGTCCCTCCAGTCTGTATCTGTCTGTCCCTCCCCCAATCTGTACCTGTCTGTCCCTCCAGTATGTACCTGTCTGTCCCTCCCACAGTCTGTACTTGTCTGTCCCTCCCCCAATCTGTACCTGTCTGTCCCTCCCCCAGTCTGTAACTGTCTGTCCCTTCCACAGTCTGTCCCTCCTCTCTGTACTTTGCTGTACCTGTCTACCCCCCTCAAGTCTTTACCTGTCTGTCCCCCCCATCTGTCCCTCCCTCAGTCTGTACCTGTCTGTCCCTTCTCCAGTCTGTACCTGTCTGTCCCTCCTCCAGTCTGTACCTGTCTGTCCCTTCCTCAGTCTGTATCTGTCTGTCCCTCCTCCAGTCTGTATCTGTCTGTCCCTCTCCCAGTGTGTACCTGTCCGTCCCTTCCTCAGACTGTACCTGTCTGTCCCTTCCCCAGTCTGTACCTGTCTGTCCCTCCCCCAGTCTGTACCTGTCTGTCCCTCCCCCAATCTGTACCTGTCTGTCTCTCCAGTCTGTATCTGTCTCCACCCCATCCTGTATCTGTCTGTCCACCAGTCTGTATCTGTCGACACCCCCCTAGTCAGTATCTATTCAACCCCAGTCTGTATCTGTCTATACCCCCTCTAGTCTGTACCTGTCTGTCTCTCCAATCTGTACCTGTCAACACCCGCCAAATCTGTACCTGTCTCTCCCTCTCCCAGTCTGTACTTGTCTGTCCCTCCTGTCTGTACTTTGGTGTACCTGTCTACCCCCCTCGAGTCTGTACCAGTCTGCCCCTCCCCAGACTGTGCTTGTCTGTCCCTCCCCCAGTCTGTACCTGTCTGTCCCTCCCCCAGTCTGTACCTGTCTGCCCCTCCCCCAGTCTGTACCTGTCTGCCCCTCCCCCAGTCTGTACCTGTCTGCCCCTCCCCCAGTCTGTACCTGTCTGTCCCCCCAGTCTGTACCAGTCTATACCCCCCCTAGTCTGTACCTGTCTGTCTCTCCAGTCTGTACCTGTCAACACCCGCCAAATCTCTACCTGTCTGCCCCTCCCCCAGTCTGTACCTGTCTTCCCCTCCCTCAGTTTCTGCCTGTCTGTCCCTCCAGTCTGTACCTGTCTGTCCCCTCCAGTCTCTACCTTTCTGTCCTTTCTCCAGTCTGCACCTGTCTGTCCCTCCTCCAGTCTGTATCTGTCTGTCCCTCTCCCAGTGTGTACCTGTCCGTCCCTTCCCCGGACTATACCTGTCTGTCCCTCTCCCAGTCTGTACTTGTCTGTCCCTTCTTCAGTTTGTGAATGTCTGTCCCTCCTCCAGTTTGTGCCTCTCTGTCCCTCCCCCTGTCTCTACCTGTCTGTCCCTCCCCCAAGTCTGTACCTCTCTGTCCCTCCCCCAAGTCTGTACCTGTCTGCCCCTCCCCCATTCTACATCAGTCTGTCCCTGTCTGTCCCTCCCCCAGTCTGTACCTGTCTGTCCCTCCCCCAGTCTGTACCTGTCTGTCCCTCCCCCAGTCTGTACCTGTCTGCCCCTCCCCCAGTCTTTAGCTGTCTGTCCCCCCAGTCTGTACCTGTCTGTCCCTCCCCCAGTCTGTACCTGTCTGTCCCTCCTTCAGTTTGTGCCTGTCTGTCCCTCCTCCAGTTTGTGCCTGTCTGTCCCTCCCCAGTCTGTACCTCCCCAGGTATGTACCTGTCTGTCCCTCCCCCGGTATGTACCTGTCTGTCCCTCCCCCAGTCTGTACCTCCCCCAGTCTGTACCTGTCTGTCCCTCCCCCATTCTGTACCGGTCTGTCCCTCCCCAGTCTGTACCTGTCTCTCTCCCCAATCTGTACATGTCTGCCCCTCCCCCAGCCTTTACCTGTCTGTTCCCCCAGACTGTACCTGTCTGTCCCTCCCCCAGTGTGTACCTGTCTGTCCCTCCCCCAGTCTGTACCTGTCTCTCTCCCCAATCTGTACATGTCTGCCCCTCCCCCAGCCTTTACCTGTCTGTTCCCCCAGACTGTACCTGTATGTCCCTCCCCCAGTGTGTACCTGTCTGTCCCTCCCCCAGTCTGTACCTGTCTGTCCCTCCAGTCTGTATCTGTCTGTCCCTCCCCCAATCTGTACCTGTCTGTCCCTCCAGTATGTACCTGTCTGTCCCTCCCACAGTCTGTACTTGTCTGTCCCTCCCCCAGTCTGTAACTGTCTGTCCCTTCCACAGTCTGTACTTGTCTGTCCCTCCTCTCTGTACTTTGCTGTACCTGTCTACCCCCCTCAAGTCTTTACCTGTCTGTCCCCCCCGTCTGTCCCTCCCTCAGTCTGTACCTGTCTGTCCCCCCCGTCTGTCCCTCCCTCAGTCTGTACCTGTCTGTCCCTTCTCCAGTCTGTACCTGTCTGTCCCTCCTCCAGTCTGTACCTGTCTGTCCCTCATCCAGTCTGTACCTGTCTGTCCCTCCCTCTGTCTGTACCTGTCTGTCCCTCCTCCAGTCTGTATCTGTCTGTCCCTCTCCCAGTGTGTACCTGTCCGTCCCTTCCTCAGACTGTACCTGTCTGTCCCTCCCCCAGTCTGTACCTGTCTGTCCCTCCCCCAGTCTGTACCTGTCTGTCCCTCCCCCAATCTGTATCTGTCTGTCCCTCCTGTCTGTACCTGTCTGTCTCTCCAGTCTGTATCTGTCTCCACCCCATCCTGTATCTGTCTGTCCACCAGTCTGTATCTGTCGACACCCCCCTAGTCAGTATCTATTCAACCCCAGTCTGTATCTGTCTATACCCCCTCTAGTCTGTACCTGTCTGTCTCTCCAATCTGTACCTGTCAACACCCCCCAAATCTGTACCTGTCTCTCCCTCCCCCAGTCTGTACTTGTCTGTCCCTCCTGTCTGTACTTTGGTGTACCTGTCTACCCCCCTCGAGTCTGTACCAGTCTGCCCCTCCCCAGACTGTGCTTGTCTGTCCCTCCCCCAGTCTGTACCTGTCTGTCCCTCACCCAGTCTGTACCTGTCTGCCCCTCCCCCAGTCTGTACCCGTCTGCCCCTCCCCCAGTCTGTACCTGTCTGCCCCTCCCCCAGTCTGTACCTGTCTGTCCCCCCAGTCTGTACCAGTCTATACCCCCCCTAGTCTGTACCTGTCTGTCTCTCCAGTCTGTACCTGTCAAAACCCGCCAAATCTCTACCTGTCTGCCCCTTCCCCAGTCTGTACCTGTCTTCCCCTCCCTCAGTTTCTGCCTGTCTGTCCCTCCAGTCTGTACCTGTCTGTCCCCTCCAGTCTCTACCTTTCTGTCCCTTCTCCAGTCTGCACCTGTCTGTCCCTCCTCCAGTCTGTATCTGTCTGTCCCTCTCCCAGTGTGTACCTGTCCGTCCCTTCCCCGGACTATACCTGTCTGTCCCTCTCCCAGTCTGTACTTGTCTGTCCCTTCTTCAGTTTGTGAATGTCTGTCCCTCCTCCAGTTTGTGCCTGTCTGTCCCTCCCCCTGTCTCTACCTGTCTGTCCCTCCCCTGTCTCTACCTGTCTGTCCCTCCCCCAAGTCTGTACCTGTCTGTCCCTCCCCCAAGTCTGTACCTGTCTGTCCGTCCCCCAAGTCTATACCTGTCTGCCCCTCCCCCATTCTACACCAGTCTGTCCCTGTCTGTCCCTCCCCCAGTCTGTACCTGTCTGTCCCTCCCCCAGTCTGTACCTGTCTGTCCCTCCCCCAGTCTGTACCTGTCTGTCCCTCCCCCAGTCTGTACCTGTCTGTCCCTCCCCCAGTCTGTACCTGTCTGTCCCTCCTCCAGTTTGTGCCTGTCTGTCCCTCCCCAGTCTGTACCTCCCCAGGTATGTACCTGTCTGTCCCTCCCCCGGTATGTACCTGTCTGTCCCTCCCCCAGTCTGTACCTCTACCAGTCTGTACCTGTCTGTCCCTCCCCCATTCTGTACCAGTCTGTCCCTCCCCAGTCTGTACCTGTCTCTCTCCCCAATCTGTACATGTCTGCCCCTCCCCCAGCCTTTACCTGTCTGTTCCCCCAGACTGTACCTGTCTGTCCCTCCCCCAGTCTGTACCTGTCTCTCTCCCCAATCTGTACATGTCTGCCCCTCCCCCAGCCTTTACCTGTCTGTTCCCCCAGACTGTACCTGTCTGTCCCTCCCCCAGTGTGTACCTGTCTGTCCCTCCCCCAGTCTGTACCTGTCTGTCCCTCCAGTCTGTATCTGTCTGTCCCTCCCCCAATCTGTACCTGTCTGTCCCTCCAGTATGTACCTGTCTGTCCCTCCCACAGTCTGTACTTGTCTGTCCCTCCCCCAATCTGTGCCTGTCTGTCCCTCCCCCAATCTGTACCTGTCTGTCCCTCCCCCAGTCTGTAACTGTCTGTCCCTTCCACAGTCTGTACTTGTCTGTCCCTCCTCTCTGTACTTTGCTGTACCTGTCTACCCCCCTCAAGTCTTTACCTGTCTGTCCCCCCCGTCTGTCCCTCCCTCAGTCTGTACCTGTCTGTCCCCCCCGTCTGTCCCTCCCTCAGTCTGTACCTGTCTGTCCCTTCTCCAGTCTGTACCTGTCTGTCCCTCCTCCAGTCTGTACCTGTCTGTCCCTCATCCAGTCTGTACCTTTCTGTCCCTCCCTCTGTCTGTACCTGTCTGTCCCTCCTCCAGTCTGTATCTGTCTGTCCCTCTCCCAGTGTGTACCTGTCCGTCCCTTCCTCAGACTGTACCTGTCTGTCCCTCCCCCAGTCTGTACCTGTCTGTCCCTCCCCCAGTCTGTACCTGTCTGTCCCTCCCCCAATCTGTATCTGTCTGTCCCTCCTGTCTGTACCTGTCTGTCTCTCCAGTCTGTATCTGTCTCCACCCCATCCTGTATCTGTCTGTCCACCAGTCTGTATCTGTCGACACCCCCCTAGTCAGTATCTATTCAACCCCAGTCTGTATCTGTCTATACCCCCTCTAGTCTGTACCTGTCTGTCTCTCCAATCTGTACCTGTCAACACCCCCCAAATCTGTACCTGTCTGTCCCTCCCCCAGTCTGTACCTGCCTGTCCCTCCAGTCTGTATCTGTCTGTCCCTCCCCCAATCTGTACCTGTCTGTCCCTCCAGTATGTACCTGTCTGTCCCTCCCACAGTCTGTACTTGTCTGTCCCTCCCCCAATCTGTACCTGTCTGTCCCTCCCCCAGTCTGTAACTGTCTGTCCCTTCCACAGTCTGTACTTGTCTGTCCCTCCTCTCTGTACTTTGCTGTACCTGTCTACCCCCCTCAAGTCTTTACCTGTCTGTCCCCCCCGTCTGTCCCTCCCTCAGTCTGTACCTGTCTGTCCCTTCTCCAGTCTGTACCTGTCTGTCCCTCCTCCAGTCTGTACCTGTCTGTCCCTCCTCCAGTCTGTACCTGTCTGTCCCTCCCCCAGTCTGTACCTGTCTGTCCCTCCTCCAGTCTGTATCTGTCTGTCCCTCTCCCAGTGTGTACATGTCCGTCCCTTCCTCAGACTGTACCTGTCTGTCCCTCCCCCAGTCTGTACCTCCCCCAGTCTGTACCTGTCTGTCCCTCCCCTAGTCTGTACCTGTCTGTCCCTCCCCCAGTCTGTACCTGACTGTCCCTCCCCCAGTCTGTACCTGTCTGTCCCTCCCCCATTCTGTACCTGTCTGCCCCTCCCCCAGTCTTTAGCTTGTCTGTCCCCCCAGTCTGTACCTGTCTGTCCCTCCCCCAGTATGTACCTGTCTGTCCCTCCCCCACTCTGTACCTGTCTGTCCCTCCCCCACTCTGTAACTGTCTGTCCCTCCTTCAGTTTGTGCCTGTCTGTCCCTCCTCCAGTTTGTGCCTGTCTGTCCCTCCCCAGTCTGTACCTGTCTGTCCCTCCCCAGGTATGTACCTGTCTGTCCCTCCCCCGGTATGTACCTGTCTGTCCCTCCCCCATTCTGTACCTCCCCCAGTCTGTACCTGTCTGTCCCTCCCCCATTCTGTACCTGTCTGTCCCTCTCCCAGTATGTACCTGTCTGTCCCTCCCACAGTATGTCCCTCCCCCAGTCTGTACCGGTCTGTCCCTCCCCCAGTCTGTACCTGTCTGTCCCTCCCCCATTCTGTACCTGTCTGTCCCTCCTCCAGTCTGTACCTGTCTGTCCCTCCTTCAGTCTGTACCTGTCTGTCCCTCCTCCAGTCTGTATCTGTCTGTCCCTCTCCCAGTGTGTACCTGTCCGTCCCTTCCTCAGACTGTACCTGTCTGTCCCTCCCCCAGTCTGTACCTGTCTGTCCCTCCCCTAGTCTGTACCTGTCTGTCCCTCCCCCAGTCTGTACCTGACTGTCCCTCCCCCAGTCTGTACCTGTCTGTCCCTCCCCCATTCTGTACCTGTCTGCCCCTCCCCCAGTCTTTAGCTTGTCTGTCCCCCCAGTCTGTACCTGTCTGTCCCTCCCCCAGTATGTACCTGTCTGTCCCTCCCCCACTCTGTACCTGTCTGTGCCTCCGCCACTCTGTACCTGTCTGTCCCTCCTTCAGTTTGTGCCTGTCTGTCCCTCCTCCAGTTTGTGCCTGTCTGTCCCTCCCCAGTCTGTACCTGTCTGTCCCTCCCCAGGTATGTACCTGTCTGTCCCTCCCCCGGTATGTACCTGTCTGTCCCTCCCCCAGTCTGTACCTCCCCCAGTCTGTACCTGTCTGTCCCTCCCCCATTCTGTACCTGTCTGTCCCTCCCCCCGTATGTACCTGTCTGTCCCTCCCCCAGTCTGTACCTCCCCCAGTCTGTACCGGTCTGTCCCTCCCCAGTCTGTACCTGTCTGTCCCTCCCCCAGTCTGTACCTGTCTGTCCCTCCCCCATTCTGTACCTGTCTGTCCCTCCTCCAGTCTGTACCAGTCTGTCCCTCCCCCAGTCTGTACCGGTCTTTCCCTCCCCCAGTCTGAACCTGTCTGTCCCCTCCAGTCTCTACCTTTCTGTCCCTTGTCCAGACTGTACTTGTCTGTCCCTCCCCCAGTCTGTACCGGTCTGTCCCTCCCCAGTCTGTACCTGTCTGTCCCTCCCCCAGTCTGTACCTGTCTGTCCCTCCCCCATTCTGTACCTGTCTGTCCCTCCTCCAGTCTGTACCTGTCTGTCCCTCCCCCAGTCTGTACCGGTCTGTCCCTCCCCCAGTCTGTACCGGTCTGTCCCTCCCCCAGTCTGAACCTGTCTGTCCCCTCCAGTCTCTACCTTTCTGTCCCTTGTCCAGACTGTACTTGTCTGTCCCTCCCCCAGTCTGTACCTGTCTGTCCCTCCCCCAGTCTGTACCTGTCTGCCCCTCCCCCAGTCTGTACCTATCTGTCCCTCCCCCAGTCTGTACTTGTCTGTCCCTCCCCCAGTCTGTACCTGTCTGCCCCTCCCCCAGTCTGTACCTGTCTGTCCCTCCCCCAGTCTGTACCTGTCTGTCCCTCCCCCAGTCTGTACCTGTCTGCCCCTCCCCCAGTCTTTAGCTGTCTGTCCCTCCCCAGTCTGTACCTGTCTGCCCCTCCCCCAGTCTGTACCTGTCTGTCCCTCCCCCAGTCTGTACCTGTCTGTCCCTCCCACAGTCTGTACCTGTCTGCCCCTCCCCCAGTCTGTACCTCCCCCAGTCTGTATCTGTCTGTCCCTCTCCCAGTGTGTACCTGTCCGTCCCTTCCCCAGACTGTACTTGTCTGTCCCTCCCCCAGTCTGTACCTGTCTGTCCCTCCCCCAGTCTTTACCTGTCTGTCCCTCCCCCAGTCTGTACCTGTCTGCCCCTCCCCCAGACTGTACCTGTCTGTCCCTCCCCCAGTCTGTACCTGTCTGTCCCTCCTTCAGTTTGTGCCTGTCTGTCCCTCCTCCAGTTTGTGCCTGTCTGTCCCTCCCCAGTCTGTACCAGTCTGTCCCTCCCCCGGTATGTACCTGTCTGTCCCTCCCCCAGTCTGTCCCTCCCCCAGTCTGTACCTGTCTGTCCCTCCCCCATTCTGTACCTGTCTTTCCCTCCCCCAGTCTGTACCGGTCTGTCCCTCCCCAGTCTGTACCTGTCTGTCCCTCCCCCAGTCTGTACCTGCCTGTCCCTCCAGTCTGTATCTGTCTGTCCCTCCCCCAATCTGTACCTGTCTGTCCCTCCAGTATGTACCTGTCTGTCCCTCCCACAGTCTGTACTTGTCTGTCCCTCCCCCAATCTGTACCTGTCTGTCCCTCCCCCAGTCTGTAACTGTCTGTCCCTTCCACAGTCTGTACTTGTCTGTCCCTCCTCTCTGTACTTTGCTGTACCTGTCTACCCCCCTCAAGTCTGTACCTGTCTGTCCCTCCTTCAGTTTGTGCCTGTCTGTCCCTCCTCCAGTTTGTGCCTGTCTGTCCCTCCCCAGTCTGTACCAGTCTGTCCCTCCCCCGGTATGTACCTGTCTGTCCCTCCCCCAGTCTGTCCCTCCCCCAGTCTGTACCTGTCTGTCCCTCCCCCATTCTGTACCTGTCTTTCCCTCCCCCAGTCTGTACCGGTCTGTCCCTCCCCAGTCTGTACCTGTCTGTCCCTCTCCCATTCTGTACCTGTCTTTCCCTCCTCCAGTCTGTACCGGTCTGTCCCTCCCCCAGTCTGTACCGGTCTGTCCCTCCCCCAGTCTGAACCTGTCTGTCCCCTCCAGTCTCTACCTTTCTGTCCCTTCCCCAGACTGTACTTGTCTGTCCCTCCCCCAGTCTGTACCTGTCTGTCCCTCCCCCAGTCTGTACCTGTCTGCCCCTCCCCCAGTCTGTACCTGTCTGTCCCTCCCCCAGTCTGTACTTGTCTGTCCCTCCCCCAGTCTGTACCTGTCTGCCCCTCCCCCAGTCTGTACCTGTCTGTCCCTCCCCCAGTCTGTACCTGTCTGCCCCTCCCCCAGTCTTTAGCTGTCTGTCCCTCCCCAGTCTGTACCTGTCTGCCCCTCCCCCAGTCTGTACCTGTCTGTCCCTCCCCCAGTCTGTACCTGTCTGCCCCTCCCCCAGTCTGTACCTCCCCCAGTCTGTATCTGTCTGTCCCTCTCCCAGTGTGTACCTGTCCGTCCCTTCCCCAGACTGTACTTGTCTGTCCCTCCCCCAGTCTGTACCTGTCTGTCCCTCCCCCAGTCTGTTCCTGTCTGTACCTGTCTGCCCCTCCCCCAGTCTGTACCTGTCTGTCCCTCCCCCAGTCTGTACCTGTCTGTCCCTCCCTTAGTCTGTACCTTTCTGTCCCTCCCCCAGTCTGTACCTGTCTGTCCCTCCCCAGTCTGTACCTGTCTGCCCCTCCCCCAGTCTTTAGCTTTCTGTCCCCCCAGTCTGTACCTGTCTGTCCCTCCCCCAGTCTGTACCTGTCTGTCCCTCCCCCAGTATGTACCTGTCTGTCCCTCCCCCAGTCTGTACCTGTCTGTCCCTCCCCAGTCTGTACCTGTCTGTCCCTCCCCCAGTCTGTATCTGTCTGTCCCTCCCCCAGTCTGTACTTGTCTGTCCCTCCTTCTGTTTGTGCCTGTCTGTCCCTCCTCCAGTTTGTGCCTGTCTGTCCCCCCCCCAGTCTGTACCTGTATCCTCCCCAGTCTGTGCCTCTACCCCCCCCCCCCCAGTCTGTACCTGTATGCTCCCCAGTCTGTACCTGTATCCTCCCCAGTCTGTACCTGTATCCCCCCAGTCTGTACCTGTATCCTCCCCAGTCTGTACCTGTATCCCCCCCAGTCTGTACCTGTATCCTCCCCAGTCTGTACCTCTATCCCCCCCCAGTCTGTACCTGTATCCTCCCCAGTCTGTACTGTATGCTCCCCAGTCTGTAACTGTATCCCCCCCAGTCTGTACCTGTATCCTCCCCAGTCTTTACCTGTATCCTCCCCAGTCTGTACCTGTATCCCCCCCAGTCTGTACCTGTATCTCCCCCATTCTGTACCTCTATCCCCCCAGTCTGTACCTGTACCCCCCCCCAGTCTGTACCTGTACCCCCCCCAGTCTGTACCTGTATCATCCCCAGTCTGTACCTCTATCCCCCCAGTCTGTACCTGTATCCCCCCCAGTCTGTACCTGTATCCTCCCCAGTCTGTACCTGTATGCTCCCCAGTCTGTACCTGTATCCCCCCCAGTCTGTACCTGTACCCCCCCCAGTCTGTACCTGTACCCCCCCCAGTCTGTACCTCTATCCCCCCAGTCTGTACCTGTATCCCCCCCAGTCTGTACCTGTATCCTCCCCAGTCTGTACCTGTATGCTCCCCAGTCTGTACCTGTATCCCCCCCAGTCTGTACCTGTATGCTCCCCAGTCTGTACCTGTATCCTCCCCAGTCTGTCTCTGTATACCCCCTAAGTCTGTATCTGTTTCCTCCTGTCTGTACCTGTATCCCCCTAGTCCTTACCTGTATCTCCCCTCAGTTTGTACCTGTATCCTCCCCAGTCTGTACCTGTATCCTCCCCAGTCTGTACCTCTATCCCCCCAGTCTGTACCTGTATCCCCCCAGTCTGTACCTGTATCTCCCCCAGTCTGTACCTGTATCCTCCCCAGTCTGTACCTGTATCGTCCCCAGTCTGTACCTGTATCCCCCCCAGTCTGTACCTGTATGCTCCCCAGTCTGTACCTGTATGCTCCCCAGTCTGTACCTGTATGCTCCCCAGTCTGTACCTGTATCCCCCCCAGTCTGTACCTGTATGCTCCCCAGTCTGTACCTGTATGCTCCCCAGTCTGTACCTGTATCCTCCCCAGTCTGTACCTGTATCCCCCCCAGTCTGTACCTGTATCCTCCCCAGTCTGTACCTGTATGCTCCCCAGTCTGTACCTGTATCCCCCCCAGTCTGTACCTGTATGCTCCCCAGTCTGTACCTGTATCCTCCCCAGTCTGTACCTGTATCCTCCCCAGTCTGTCTCTGTATACCCCCTAAGTCTGTATCTGTTTCCTCCTGTCTGTACCTGTATCCCCCTAGTCCTTACCTGTATCTCCCCTCAGTTTGTACCTGTACCCCCCCAGTTTGTACCTGTATCCCCCCTCAGTTTTACCTGTATGCCCTCAAAGTCTGTACCTGTATCCCCCCAGTCTGTAGCTGTATCCCCAAGTCTATACCTTTATCTCCCCTCAGTATGTACCTCTATCCCACCAGTTTGTACCTGTATCCCCCTCAGTTTGTACCTCTATACCCCCAGTCTGTACCTCTATACCCCCAGTCTGTACCTCTATACCCCCAGTCTGTACCTCTATACCCCCAGTCTGTACCTCTATCCCCCCAGCCTGTATCTGTATCCCACCTTAGTTTGTACTTGTATTCCCCACAGTTTGTACCTGTATCCCCCTCAATTTGTACCTCTATCCCCCCAGTCTGTACCTCTATCCCCCCAGTCTGTACCTGTATCCCCCCTCAGTTTGCACCTGTATCCCCCCTCAGTTTGTAACTGTATCCCCCTCAGTTTGTACCTGTATCCCCCCTCAGTCTGTACCTGTATCCCCCCCAGTTTGTACCTGTATCCCCCCTCAGTCTGTACCTGTATCCCCCCTCAGTTTGTACCTGTATCCCCCTGAGTTTGTACCTGTACCACCCCCAGTCTGTACCTGTACCCCCCAGTCTGTACCTGTACCCCCCAGTCTGTACCTGTACCCCCAGACTGTACCTGTACCCCCCAGTCTGTACCTCTATCCCCCCAGCCTATAACTCTATCCCCCCTCAGTCTGTACCTGTATCCCCCTCAGTTTGTATCAGTACCCCCCCAGTCTGTACCTCTCTCCCCCCAGTCTGTACCTCTCTCCCCCCTCAGTCTGTACCTCTATCCCCCCTCAGTCTGTACCTCTATCCCCCCTCAGTTTGTACCTGTATCCCCCCTCAGGTTGTACCTCTATTCCCCCTCAGTTTGTACCTGTATCCCCCTCAGTTTGTACCTGTATCCCCCCTCAGGTTGTACCTGTATCCCCCCTCAGTTTGTACCTGTATCCCCCCTCAGTTTGTACCTGTATCCCCCCTCAGGTTGTACCTGTAATCCCCCTCAATTTGTACCTGTATCCCCCCAGTTTGTACCTGTACCCCCCAGTCTGTACATGCATCCCCCCACCTGAGCAGTGCAGCACCAGCAGCAGGACACCCAGTAAGGTTCTTGTCATATTCTTCCGTGCAGATGGCCCCATGGGAGACCTCCCTTCAGTGCCACTGTCTTATAAACCCCTGTCCTCCCCCCTCACCTCTGGAAAATATTTAACTGCCCCTGTCTGTCTGTCCTTCAGGGTTCATGACTACTAAATGTATACTGTACATAAAGGCTGAACATTGCATCATAGCCCCCCCCCCCCCCCCCCCCGGACACGATGACCTCAGGGAGACGAGTGACCAGAGTTACCATGCATTGACCACTTACTGATAATATAATAAATACAGATTACAGATTAAATATAATAAATACCTGTATTTCCTTCCTCAGATCTGTACCATTCTGCCCCCCAGTCTCTACCTGTGCCCCCATTCAGTTTGTACCTGTGTCCCCCCAGTTTGTACCTGTATCCCCCCAGTCTGTACCTGTATTTCCACTCAATTTGTACCTGTATCCCCCTTAATTTGTACCTGTATCCCCATCAGTTTGTACCTGTATCCCTCTCAGTTTGTACCTGTATCCCCCCAGTTTGTACCTGTATCCCCCCAGTTTGTACCTGTATCCCCCAAGTTTGTACCTGTACCCCCCCAGTCTGTAACTGTATTCCCCCTCAGTTTGTACCTGTATCCCCCTCAGTTTGTACCTGTATCCCCCCAGTTTGTACCTGTATCCCCCCTCAGTTTGTACCTGTATCCCCCCTCAGTTTGTACCTGTATCCCTTTCAGTTTGTACCTGTATCCCTCTCAGTTTGTACCTGTATCCCCCCAGTTTGTACCTGTATCCCCCCTCAGTTTGTACCTGTATCCCCCTCAGTTTGTACCTGTATCCCCCTCAGTTTGTACCTGTATCCCCCCTCAGTTTGTACCTGTATCCCCCTCAGTTTGTACCTGTACCCTCCCAGTTTGTACCTGTATCCCCCCTCAGGTTGTACCTGTATCCACCCCCAGTCTGTACCTGTACTTCCCAGTCTGTACATGCATCCCCCCCTACCTGAGCATGACCTCAGGGAGACGAGTGACCAGAGTTACCATGCATTGACCACTTACTGATAATATAATAAATACAGATTACAGATTAAATATAATAAATACCTGTATGTCCTTCCTCAGATCTGTACCATTCTGCCCCCCAGTCTCTACCTGTGCCCCCATTCAGTTTGTACCTGTGTCCCCCCAGTTTGTACCTGTATCCCCCCAGTCTGTACCTGTATTTCCCCTCAATTTGTACCTGTATCCCCCTTAATTTGTACCTGTATCCCCATCAGTTTGTACCTGTATCCCTCTCAGTTTGTACCTGTATCCCCCCAGTTTGTACCTGTATCCCCCCAGTTTGTACCTGTATCCCCCAAGTTTGTACCTGTACCCCCCCCCAGTCTGTAACTGTATTCCCCCTCAGTTTGTACCTGTATCCCCCTCAGTTTGTACCTGTATCCCTTTCAGTTTGTACCTGTATTCCTCTCAGTTTGTACCTGTATCCCCCCAGTTTGTACCTGTATCCCCCCTCAGTTTGTACCTGTATCCCTTTCAGTTTGTACCTGTATCCCTCTCAGTTTGTACCTGTATCCCCCCAGTTTGTACCTGTATCCCCCCTCAGTTTGTACCTGTATCCCCCTCAGTTTGTACCTGTATCCCCCTCAGTTTGTACCTGTATCCCCCCTCAGTTTGTACCTGTATCCCCCTCAGTTTGTACCTGTACCCTCCCAGTTTGTACCTGTATCCCCCCTCAGGTTGTACCTGTATCCACCCCCAGTCTGTACCTGTACTTCCCAGTCTGTACATGCATCCCCCCCTACCTGAGCAGTGCAGCGCCAGCAGCAGGACACCCAGTAAGGTTCTTGTCATATTCTTTCATGCAGATGGCCCCATGGGAGACCTCCCTTCAGTGCCGCTGTCTTATAAACCCCTGTCCTCCCCCTCACCTCTGTGAAATATTTAACTGCCCCTGTCTGTCTGTCCTTCAGGGTTCATGACTACTAAATGTATACTGTACATAAAGGCTGAACATTGCATCATCGCCCCCCCCCCCCCCCCCGGACACGATGACCTCAGTGAGACGAGTGACCAGAGTTACCATGCATTGACCACTTACTGATAATTCAGTGCCACACATTGGCCACTTAATGACCACAGAGTGGCTACAAGATGACCCCCCAATAATCTTGTCCCTGACATCCTTTGACAGCTCTTTGGGCTTGGCCATGGTGAAAAGTTTGGAATCTGATTAATTGCTTCTGTGGACAGGTGTTTTATACAGGTAACGACCTGAGATTAGGAGCAATCCCTTTAAGAGAGTGCTCCTAATCTCGGCTCTTTACCTGTATAAAAGATACATGGGAGCCAGGAATTTTGCTGATTGATAGGGGATCAAATACTTATTTCCCTCATTGACCTGCAAATCAATTTATAACTTTTTTGACATGCGTTTTTCTTGTTGCTTTTTGGATATTCTGTCTCTCACTGATAAAATACACCGACAGTTACGATCATAGACTGGTCATTTCTGTGTTTGTGGACAAGCGCTCAAAATCAGCAGGGGATCAAATACTTTTTTTTCTGTCACTTTATGTAGACCCTGACCCAAGAGCTTACACTGTAGTTATACTAGGGAATGAAGGGTAAGGATAGATAGTTAGATACATAGATAGATAGATATTAATGATAGATACATATATGATAGATAGATAGATAGATAGATAGATAGAGGGATGGATAGATAGAGGGATAGATAGATATTGTTTTCATTGTTTTCAGTGTAAACTTTAATAGCCTGTGGATTATTGCACATTCAGAAGGCAACATACAGCTGGCCATGTGCAAATACTGGTTCTTCTAAAAAGATACCCACAGATTTGAAAGCTTGTCCTTGTGATTTATTAATGGTCATGGCAAATGCCATGATGATGGGAATTTGTCTCCTTTTAAGTACAAAAGGGAGGCTACTTTCCCTTGGTGCCAAATCTATCCTTGATATGAAAACTCTCTCTCCTTTATGGGTACCAGTTATAATTTCAGCATCTATGAAATGGTCTTTAATTCTTGAACAATTAATCTTGTCCCATTGCATAGGCCTTTTTTTGGGTTCATATTTTGCAGTAACATGACAATTGCACCTTTCTTTAGCTGCAAAATATGTGATGGCATTCCAGAGGGAGTTAATGAGTTTATGAATTCAGTTGAAAAGTTTGTTTGACTTTCTTTGTCATCACCAAGTACAGAATCAGCACTGTGACAATTTTTTTGTGGTGCATTAATTTTTTTCAATATTTCGTTATTGAGGAGTAATGCATGGTTATTTTTGCATGTTAGTATTACTTTGTTGGCAAGCTCTGCATAGACCTCGTTATTTATTGTACTTTCGAATATAGCGATATAAGATCTTGTTTGCAAATCATATGAGCTGGGATGTGCACAGTGTCATCAGGTAAATTTAGTTTTTGCTCTGTTTTTCCTTCTCCAATTTTAATGAGCCAATCATTGAAATCATTTTCTGCTTCTGATCTCATATTTTGTTGTAATTGAAGATGGGTAAATAGTTTCCATAGTGTACTTGACTTTATACATGTTTCGACAATGTCTGTTCGATTTCCATGTACAATGACAGGTAATGTTTGTCTAAAATCGCCACCTAACAACATTATCTTTCCACCAAATGGCAAAGTATTATCCATGACTTCACGAAGCAAACGGTCAATACATTGTAGGGCATTGCATGACATCATTGTAGCCTCATCTATTATAATTAATTACCTTTTTTTTATTTATTTTTGCTTGTAATGATGTCATTTGAATATCCGACACTGATGTTTCTAAAATAGGAACTGGCAGTTTAAATCCACTATGCACAGTCCTTCCACCTTCTAACAAAAGTGCGGCAATTCCAGTGGTTGCAAATGCCTGCGCTATTTGACCTTGAGTTCGTACAAAACTCATCAATAAATTATATAGATAAGTTGTTCTGATCCGCCAGGTCCATCAAGATAGAAATAACGCTCTTTGACCATGTCATCATCTAGGGCATTTTTTATTGCATTAAATGCTTGCAATTGTAATGTATTTAAAGTTGCAAGTCTTTCTTCTGTTCTTTCTCTTTGTAGTTGAGTGTCATAGTCTTCAAAGTTTATGTTGTCTATGAGACCTGAATCTGGCAAATTAAAACTTGCACAACTTAATCCATGAGTTAAAAAGACCTCTTGAATTTCAATTAATGCTTATAATTGTGCAATCGGCTCATTGTATCATTGCAAAAAGTCTTCAGCCATATTTGTTTTAAATTTGTCCCAGAAAGCTAATGCATTTGGAGCATTTGAGAAGTTACAAATGAATGCAAATTGTTCCCTCATCTGCCGTGGCATTTGACATAGTGCTGCTTCTTCTAGACATCTTTCCCATTCTGTATCATCAGCTAGGAAGTTTCTATGTCGCGTAGCTAAATGAAATGATTCATATACTGTGTCATTAACAGTTCTTAAGTGTTCAAAACTTTGTACACCAGGAACATTTAAAAGTAATATCTGTAAGCAAAAACGTTCAACATCTCTTCGACTGACTGTGTAAATTCTTGGGATTATTTTATTTCCTCTGCTTTTTCGATGTCTCCATAATCCATTCACAAAAACATAGTGATATGGAATTTCAATATATACAAATTGTGTTGCTTCTGAATCAGTGGAATGTAATTCAAACCATGCAGTTAGTGTAGTGACGAAGTTCACTTTGGGCCAATGCATTACTTTAATTTCCAGCATGGAAATACACTAAATGTCTTTGTGGCAAATGTACTGCTAATCTATATACTGCATGTGATTTATCATGCATTTCAAATTTTAAAAGCCGCCACATAGCTTTGTGGCGCACTGACATATCGAGCATCTACATGAGATGCAAGTTCATCATGTACTAACTCACTACTTTCACGGTTGTCCGACTTTTGTGACGACAACAGTAGCTGCATCATAGCCTTTGTAAATATATTTGTAGACATATTTAATGGATTTGATGGAAGTGCAGGCTTCTACATTTATGTGGGCATTATACTTCATGAGTAAATGTGGATTGTAGGGTACTACAAATCTATTGTCAACTTTTTTGCCACGAATAATGGCACTATCTCCTTCTCTTCTTTTATAAAGTGGATAGACATCACAAATGGCATAGGTTTTGTCTCTATAATCTTTGGGAAAATCTTTTCAACATTTATTATTTTCCATACACGGTGATTGTGGATTAAGCTCACCACAGGGTCCATGAATCATGCGATGAGTAACAATCTCATATAGTCTTCCATATAGTTCTGGATCTGGTAGTTCAGCAACAATGACTGCATCCACTTTGTCAGAAGTATCTAATTTATCTTTTTCTTGAAGTATTATAAGAAGATGTGAATGTTGAAGGCCTCTTTTTTAAAATTCAATGGTATATACATGTAACGGAACCCATCACTGTTTTATCCTGTTTTATGGTTATTTAATTATTGGTTAAAATATGATCCTACTGTTATATTATATGTATGTTGGTTTATGCTCTGCAGAATATTAGCCCAGACTATTGCAGGCCTTGGCTAATAGATAATCCTGTTACAGATAAGGAAGTCTATTCATTCTCAGACATAAGAACAAAGAAGGATTATCTAATCATTGTCTGACTGTATCAAAGTTGCCAGGCAGCCTAGGGGAGGTGTGACCCACCTATTGTTCTCTCTATGTGTATTGTGTGGCCAACTATGGGGGATGTGGATTGCCTGTGGGAAGAGATGTGTATAAATATTTCTGCACATAACAAAATAAAGTCAGTATTCATTTGACCCCAAATTGTGTGTCGTCCAATATGGGAGGTCGGGAATGGTGAGACTGTAGTGCTTCTTGGATATTTTACCGTATACCAGCGGAGATATTGGACTGCGTGTTCCAGCTCCGTTACATTTGGTGGCAGTGGTAGGATTGTTCCCACGGTCAGAAGGACAGCTACAGGAGACACCATTCTGTGGAGTACAAATTGAGGGCAACGCTAGTATCCGTACAGCGCCCCTGGCTACAGCAGGATGGAACCGGCTAGTTTTCGGACAGCGTTCCATCATGAGGAGGAGGAGGCGGCCGCGGACTACAGGGATGCAGACAGAAAGGAACTCATGATTACAGTACCTCTTATTGCCCCACAGACTGAGTTTGGAAGAGAACTCCAAAGCAGACTGGCCTTTTTCCCAGGTACGCTTCCCATAAAAACCTTGGAATGGTTAATGACAGATGTCCACAAATAATAATGGAAAAGCAGCGTGCACGGGAGCGGTCCATCTTGGGAGCTGCTAACCCACCTCCCACCATTAACCCCCCCCAGCACTGCGTCCGGGTGGTGGGAACTACCAAACCCCACCACGGTACATCAGGTGCCACACGTGTAACCAGCAGGGCCACATGCAGAGAGACTGTCCCAGAAACAGAAACCGCTCCACGTGGAATACTCCAACTAATTCTCCTCCCCAGCGACAGTGTGTACCCCAGGGAGCTGAAGGTGTCGTCCTTCCTACCCAGCAGCAGTGTGTACCCCAGGGGGCCGAAGGTGTCGTCCTTCCCCCCCAGCGGCAGTGTGTACCCCAGGGAGCCGAAGGTGTCGTCCTTCCCTCCCAGCGGCAGTGTGTTCCCCAGGGAGCTGAAGGTGTCGTCCTTCCTCCCCAGCGGCAGTGTGTACCCCAGGGAGCTGAAGGTGTCGTCCTTCCTCCCCAGCGGCAGTGTGTACCACAGGGGGCCGAAGGTGTCGTCCTTCCCCCCCCCCCCAGCGGCAGTGTGTATCCCAGGGAGCAGAAGTGGCCATCCTTCCTCCCCAGCGACAGTGTGTACCCCAGGGAGCAGAAGGTGCCATCCTTCCTCCCCAGGCAGTGTGTACCCCAGGGGGCCGAAGTTGTCATCCTTCCCCCCCAGCGGCAGTGTGTACCCCAGGGGGGCGAAGGGGTCGTCCTTCCCCCCCAGCGGCAGTGTGAATCCCAGGGAGCTGAAGATGTCGCCCTCTCCCCCCAGCGACAGCTTACCCTAACAAGGGGAGACACCAATCTCCCAGACTGCGCAGATGGGACCAGGGTCTCTGTGCCTGACCTACCGGGATGCTGGACAGCCTGTCCAGATCCCCAACTACTCTCACTGGGACAACCAGAGGAGGGGGTAAGTACAAATTCCCCTCCCCAGCTAACTCCTAATGTCGCCCCAGGGTTAACAGAGGAAATGTTAACCCCCACTGACCCCCACCTTTCCCTGGCTACTGAGCTGGAATATGTCCCAAGTACCCCAGCAGAAGAGCTGACAATGGGGCAGAGTTCAGTCGGCCTCTGCCCTCCCTTTGTCCCTTGTACAGAGCAGGAGGTCCTGCAGGTTATACCAGCAGAAGAGCCAGCATCAGGGCAGAGTGCCGCTGGCCTCTGCCCCTCAAGTCCCCTCAGCGTGTTGCCCCATCCCCACAGCGAAATATCCAGGTGCCTGGTTAGACTTCCCCCCAAAGGGGAGATGTGTGACGAAGTGCCCTTCGCCACTTTGTCTTGGAGAGGACTGTTTGCCAGCCTCCTGCCCTGCGACTATGGCCCTGGGACATATTGCCCTTCAAACACAGTATTCGGCCATACCAGAGTGTATGTCACTCATTCTGGCCCTTTAGATACAGGGGGGTCATTCGGTACTTGCCCTGTGGGAGCGGTGATACCCCAGATAACTATGCCATGGAGCCCATTCATATAATTAAAGACTATGGGAAAGACTTTAGCTACATGGCAATTGAACTGTGTGAAGAGGATCTGAGCGCTATTCGGTAGTTTTGTGCGCTCAGATCCCAGCTATCTGGGGATATGTGAAATGTGAGTCAATGTGAATTGCAGTAATGCTGATGGGTTGTCAAATTAGAGAATTGACCAACAAATACTTTTGTCCGGACATCCCCAGGCCGAGCCGTTGGGATCAGACCGTGTATGCCGGCTTATGGTCACGGGGGAGGTGTGTAACGGAACCCATCACTGTTTTACCCTGTTTTATGGTTATTTAATTCTTGGTTAAAATATGATCCTACTGTTATATTATATGGATGTTGGTTTATGCTCTGCAGAATATTAGCCCAGACTATTGCAGGCCTTGGCTAATAGATAATCCTGTTACAGATAAGGAAGTCTATTCATTCTCAGATATAAGAACAAAGAAGGATTATCTAATCATTGTCTGATTGTATCAAAGTTGCCAGGCAGCCTAGGGGAGGTGTGACCCACCTATTGTTCTGTCTATGTGTATTGTGTGGCCAACTATGGGGGATGTGGATTGCCTGTGGGAAGAGATGTGTATAAATATTTCTGCACATAACAAAATAAAGTCAGTATTCATTTGACTCCCAAATTGTGTGTCGTCCAATATGGGAGGTCGGGAATGGTGAGACTGTAGTGCTTCTTGGATATTTTACCGTATACCAGCGGAGATATTGGACTTCGTGTTCCAGCTCCGTTACAATACATAAGCAAGACATTTGCCAAATAAGTGACTTATAGTGATGTCACGTATTTATTCATTTAATTTAATCTTAAAAACTCTGGCTAGTAAATCTGGTCTATCGGAAGCACTTTGGCCAAGAAGTAAATTTTGTGTAATTTCTGGCCATTGGGGATTACATGTAAATGTAAGAAATAAATCGGGTTTGCCAAATTTGGTGACAATAGCCATAGCATCATTGTATCTTTCTCTCATATTTCGAGGAGATCCTTGAAAGGAAGATGGTAAAATGATGGCTTTGCCAGCTGTCATGTCTCTGCTTGTGGCCACCTCAGCAACATAGTCCATTAGTCCAGAATATTGTTCTACACGTAGTTTATCTTGTTGATATTTTATAAAGTTTAAATTATTTGCCTCAACTTGCAAATAGGAATCAATAATCCATTGTTGTGTTAGTTTTCCAC
This sequence comes from Discoglossus pictus, assembly GCA_027410445.1. Lineage (NCBI taxonomy): Eukaryota > Metazoa > Chordata > Amphibia > Anura > Alytidae > Discoglossus > Discoglossus pictus. The sequence goes on from CM050173.1 coordinate 121,429,140, forward strand.
CACATAAAATTGGATTAAATGTATTTCGAATGGCAATTTGAGCTACTTTAAATTCAAGCATAGAAACATTATTTCGGATTCTGGCTTTAGCATTTGGGTAACTGGGAAGTGTTAATTTTGGTTGCCAACCTGCCTCTCCGTGTGGGGAAAAAATGGGATATGTCATTGGATCTAAATTGTGACTTAATATACTCATATTAATGAATGGTTGCTCCTCATTTCTGGGATATATTCGAATGTCTCTTTGAAATGGTGGTTCTCCTTCATCATTTTAAAACACCATTGCAACCTCATTTGATGTTGGCAAGTTATAACAACGTTTATCAGTATGTCTGTCTCTTTTAAGCAGCATATTAACCATTGGCATTGGTAATTGATGTCTTTGTGCATGAAGTAGTTGTTCATTTTCTACTTCTGCCAATTTTTTAAAAGTTTTACTGTAGGGATTGTTGTCCATAATGTTATTTAGCTCTATAAAAGCATTGTGTAAGCATTTTTTTATTTTCTTCCAGCTGCATACATTGGTCAACAGCTTCTATTTATCTAGGACATATAGTTGAGCGAATTTTCTTTGCTCTCCTTCCTCTGGATGTAAATGTGAAGTCCGATGATAAATTTGACCTTGGACTTTAAAACAGTAAGGACCACGTCCTGGTACATTAGCAGCTAATGTTGCCCCCATAGATGCAAAGGATATGGAACTATTGTAGGATCTTATGTTTGTCTTAAAATTTTTGTAGTTTGGAAAAGTAGGTTCAGTCATAATGTTTTCTAAATAGATTGGAAATTCTTTTCTTTCTGGAAGTTTGAACTTGCTTTTTTGACAGCAACTAATAAATTGGCCATCTCTGGGTCTCTCCTGTTTAAAATAATAAGCCTCACAAAACTGACATTGAGTATTCATGTCCCCACAACTATGAACCTCTACTGCTAAAGACTTGAGTAAAGGACAATTTGCAAAGCATAAAGCAGTTTGACTTTCATATTCATCAGGTGAAATGTCATGTGATGTTTCAACAACAGGTTCTAAATGCTTTGTTTTTTTCGTGGATTTTCTTGGTATATCTTTTATTGGTTTAGGTAAAATGTCATGTAATGTTTCAGGAACAGGTTCTAAATGCTTTGTTTTTTTTGGTGGCTTTTTTTGGTATCTCTTTTATTTTTTCAGGTAAAATGTCATCTGATGTTTGAGGAACAGGTTCTAAATGCTTTATTTGCTTAGTACCTTTTTTGGCGTATCTTTAATTGTTGCTGATAGTCTTTTGCTTGCAAGTCTTTTGCGTTCTTTTTCTCGTCTAATTTCTTTCTCCTCTGGTGTCTGCTGGTTGGCCCATCTCTCTTGTCTTTCTCTAGTTTGACGTCTTTTCTTTTCTTGTTTGCTCTCGTTAGTAGCCATGTTAATCTGTAAAAGAAAATAATTTATAATTAGTTTAGTTTGAGATGTTAAGTTTGTTTTTTACATTTTTTATTATCAACAGTTTGTTTATATGTGCTTGTAGTTTATTGTAGTGGTAGTTTCTTTGTATTGTTAAATAAGTGTATTTTATTTTTTTGGTCTTACTTTCTGTAGTACGTTGTCATTTTTGCCTTACATGAATAGCACAGGGAAGAAACTGACACTATACCTTCTTCTACATGTAGTAGATAATTAAAATTTATATTTTAGTTGTTTTGTCAATTTATTTTTTTGTTGTACTTTTAACTTACAGGCATAGTAGAGGGCAAAAATTTGTATTTGTAATTTTTACTACAGGGGATTGTCATAATAGTATTTTAATATTTTATTTAAAAGCTTATATGTTCGGTCAATTATTTTTTTTTATTTTTTCTTCTTGTCTTAGTACTATTTGTTGTAGTATTCTATTTTATGTGTGTGTTTAGGTTTTATGCTTAATATTGTACATTAAGACTGGTAATTTATAATGACAAATTTTATTTAGTCTATGTTTTGAGACTTTTGTGGACTATGCTGTTTTCTTTTTTTTTGTGGCTAGATTGAAGTTTGGATTTACTGTTAAACATTATTGTCCATAACAGACAAATAAGAGGTAAATAAGAAATGTGTCAGTTATATTTTGGTAAAAGTTATAGGCCCTTATTCAATTGCGATTTGGCCAATTGAATAGTGCTCTAAATAAGCAAATAACATATATTTTTTAAATACGTTTTTAGTTAGTGAAAACCTTGTTTTTGGATAGATGTTTAGTAACTAAAAACTTCTTTAAAAAAATATGTTATGTGCTTATTTAGACCCCTATTCAATTGGCCAAATTGCAATTAAATGAGGGCCATAGTTAGTGATTGTATTTTTTTTTTTTCTGTTGACATGGATGCAGAGCAAACATGTTTATTTAGTTTTCTCTTTTTTTACTTGTTATACTGTACCTTGGTTGAAGTGTGATTTCAATCAGAATCTTTGTTGGTCCTCTGTTGAAAGTCTTCGTCTGATGGTCTTCACGCAGTGTCTGTTGTAAAAGAAAAATGAAAATGTTATTTCATTTGAATTTATTTGTAATGAATGACATATTTCATTATTTTGGTGTATTGTATCTGTTATGGTGAATTTTTCTGCTATGCTGTTTTTTGTGCAACCTTTTAAAATTACTTTAATTGTATTTGTATATTCCAGTTATCTTTTTTTATACTGTAATACTGTTTTTCTTATTTTGGATATGATTGCAATGTTTTTAGCATTATCCTGTTTTGTTTCCACCACTTTTGCTATGCTTATTTAGACTTCTTTGTAAGGCTTATAGCTTCTTAAACAGTAAATAAGAATATTAATTTACTTTGCTATGTGTTTGTGTAAGTTTTGGTACAATCCTATTTTGTGTTTACCATATGTTGCATACTTTATTTGCTTAATTAGTCTTTTTTATGAAGGTTAAATGTTTTTCTACAGTGAAAATGAATGTTTTTTGTATTTTGGATATTATGGCAATGTTTTTAGCATTATCCTATTTTGTGTTCACCACTTTTTGGTTGCTGCATTTGTTATATTGGCAGCCATTAAACATATATAGTTCCTTTCTTTTTTTCTACTTGTTATACTTTACCTTGATTGAAGTGTCGAATGACAGAGGGTCCCCTCCTGCCAATCTTAATCCGCCGGTCTTCTTGTAGTGTCTGTTTGAAAAAGAACGTGAAATGGTTAATTGTATATTTCTTCTTTTTGATTTAGGAAAGCATGGTATTTTTCAGCATGTAATGTATTTTTCTATCTTACCTCTTCTTCTTTCTTTGTTTTCTTTAAAAGGGATTGTGGTTCACAATGCACTGTGCAAATTCTTGAGTGACGCTGTTGATGCAGAGTCTGTTTGAATAGTAAAAAAAAGGGGAAAGATTGAGCTTTAGGTTACATATTGAATTGCAATAAATTAATGTCATTTAAATACACTTCTTTAATTAGTTTCAATTAACATTAGTTTGTTTTAGGGCCTACACACATATATGTGTGTGTCACATATCACTATACATTAATCATATTTTAATAGTTAAAGTTTTTTTTTTTTTTTATGTCATTTAAATATAGTTGTTTAATTAGTTTGGGTTAAGATTAGTTTGTTGTAGGGGCTATACACATAAATGTGCGTGTCACATGTCACTATACATGAATGACATTTTCATAGTTAAAGTTGTTTTTTTTTGTCCTGTCTTGATAATAAAATGTAATATATTATAGCTTACCTATCAGTTGTAATTTGCACAGTGTAAAGTAGTAAATTAGGAAAGAATTGTCTTCTCAAGTAACAGCAGCAGTTACCTATCCAGTCACTCCGTTCATCACCTGAGTAGAAATGTAGAATTTTCTGGAAAGTAGGCAGTATTATAAAAATTTCAAATGCCTCAGACCGTTAGAACGCAATACGCATGCACTGTTTGCATTCCAGCTTACAATTTGCGTTCCATCCGCCATTTTATGCGTAGTAGTTTACAAAATGGTGGTTAATATCAGTGTGGTACGTGCCGCCTAGTATGTGTTTCAGTTTTGCGACTCACTGTAGTATAGTTACGTCTGAAGCCTCGTTTTCGTTTTGTTCGGCGGCCATTTTTTCTCTCGCTTAGGTGATTTTCGGCAGTTTAAATTCGTTTTTTTGGACTTAAATGGACGTGTAAATTATCTTTTCGAGGTGCCGGATCCCCCCCTTGCTGTAAGTAAGCTTTTTATGTTTTTGTTGTGTTTATTTCTTGTGTTTCTGATGTTTTCATGCGTGCCGTTTTCGGGCGGTTTTGTGTGTTGGGAATGGGTCGTTTCGCTGCCGTATTTTTTTGCGGGGCGGCCGTATTTTTTTGCAAGGGACGCAGTTGTTTTTTACGTGTACGATGCAGTTGATTTTTTTCTAAGTCGTGCGTATGTGTGTTAACCGCGTGTGAGGCACCTTTGAGGTTTTTTTTTAAGTCGTGCATGTGTTAACAACACAGCCGACGTTGGACCTTCCACCACCGCAAATGCGGCCCCTTGCTTTACGAGGGTCCGCATTTGCGGACAAACACAGCCGACGTGGGATGCTCCACCACCGCAAATGCGGACCCTCACTTCGCGAGGATCCGCATTTACGGGGACGTGGGATGCTCCACCACCGCAAATGCCCGCAAACGTTAGCAACAACTCGTATGCTCACAAGTATATATGTGACTAGCGACTTGCCCGTCAAAAAATGACGGCAATGTGATGTATATGTTTGTCAAGTTGTTTAGTTATTAACATATATTTTTGACACTTGTAAGTATTTTAATATGAACGTGTTTATTTTTGTAAAATGTTGATGTAATGGTTTTTTAAAATGTAATTTGTATCTGAAGAATTGTTAACTTTAATATACATTGAATGAATAGGAAAGCAAAAAGTAAAAAGCCTTCTTGAAACGTTGCGAATTTTAACATGAAGTTTAAAATATATGTAAGCAATAACCTTCAAATTATATATTTTGAAACTTTAACTGTATTTTTTATGTAAGTTTAGAAGTTGACAAAACATTTGTATAATTTTGAACATTATAAACAGGAACATAGTGAATACATTTTGTAACCTAATTTTTTATTAAAAGTATTAACATTTGAATGTAAAAACAATTGACCTTTAAATTAATCAGTATTAACATGCAATTTCTATCACAATAATTGTTAACTTGAATATACATTGAATGTAGAGGAAGGCATACAGTAAAACTCTGCTTAAAACGTACGTAATTAAAGTAATTCATTACTGAGCACATAAACTGTCGATAAACATTAATGTAGTTAGTAATCTTAAGATAACAGACAATATTTACATTGTGACTTAAAAGGTGCTTGACCTCTCAACATCCACTTTGTAATCTGTTGAATGAAATAACTTGCAAATATATTTTTTAAACTTGTAACATTAGAAACATTAACATAGTGACTTAACATTTTAACATAATTTTTAGTAACAATGCAAGGCAAGTATTTTGTGAGGCGAATCATTCCTAAACAGTACTTTCATTAATTATGACTGAATTAAACAACCAATTGTTATGTATTTTGCAATGGTTTTAAAAAATGTTGGCATCTTGAATTTGTATCCTGCAAAGCTATAGTACTTCATAGTAGACAATGTTTTTAGTAAAAATACGTCCATCTTCTAATAAATCACCTTGACTTTCATTGTTTTCAATGTAAACTTTAATAGCCTGTGGATTTTTGCACCGTGACAACGCAACGTACAATTGACCATGTGCAAAAACTGGTTCTTCCAAGTAAATACCCACAGATTTGAAAGTTTGACCTTGTGATTTATTAATGGTCATGGCAAATGCCATAATAATGGGAAATTGTCTTCTTTGAAGTATAAAAGGGAGACTACTTTCACTTGGTGCTAAATCTATTCTTGGTATGAAAACTCTCTCTCCTTTATGGGTCCCAGTTAAAATTTCAGCATCTATAAAATGGTCCTTTAATTGTTGAACAATTAATCTTGTGCCATTGCATAGGCCTTTTTTGGGGTTCATATTTCGCAGTAACATGATAATTGCACCTTTCTTTAGCTGCAAAATATGTGGTGGCATTCCAGAAGGAGTTAAAGAGTTAATGAATTCAGTTGAAAAGTTTGCCTGACTTTCATTGTCATCAGCAAGTACAGAATCAGCACTGTGATAATTTCTTTGTGGTGCATTAATTTTTTTTAAGATTTCATTATTGAGTATTAATGCATCTTTATTTTTACACGTCAGTATAACTTGGTTGGCAAGCTCAGAATATTCTTCGTTATTTATGCTCCCTTCAAATATAGCCGATATAATATCTTGTTGACAAATCATATGAGGTGGGATCTCTACAGTGTCGTCAGGTAAATGTAGTATTTTTTCTGTTCTGCCTTCTCCAATTTTAATAAGCCAATCATTGAAATCAGTTTGGCCTTCTGATCTCATATTTTGTTGCAGTTGAAGATGGGTAAAATGTTTCCATACTGTACTTGACTTTATACATGTTTCAATAATGTCTGTTCGATTTCCATGTACAACGACAGGTAATGTTTGTCTAAAATCGCCACCCAACAAAATTACCTTTCCACCAAATGGAAAAATATTATCCATGACTTCACGAAGCAAACGGTCAATACATTGGAGGGCATAGCATGACATCATTGTGGCCTCATCTATTATAATTAATTTACATTTCTTCAATTTCTTTGCTTGTAAGGATGTCATGCGAATATCTGACACTGAATTTTCCAAAATAGGCACTGGCAGTTTAAATCCACTATGAACAGTTCTTCCACCTTCTAATAAAAGTGCAGCAATTCCAGTAGTGGCAAACGCCATTGCTATTTGTCCTTGTGCTCGTACTGAACTCATTAATAAATTGTACAAATATGTTTTCCCTGATCCGCCAGGTCCATCAAGATAGAAATAACGCTCTGTCACCATGTCATCATCTATAGCATTTTTAATGGCATGAAATGCTTGCAATTGTAGTGTATTTAAAGTTGCAAGTCTTTCTTCTGTTCTTTCTGCTTGTAGTTGAATGTCATAGTCTTCAAAGTTAATGTCATCTATTAGACCTGGATCAGGCAAATTAAAACTTGCACAACTTAATCCATGAGTTAAAAAGACTTCTTGAATTTCCATTAAGGCTTTTAAGTGTGCAATGGGTTCATTGTATCGTCGCATAAAGTCTTCAGCCATATTACTTTTAAAAGTCTCCCACAAAGCTAATGCATTTGGAGCATTTGAGAAGATACAAATAAAAGCAAATTGTTCTCTCATCTGTCGTGGCATTTGACATTGTGCTGCTTCTTCTAAACATCTTTCCCAATCTGTATCATCAGCGAGTAAGTTTCTATTTCTTGCAGCTAAATGGAAGGATTCATATACAATGTCATTAACAGTTCTTAATTGTTCAAAACTTTGTGCTCCTGGAACATTTAAAAGTAATATCCGTAAGCAAAATCGTTCAACAACTTTTGGACTGACTGTGTAAATTCGTGGAATTATTTTATTGCCTCTGGTTTTTCTTGCTCTCCATAATCCATTCACAAAAACATAGTGATATGGAATTTCAATATATAAGTATTGTGTTGCTTGAGCATCAGTGGAATTTAATGCAAACCATGCAGTTAGTGTAGTGTGACGATCTTCACTTTGGGCCAATGCATTCATTTCATTTCCAGCATGGAAATAGACTAAATGTCGTTGTGGCAAACGTACTGCTAACCTATATACTGCATGTGATCTATCATGCATTTCAAATTTTAAAAGCCGCCACATAGCTTCTGGCGCACTAACATAGCGAGCATCTACATGAGATGCAAGTTCATCATGTACTAACTCACTACTTTCAGGGTTGTCTGCACTTTTGACGACTACAGTAGCTGCATCGTAACCTTTGTAAATATATTTGTAGACATATTTAATGGATTTGATGGAAGTGCAGGCTTCTACGTTGATGTGGGCGTTGTACTTCATGAGTAAATGTGGATTGTAGGGTACTACATATCTATTGTCCACTTTTTTTCCACGAATAATGGCACTATCTCCTTCTCTTCTTTTATAAAGTGGATATCCATCACAATTTGCATATGTTTTGTCTCTATAATCTTTTAGAAAATCTTTTGAACATTGATTATTTTCCATACATGGTGATTGTGGATTAAGGTCTCCACAGGGTCCATGAATCATGCGATGAGTAACAATCTCATATAGTCTACCATATAGTTCTGGATCTGGTAGTTCAGCAACTATGACTGCATCCACTTTGTCCGAAGTATCTAATTTATCTTTCTCTTGAAGTATTATGAGAAGATGTGCATGTGGAAGGCCTCTTTTTTGAAATTCAATGGTATATACATAAGCAAGACATTTGCCAAATAACTGATTTATAGTGAAGTCACGTATTAATTCATTTAATTTTATCTTAAAAACTCTGGCTACTAAATCTGGTCGATCTGAAGCACTTTGTCCAAGAAGTAGATTTTGATTAATTTCTGGCCATTGTGGATTACATGTAAATGTCACAAATAAATCTGGTTTTCCAAATTTTGTCACAATAGCCATAGCATCATTGTATCTTTCTCTCATATTTCGAGGAGATCCTTGAAAGGAAGATGGTAAAATGATGGCTTTGCCAGCTGTCATGTCTCTGCTTGTAGCCACGTCAGCAACATAGTCCATGAGTCCACAATATTGTTCTACACGTAGTTTATCTTGTTGATATTTTATAAAGTTTAAATTATTTGCCTCAACTTGCAAATATGAATCAATAATCCATTGTTGTGTTAGTTTCCCACCACATAAAATTTAATTAAATTCATCTCTAATGGCAATTTGAGCAACTTTAAATTCAAGCATAGAAACATTATTTCGGATTCTGGCTTTAGCATTTGGGTAACTGGGAAGGGTTAATTTTGGTTGCCAACCTGCTTCTCCGTGTGGGAAAAAGATGGGATATGTCATTGGATCTAAATTTGGACTTAAGATATTAATATTAATAAATGGTTGGTCCTCATTTCTGGGATATACTCTAATGTCTCTTTGAAATGGTGGTTCTCCTTCATCATTCTGAAAGACCATTGCAACCTCATTTGATGTTGGCAAGTTATAACGACGTTTATTAGTATGTCTGTCTCTTTTAAGCACCATATTAACCTTTGGCATGGGTAATTGATGTCTTTGTGCATGAAGTAGTTGTTCATTTTCTACTTCTGCCAATTTTTTGTAAGCTTTACTGTAGGGATTGTTGTCCATAATGTTATTTAGCTCTATAAAAACACTGGGTAAGCATTTTTTTTTTCTTCCATCTGCATACGTTGGTCAACAGCTTCCATTGTATCTAGGACATATAGTTGAGCGAATTTTCTTTGCTCTCCTTCCTCTGGATGTAAATGTGAAGTCCGATGATAAATTTGTCCTTGGACTTTAAAACAGTAAGGACCATGTCCTGGTACATTAGCAGCCAATGTTGCCCCCATAGATGCAAATGATATGGCACTATTGTAGGATCTTATGTTTGTCTTAACATTTTTGTAATTTGGAAAAGTAGGTTCAGTCATAATATTTTGTAAATAGGTTGGAAATTGTTTCCTTTGTGGAAGTTTGAACTTTACTTTTTGACAACAACTAATAAATTGTCCATCTCGGGGTCTCTCCTGTTTAAAATAATAAGCCTCACAAAATTGACATTGAGTAGTCATGTCCCCACAACTATGAACCTCTACTGCTAAAGACTTCAGTAAAGGACAATTTGCAAAGCATATTGGATGTTGACTTTCATATTCATCAGATGAAAAGTCATGAAATGTTTCAACAACAGGTTCTAAATGTTTAGTTTTTTTCGTAGATTTTCTTGGTATATGTTGGACTTGTTTGGTTGAAATGTCCTGTAAGTTTTTAGTAAGAGTTTGTAAATGGTTTGTTTTTGTAGTTGCTTTTTTTGGTCTGTCTTGACTGGTATGTTGTAAAATGTCATCTGATGTTTTAGGAACAGTTTGTAAATGCTTTATTATCTTTTTATTTTTTTTGGTTGTATCTTTCATTTTTGCAGCTGATATTCTTTTATTTGCAAGTCTTTTGCGTTCTTTTTCTCGTCGAATTTCTTTCTCCTCCGGTGTCTGCTGGGCGGCCCATCTCTCTTGTCTTTCTCTAGTTTGACGTCTTTTCTTCTCTTCTTTGGTCTCGTTATCAGCCATATTAATCTGTAAAGGAAAAAAAATAAATGTAATTGTGTATATTTAAATTTGTAATTCCTGTTAAAGATTCTTGTGCACAATTGGTGAAATAAAAGGCAAATCATTAATGTATCATTTATATTTAGTTAAATTTATAATTCCTGTCCTCACTGGCTAAGAATTTGGCCAATGGAATCCTGCTGTAAATAAGCATGTAACATATTTTTTTCAAATAATGGTTTTATTTATTAAAAACGTTGTTTGTGGATAGATATTTACCACTGCAAAACTTCTTTGCTAAAAAAAAAAGTGATGTGGTTATTGAGCTATGTATTGCATAGTAGCAATTTAAATAAAATAAGGGAGATAGTAAATTAATTATTTTATTTTTCTGTTGACACAGATGCAACTGAAAGCAGTTTCTTTAGTTTTATACTTTAGTACTTATTATACTTTACCTTGGTTGAAGTGTGATTTAAATCCGAATGTTTGTTGGTCCTCGGTTCCAAATCGTTGTCCAATGGTGTGGTCCTCTGTTGGAAGTCCTCGTCCGATGGTGTGGTCCTGTGGCGATAGCCCTCGTCCGATGTTGTGGTCCTGTGGCGATATCCCTCGTCCGATGTTGTGGTCCGTTGGTGAAAGTCCTCGTCCGATGGTCGGGTCCTGTGTTGAAATTCCTTGTCTGCTGGTCTGGTCCTGTGTTGAAATTCCTCGTCTGCTGGTCTGGTCCAAGTCCTCGTCCGATGGTCCGGTCCTGTGGAAAAAGTCCTCGTCCGATTGTCTTCACGCAGTATCTGTTGTAATATAAAATAGAAAATGTTGTTTGAGTGAAATGTCTTTTAAATAATTTAAAAATGTATTAATTTGACTGTATTGTATGAGTTATGGTTATTTTTTTCTATCTTTGTTTTTTTTTACTTTCTGTACAATCCGACAACTTTTGTTATTCTTATTGAAGGTTCTTAGTAAGGCTTGTGGGTTGTGATATATTAAATAAGATGTGTTTATGTTATTTTTTGTACAATCCTGTTTTGTGCACACCACTTGTGGTATACTTATTTAACCTTTATTGGGATGCTTATAGTTAGTGAAACATGAAATAATATAATTAATGTAGTTTGCTATGTGTTTGTGTTAGTTTTTGACAATCCTGTTTGGTGCGCAGCACTTGTGCAAAACTTATTTCTTCTTGATTGTACTGGTTATAGGTTCTTTGTAAGGCTTATAGGTTGTTAAACATTGAATAAGAAATTCTGTTTTGTGTGTAGCAGTTTGTGTCTCATTCAATTGCGATTTGGCTAATTGAATCGTGCCCTAAATAAGCACATAGCATATTTTTTTAAATAAGTTTGTAGTCATTGAAAAACTTTATTTTTGATATCTTTTTAGTAATTAAAAACTTATTTTAAAGAAATTGTTATGTTGTTATTTAGAGCCCTATTCAATTGGGCAAATTGCAATTGAATGAGGGCCTTTGTGTGTACCATATGTTGCATAGTTTGGCCCTCATTCAATTGCATTTTTTACAATGTAATAGTACTGTAAGGCCGTAATTGAATTGCAATGTAGAAATTTGAATAGGGTTGTAAATAAGCACATCACATATATTTGTTAAAATAGAATAAGGGCCTAAAAGTTCTTATTTATAGCCATATTGAATTTTCCAAAATAGCAATTGAATAAGGGCCTTTGTTTACTGCATTTGTTATATTGTGAGCTCCTCATTCAATTGTGTTTTGGCCAATGGAATAGACCTCAATATCAGCACAGAGCATATTTTGTAACGGAATTTTGTATTTAGTGAACTTGTATCCAAAAGCAACGTGTTCACAAACGAAAAATGTCCTTTAAAAAATATGCTCTGTGCTTATATAGAGCCCTATTGAAATGGGCAAATCACATTTGAGTGAGGCCCTTGGCCATTAAAGACATATAGGTCCTCATTGAATTGCAATTTTGCCAATTGAAGAGGGCTCTATATAATCACATAACATATTTATTGAGCAATTTTTTTAGTTATTGAAAAACTTGATTGTGGTTAGAAATTCAGTAACTAAAAAGTTCTGTATAAAAAATATGTTATGTGCTTATATAGAGCCCTATTCAATTGAGGAAGTCGCAATTGAATAAGGCTCATGGTTATTTCTTTTTTATACTTAATACTTTACCTTGATTGAAGTTTGGAATGACAGACGGTCCCCTCCTGCCAATCTTAATGCGCCGGTCTTCTTGTAGTGTCTGTTTGAAAAAGAAAGTGAAATAGTTATTTGTATATTTAGAATTTTTCATCTAGCAAAGCATGGCCTTTTGAGCATGTAATGTCTTGTTGTATGTTACCTCTTCTTCTTTGTTGGTGTTCTTTAAAAGGGATTGTGCTTCACAGTGCACGGTGCAAATTGTTGAAAGACGCTGTTGATGCAGAGTCTGTTTGAATATTAAAAGAAATAGAAAGATTCAGCTTTATATGATCTATTGAATTGCAGAAAAGGAATGTAATTTAAATATAGTTGTGTAATTTTTTTCAATTAACCTTATTTTTTGTTGGGGGCTACACACATATGTCACATACATGAAGCACATTCCATAGTTTAATGTAATTATTTAGTGTACGTGTGACATATCAGTATACATGAGTCAAATTTAAATGGTTAAATTAACCTTATATTTTTTTTTTCCAACACACATAAATGTGTGTGTGTGAGATGTAACTATAGATGATATACATATATGTGCGTGTGACATATCAGTATACATGACATATAATGTCATTTAAATGTAGTTGTTTACTGATTTTGTTTTAAGCTAATTTTGTTGCATTGGCAATACACATAAATGTGCGTGTCACATGTCACTATACATTATACACATATATGTGCGTGTCACATGTCACTATGAAGGGGCAATACACAGAAATGTGCGTGTCACATGTCACTATACATTATACACATATACGTGCGTGTCACATGTCACTATGAAGGGGCAATACACAGAAATGTGCGTGTCAGATGTCACTATACATTATAGACATATATGTGCGTGTCACATGTCACTATACATAAACCTCTGTTTAATATTGAATTCTGTTTGTTAAATGAACCATATTTTTTTTGTGAGCCTATACACATAAATGTGACATACATGATGACTACATAAATCCTAGTTTATTTTTTTATTTGTTTGACCTGTCCTGATAATAAAATGTAATATATTATAGCTTACCTCTCAGTTGTAATTTGCACAATGTAAAGTAGTAAATTAGTAAAGAATTGTCTTCTCAAGTAAAAGCAGCAGTTATCTCAGAAGTCACTCCGTTGATCACCTGAGGAGAAATGTATTTTTTTGTTTGAAATAGGCAGTATTTATAAACTTGTAGAAAGTTCTGGAAAGTGAGACCGTTAGAACGTAATACGCATGCGCTATTTGCGTTCCAGCTTACAATTTGCGTTCCATCCGCCATTTTCTGCGTATTACTGTTCAAAATGGTGTTTAATATGAGTGTGATCCGTTCCGCATAGTATGTGTTTCATTATTGCGAGTAAGTGTAGTATAGTTACGTCTGAAGCCTCGTTTTCGTTTTGGTCGTCGGCCATTTTTTCTCTCGCTTAGCGATGGTATTAGTGTCTAAAGTGTTTATTTTGATTTAAATGTAGGTGTAACTTGTTTTTTTGAGGTGCTGGCTGGTTCCTCTTGCTGTAGGTAAGCTTTTTATGTGTTTGTTGTGTGTCTTTGTTAAGTTTTAAATGTTTGTATGTCGGCGTGTTGCGTCCGATGTTTGCGAAGTCGTAATGTGTGGTAACGTGTCTCGTATGGTGTTTGCGTGTGTAGCCTCGTTTTCGTTTTATTCGTCGGCCATTTTTTGTGTCGCTTAACAAACTATTTATTGTCTAAACTCTTTTATTTTGAGTGCAATTAAGTTGTAAGTTGCATTTTTGAGGTCCTGGGTGCTTCCTGTTTCTGTAGGTAAGGTTTTTATGTATGTGCTGTGTGTATGTATTGTGTTTGTAATTTTGTAATGTTCGCGAGTTGCGTCCGAGTGTTGCGAGGCCGTAATGTGTGTGAACGTGTGTCGTATGTTGTTTGCGAGTGTCGTAATGTGTTGCGACGTAAACTTTTTTTTGCAAGGGTCGCAGTTGCTGCAACTGAAGACCTCGCTTTGCGAGGTCCTCAGGTGCTGGCATGGAGCGCCTGCGGCGCTCCATGCCAGCAACTGAGAACCAGGCACAGTGCCCTCGCTTCGCGAGGGCCGCGGGCTCGCTACGCGAGCCCGCAGCTTTAGCAACAACTCGTACGCTCACAACTATATATGTGATAGACACACAAAGATAGATACAAATAGACAGACAGATATAAAGAAATATAGACAGATAAATACATTTGAATTGTGCACATAATAAGAAGCTGAGCTAACCCTGGGAAATAAACTCCAAGTGTTAATATCCAGTGATCTGAAGACAATCCAGTTACTTTGTGCTAATTCTGTAAATATTTAAAAGTAGAAAGAGAAATACAAAAATAGATAAAAATTACAAAGAACCCGGGATGGGCTTGTAGGACGGATGAAAACCCTGATCACAAAAACATTCTTTAGGAGCTGGGATCTGCTCCTTGGAGAAAAGACAAAAGGAGGCCCAGGGACCAGGGAGACGTTCACACCAAACACACCCCACAGACATGAGGGTGATTATTTGCAGATTAAAGGGCCAGTGTAAGCACTTTTCATGTTAAACCTACTTTCAAGCTCACCATTAATTAATATTAAAATACCTGTGAAACAGGGGTGGCTGGTCCATTGGGGCAGCTGGTCAACCGCCCTCCCAAATTAGAGTCCATAAAAGCATAATTTATTCTATTTACTTACTCTAAGTTAATATAGTCCGCAGTTACTCAGTGATAAATATGTATTGAAAAGTGTTAGTATTGTTAACAAAATATTGAACGAATGTTTCATGTACAAGTTGCATGTTACAAAGTTTAATGTTTTTGAAATATAAGTTGAAAGTTAAAAAAATAAAAAGTTAAAAAAATTAATGTGTTTTTATTTGTAGAAAAAAAAAAGTGACAAATGTAGGTGACTCATTTTGTGATGCAAACAAATTTCACAACATTTAATTTTTATTGACCGTCATTTTTTTACGGACAAGTCGCTAGTAGATATATAAATAGATAGAGGGATAGATAGAGAGAGGGATAGATAGAGATATGGGTAGACAGATAGGGATAGATAGAGGGATAGATAGAGATATGGGTAGACAGAGAGGGATAGATAGATATTTTTATATAGAGAGAGAGAGAGATAAGGGTAGACAGAGAGAGATAGAGAGAGAGAGAGAGAGAGATAAGGGTAGACAGAGAGAGATAGATAGAGGGATAGATAGAGAGAGGATAGAGGGATAGATAGATAGATAGATAGATAGATGATAGAGGGATAGATAGATAGAGATAAGGGTAGACAGAGAGCAATAGATAAATGGATAGATAGAGGGAGCGAGGGATAGATAGAAATGGATAGACAGAGAGAGATAGATAGATAGATAGATAGATGATAGAGGGATAGATAGAGAGAGGGTAGAGGGATAGATAGATAGATAGATAGATAGATAGATAGACATAGATAGATAGATGATAGAGAGATGGATAGATAGATAGATAGACATAGATAGATAGATGATAGAGAGATAGATAGATAGATAGATAGATAGATAGATAGATAGATAGATAGATAGATAGATAGAGATAAGGGTAGACAGAGAGCAGTAGATAAATGGATAGATAGAGGGAGCGAGGGATAGATAGAAAGGGATAGACAGAGAGAGATAGATAGATAAATAGATAGATAGAGATAAGGGTAAACAGAGAGGGATAGATAGAGAGAGAGAGAGATAAGGGTAGACAGAGAGAGATAGATAGAGGGATAGATAGAGAGAGGGTAGAGGGATAGATAGATAGATAGATAGATAGATAGATAGATAGATAGGGAGATAGATAGATAGATAGATAGATAAATGGATAGATAGATAGAGAGAGGGAGCGAGGGATAGATAGAGGGATAGATGGAGAGAGGGTAGAGGGATAGATAGATAGATAGATAGAGGTATAGATAGAGATAAGGGTAGACAGAGAGGGATAGGTAGAGGGATTGATAGAGAGAGGGTAGAGGGATGGATAGATGGATAGATAGAGAGAGGGAGCGAGGGATAGATAGATGATAGAGGGATAGATAGAGAGAGGGTAGAGGGATCGATAGATAGATAGATAGAGATAAGGGTAGACAGAAATGGATAGATAGACAGATAGATAGATAGAGGGATAGATAGATAGATAGATAGATAGATAGATAGATAGATAGATAGATAGATAGATAGATAGATAGATAGATAGAAATCCAGTGCAGTTCTGTAAATTCTAGCATGTCTGGGATATGCTTTTTCTACAAAACTGAGCTCTCTACCTTCTTATAGCATGAAAAGCTCCTCTTAGGATTACTAATTCTAATATTATCTTGCTATGTTTTCAGTCTACAGGAGGACACGTTGTGAGTGATCTGGACCCAGTGTTTGCTGCAAGGAATGCAGAGCTCAGCTTGACATCCAAAGGTACCAATGACCTGATCATTATATATGATGCAAAAATAGTGTCTGCTGTATACAATCCAGCAAAGTTATGAAATCAACAATGTGATTAGTGCTTTGAAGGAATATTAAAGACACAGTCTA
Source organism: Discoglossus pictus (assembly GCA_027410445.1). NCBI lineage: Eukaryota > Metazoa > Chordata > Amphibia > Anura > Alytidae > Discoglossus > Discoglossus pictus. Next base: position 121,445,979 of record CM050173.1, read on the forward strand.
TATACTAGTAAAAGAGGAAAAAAGGAAGAGAGGGATAGAGAGAGGGATTGATAGAGAGGGATAGATAAAGGAATCGACAGGGAGAGAGGAATAGATATAGAGAGTGAGGGATAGAGAGAAAGGGACAGATAGAGAGAGAGAAGGAGGAAGGGAGAGAGAAAGAGGAGGGCTTATATCTATCTAATGTGTACTCATATGTGTTTTATTTAATTATTGCATGTAATCAACAAAATGGAGGAACTTCCCAGCATAAGAAAAGTAATCAGAACCAGCAGCACTTCACCCTCATCAAGAAAACGCAGGAACTTCCCAGCATAAGAATAGTGACCAGAACCAGCACCACCTCAACCTCAGCAAGATAATAAGTAAGTGAAGTGACAGGAAAATACCCAAATGGGTGGAGTCTGTAAGTGGACAGGGCCTATAGGGGTAACATGTTGTGAAGGGGAGGAGTTTATAATGTTGGGTGGCATCAATGTAAAGGGAGGGGCCAGGTCTCTGTCTTCCGCCCCACCAACTTGGAAAGTCACCAGCCGCCACTGCTGTGAAAATGTGTTTTTTTTACATTAAGTAATGATGAACTAAAAATAGGTTTAACATGAAATGTAAACTGGCCCTTTAAGCTGTATGTGGTAGATTGGATTCATCAATTTTAAAGCAAGCACTTGAAGCAGGGCCGCTCCAAGAACACTATCTCTGAGGGTACTATCTTCGTGGGTACTATCTCTGAGGTAACTATCTCCAAGGATACAATCTCTGCGAGTACTTTCTCCAAGGGTAATGTGACGATCCAGGGGTAGGGGCTATTACTAACCAGGGCCACCTGCTATAGACTACAGGTTAACTACCCACAAGGACAGTTGGGTTCTTGACATCTCTGCATCAGCACCCCAATATCTGGCTTCTGTATCAGTCAGGGTCTCTCCATCAGGAATCAGCACTTTCAGGAGTTCCAGTAACTTTCCTGTGGTAGTGATCAGGACAGGTTACTTTGGAGGATGGAGATAGGTTCAGTATCGCATCCACCAGGAGCAAATAAGAGAACATATCATTTCTATATGTCTCAGCAGTGAACTAATTTATTTTTGGAAAGTCAACAATATTTTTAGAAGTTAGATACAGAGGGGGGTGAATACAACACAACAATGACAGGGAGTTTCAGACAAACACAGGAGATAGACTCCACATGGGGTCTAATAGTCTGGCATCCTGTCTGGCACCTATGAACAATAGGCCAACCTCCAAATACAATATTGTACAATCTAGGGAGTTAGTTTCCCATGAGTGTTTCCCACTCTGTCAATCATTATACAAACCCTTCTCTATAGACTGCAGTCTAACAGAATGTCTTTAGACCCACTCAGAAGGCATTAACGTCTGTCCAAGATGGCCTATTTCAGGCTCTCTGCAATGCTCAGGACACTACTTTCCCTGTCTCAACTCCACTTCCTGAATTGCGCTCATGTGACATATGTGGGCTAGCCAGAGGGTGCAACAAATATGGGGGAAGGTTGCGCAACTTGAATCAGAAGTATTTCGTACCCAGGTAAACCAAACTACAGAATTGTGTGTATTTCAAAATAGAGCTGAGGGAGAAAGGGTAACAAGGAAGAAGGAGAAGGGTCGGGGGTCTGGAGGGAAAGCCCAGAGGCGGAAGGTAATTAAGGAACAGATAACTTACTATATTGAAAGGAATTAATCATTGATTAAAGGTTTACAATTGTTTATTTGGTTTATTAATGTTTTAAAACTTGAATAACATATTAAAGTCTTGAAGATAACAGGTCTATGTATGCAGAGTGGCGTATACATGGATACATCAATACTTCATAAAAGATATGTAAGGATATATAACAATTGTTAAGAAGAAGAAAGAAAATGAGATAAATGGTGGAAAGCATAAAATAATGACACCTTATATTGTAGTAAAGCAAGTTTAAATTCAAATATATGCATATGTAAGGTCAAGAAGGTACAAACTAATTGTATGTGATACTAATAAATGTATAATTATGTTGATACACCACCTCATTTGGTAGAGAATTCCACAGATTAACCACCCTTACTGTGAAGAACCCTGTTCTTTCTTTTTACTTCTAACCTCGGGATGTCCTCTTGTCAGTTCAAAACTTCTTGGCTCTAAAAGTCCACTTGACAAAGCCTTGTATTGACCCTGGATGTATTTATACAAGGTAATCATATGGCCTCTTAGATGCCTTTTTTCTAGAGTGAATAAGTTTAATTTGGTTAGTCTTTCTTCCTAACTTAGCCCCTCCATTCCCCTTATTAGTTTTGTTGCCCTTCTCTGTACCTTTTCCAGCTCTAAAATCTCCTTTATATGAAGTGGTGCCCAAAATTGTCCTCCATATTCCTCCAAATGAAGGCGTACTAGAGATTTGTATAGTGGTATAATTATATTTGCTTCCCTTGCTTCTATACCCTTAATACATGATGATATTTTATTTGCCTTTGCAGCTGCTGCTTGGCTTTGAGCACTGTTACCTAGGTGGTTGTCCACAAGCTCCCAAATCCCTTTCAATGTCTGATACCCCTAGATTTGCTCCATTAAGATTATAAATTGCACGGCTACTTTTACTTCCCAGATGCATAACTTTACATTTATTCGCCCATTTCTCTAATGTATGCAAATTCCTTTGAAGGGAAAGTACATCACTATCTGATTTAATTACCTTGCACAACTTTGTGTCATCATCAAGAATGGAGACACTACTTTCCAGTCCCACCTCTACGTCATTAATAAATATGTTAAAAAGGAGAGGACCTAATACTGAACCCTGAGGAACCCCACTTACCACATTAGTCCAATCTGAGTATGTTTCATTTACCACAACCCTTTGCTTCCTATATTTTAGCTATCAACCCATGAGCAGATATTTAATGCAATTCCTGTATCCTTTAGTTTGCACAATAGTCTTACATGTGGCACTGTACCAAAAGCCTTTGCAAAATCCAAAAAGACTACATCCACTGAGTTGCCTTGATCAAAATTCCTACTAACCTCCTCATAGAAACTAATTTGATTTGTTTGACATGACCTATCCTTCATAAATCTGTGTTGACTCCTAATCTTATTTAAATAATTAACACATTCTTGTATATTATCCATTATTAACCCTTCTAAAAGCTTCTCCACTACAGAAGTAAAGCTCACTGGTCTATAATTCCCTGGATTTGCTCTTGCTCCCTTCTTAAATATACTTAGGTATCACATCTGCTTTTATCCAGTCATCTGGTAGAGACCCTGTGTTGAGTGAATCTGGATAGATTAGATATAATAGTTTTGCTATTACAGAGCCCAGCTCCATCAGTACCCTTGGATGTATTCCCTCGGTACCCTTGGATGTATTCCATCAGGACCCGGGGCTTTATTAACATGTATTTTTTCCAACCTCTTTTGGATTACTTCCTGAGTTAACCAATTATTTGGTGAAGGTAGTGTGGCCCCATTATGTTGCAGTGACCCAACCACTGGTACCTCCCTTGTGTATACCAAAGAAAATAACCTATTTAGCTCATCTGCCTTTTCCTGGTCACTAATTATCAGACTGTGTCACATTGTAATGCTCCAATAGCTTCCTTCCTGGCCTTCTTCCCAGTAATATATTTATACACATGTTTAGCGTTAGTCTCACTCTCCTTACATATAACTTGCCATTTTCTGTGTCAGTCAGTCTAATAGCCCTTTTGCTTCCTTGGTGATTTCCTTGTACTCCTGTAAAGCAGTCTCTGTCCCCTCTTGTTTGTATAATTTAAATGCCTGTTTTTTACTCCTTATCTTCATATCATTGCTAAGCCACATTGGATGGGATTTACTCCTTTACTTTTATTCCTACTTGGTATATGCCGATGTGTATGTATATTTAGTAAGGATTTAAATGTTGTCCATTTATGGTCAGTGTTTTTACCCATCAGTTCTCTGTCCCAGTCTATACTTTGTATTGCTGCCCTTAGATCGTTAAAATCTTTTAAAATTAAGAGTTTTTGTTGGCCCCTTACAGTTATGTGTTTTTTTTATTCAATCTCAAATGAGACTGTGTTGTTATCACTGTTTCCCAAAGGTTGCCCTATTCCAACATTTGATACTATATCAATATTATTTGTGATAACTGAATCCAAGATGGTGTCATTTCTAGTAGGCTCTTGTATAACCTAGGCCAGATAATGATCCCTGAGTGTACTCAAGAACCTGCCCCCTTAGCAGAACTGCTGGTCTCATTTATCCAGTTTATTTCAGGGTAATTAAAATCTCCCATTATTAGAACTTGCCCGTGCTTAGCTGCATTTTCAATCTGTAACAATAATTGTATTTCCTCAGTTTCAGCTATATTTGGGGGTTTATAGAATACTCCTACTAATATTATTTTGGAATTTGCTGCTCTGCTATTTAACTCTACCCACAAACATTCAGCTTTATCACTAGGTCCGCCATAAATATCTTCTCTGACTATAGGCTTAAATTCAGGCTTAACATACAGACAAATCTTTCCTCTTCTTTTACCATTGCCCCTATCTTTCCTCTTCTTTTACCATTGCCCCTATCTTTCCTAAAAAGGTTAAAACCATCAGGATTAACAGTCCAGTCATGAGATTCATTCCACCATGTTTCGGTAATGCCTATTAAATCCCATTTCTCATTATCTGCTAATAATTCTAACTCTCCCATTTTTTCCTGGCAAGCTTCTGGCATTAGTAAGCACACACTTTATGTTATGAGTCTGTAGTGCTGAAGTGCCTGCCACTGTGCTTGAGTTACCTAGCAATGGTGGCACATCCTTTGCACGCTGGAGAACAGCGCATCGCCATCAGGGCGCTAAGAACTGCGCTCTCTTGACGCTCTGTGCTCCAGCCTGCATCCCATCTGCACAGAGGCTTCTCATGCGCGCGCCCCCATCTCATATTTTCCAGATTTGCTTGCTTGGAGGCTGCCAAGGCCAAGGAAAAGGGCTGACAGTGTGCTATGTGGGACTGGCATGTGTCACTAGGAGCATATTGTATGTAATGTCACTGTCATTGTGTGCATGTGTCACTAGGAGCACGTTGCATTGCATGTTTATCACTACATGTCACTTTCATTATTTACATGTGTGATAAACATGCAATGAAACAATGCCTGGCCCATATGCACACTGTCACACCTTTACCTTGCCAAGCAGGTCCAGTAAATATGAGATGGTTGATGACAGTGCGCTGTTCTGCAGTGCACAAAGGTCGGGGTGTCCCTAGTAATACATCCCTATTGAGTATAATATCCCTCCCCCATCTCCTCCACCTCCCCATGATTAGTTAATTCATTCCTTATCCCCTCTACACTTTCTACCCCATTACATTCATCTAGTCCCTCTGTCACACCCTTACCTTGCCAAGCTGGTCCAGTAAATATGAGATGGTTGATGACAGTGCGCTGTTCTGCAGTGCACAAAGGTCGGGGTGTCCCTAGAAATACATCCCTATTGACTATAATAACCCTCCCCCATCTCCTCCACCTCCCCATGACTAGTTCATTCATTCCTTATCCCCTCTACACTTTCTACCCCATTATATTCATCTAGTCCCTCACCCCACCTACTAGTTTCTTGTAGTTTTCTTCTCTCAGGCCTGGCTCAGTTATACTCCAGTCACACTATTTTTTCTCACAGGGTTTGGGGTGGAGGAGTCAACTTTGGTTTTAGCAAATTATAAAACAGTCCTTTTAGATATGTAGACCTGCAACACAAATCTCCATATAGTGACTTACAGGTAAAGTGTCCTTGAAAATATTAAAGAGAAAAAACTGTCTCATTTCACAGATTTCCCAAATTGTGGTGTCAGATAAGAAAATAACAGTTCATATAAATTAACTTTCAAAATAAACTTCGAGCATTACAGTTGCGAGTGGTGGAGAAGAGCATGACGTGTCTTCAAAAGACGTGGCTTCAACATGACGTGGCTTCAAAAGCTTTTGTATGAATTCCAACATTAGCTGCAAAAAGTAGAAATTACCAGCCTTATTAAATTGCTATTCGGCCAATTGAATAGGGCGCTATATAAGCACAAAGCATATTATTTTACAGAAGTTTTTAGTTAGTGATCTTCTATCCAAAAGCCAGGTCTTCACTAACTAAAAACTTCTGTAAAATAATATGCTCTGTGCTTATATAGAGACCTATTCAATTGTCCGAATCACAATTTAATAAGGCTGTAAATCTTGACAGAAAGCAATTTTCTGCTTATTTTGGAGTAACAAGAAACCAATAATTCAGAAAAAGATTGTAACATCACCCAAGGACAAAGTTTGTCTATCAGTACCAGACGTCTTCCTTTTGATGTAAGGTTAAACTCTTCCTACAACTTTCCCGGAGGCACCATAACTATGATATGTCTGGTTGGGTCACAATAGAACGACCTATAATGAAACAAAAAAAACATGCTTCTTCAACAAGCTCTATGGACCACATCACGTATGAGTCCCTCAGCAATGCAACAAAGCAAGAAGCATTCCATGACATTATGGCATCAATGCTCCAAGACATTGAGTTTATGGGTCACTTTTGCCAAATGAAGAAGGGTTTGACTATGCACTCCTAACATCCCACATTCACCGAATTATTGAATCACATATATAGTTGTGGATCTTGCGATGTTGGTGAAGTTTGCGATGCCAGCTGCGGCGTGACACATGCGAGCCTCGCAAAGCGAGGAAAGAAGCCGCAAAGCACATCGCGGCGAGCCTTTCCTCCCGCTCATTGCATGTTTCGTTAACCTGCAAGTTTTGTGTCTGGGAATGCCATGTGTCCCTTCCCTGTGTGTTTCTCCTCTGTGTCTCTGCTGAATGTTTGCGTGTTACACGCTGAAGGCCGTTTGTTTTATTTTCTAAGTCCTGCGTGCCTGGCGTTGTTGGTGTAAGTGTTACTGTCTTTGCCATCATGTATTTTCCGTGTGCCCTAAGTCCCGTGTGCCTCACTTTGCTCAGCCTCGTTTTCATGCAGTTTCAGAATTTTTTTACTTTTTTTGTCCGCCATTTTTTTCCTCGCTTAGCCGATTATGGATTGATGAAAACCTTCAGTTCTCATTGCAAGCCTCTCCAGCTCGCTGTGCTCCTCATGATGAAACCCCCCAAATAAGGCTCAAAATAGCTTGCAACCTTACTCCCAGGCTTCCTGGCGCTCCCCCTGTGCTGTCTGTGAGTGTGTTATTATATTTATTAAATTCTTTTTTTTGTTTTTAATATTTTTAGAGTTACGCGCTTGGCTCGCAGTTGCGACGCTCATAATGCAGCCTAAGTACTAAGGCTTGTATCTGTGACGGCACCGCTGACTGCAATGGAAGCCCCGTGATGAGCTCCAAAGGTGATCAGTGCAAAGCAGGAAAGTTGAAGTACATGGGGGAGAGCCTCGCAATGAGCGCCGAAGGTGCTCAGAGGAGCAAAAGCCTCACATTGTGTTGCAAACAGCATTGCCAGCCTTACAATTTTAACGGGCAAGTTTCTAGTATATTATAAATCCGGTTTGACCACACCATTTGAAAGACTCTGTCTAAACAACTCTAAACCCACCAAAGCTATATTACTATATATATATTAATATATATATATATATATATATATATATATATATATATATATATATATATATATATATACTAGCAACTTGCCTGTCAAAAAATGACGGTCAATAAAAATTAAATGTTGTGAAATTTGTTTGCAACACAAAATGAGTCAGCTACATTTGTCCCTTTTTTTTTTCTAAAAATAAAAGCACATTCATTTTTTTAACTTTTTATTTTTTTAACTTTCAACTTATATTTCACAAACATTAAACTTTGTAACATGCAACTTGTATATGAAACATTCGTTCAACATTTTGTTAACAATACTAACACTTTTCAATACGTATTTATCACTGAGTAACTGCGGACTATATTAACTTAGAGTAAGTAAATTGTTTTAACAATAGCATGCTTTTTATCATTTGTAACATAACACACTCTTGTTAAACTAAATTAGCATTGAATCCAGAGGAAGGCAAACAATAAAAAACCCCTATTGAAACTTGTCCAATTGTATCAAAGAGGGAAAAAAAATAATTCCTTCCTGACCCCATTAACTGGCGATCAGATTTCTCCCTGAATCAATACTTTGTCTTTAAATAATACATTTCCAATTATTATTAAATACTTCAACTTTATACCAACAATACATATTTGACTATACCATATATATATTTAACAATGTTTTAAAAAAATTCAAAAAACACATATTTAACATCTGAAATTGTAACATCAAACAATAAAATGTAACTCTTGTAAATCCTGAAAAATTCAGATAATTGTTTTGTGGGGCCAATCATGTAAATATAAAACTTTGAACCCATTCAAATCTGTTTAAGGATATTTTACTGTTGTTTTTGTTGTTTTTTTTTTTTTTTTTTTTTCAGTTTGTCCATTCTGCAAATATCACATAGATTTTCATAAGTGAAATAGTGGTCCCCTATTTAAAGAGTCCCAGAGTACTTTAAGTTTGTACTGGAAGTCAAACCACTGTTCTCTATGTTTTTTTGTCCATTTTTTAGATGTTTTATGTGAAATATTGTTTTTGTGCAATCATATTGATTCCCATAAAATGTTGGCATTAAAATGAAACCATTTTCCTCTATCTTTCCAACACCTCATAGTAGACAATGTTTTTGGTGTAAACACATCCATCCTCGAATAAATGACCTTGAGTTTCGTTTTCTTCAACATGCACTTTAATTTCTTTTGGATTAGTGCACCTTGAAAAAGCCACATAGAGTTGTCCATGTGCAAAAACTGGTTCCTTTAAAAAAATCCCAACTGACTTAAAAGTTTGTCCTTGGGATTTATTGATGGTCATAGCAAATGCCATGATAACTGGAAATTGTCTCAGTTGAAGGACAAAGGGCAAACCACTCTCACTTGGAGCTAAATCAATTCTTGGTATAAAAACTCGTTCACCTTTATGGGTACCAGTTATAATTTCTGCATGTATAAAATGATCTTTTAACTCATGCACAATTAATCGGGTCCCATTACAAAGTCCTTTTTTTGGATTCATATTTCGCAATAACATTACAATTGCGCCTTTTTTCAATTGTAAAATATGTGGGGGCATTCCAGATGGTGTTAACGAATTAATAAATTTGATACTAAAATTCGATTCACTGTCTTTATCATCTGACAGAATTGAATCTGCACTGTAATAATTCTTTTGTGGTGCATTGATATATTTTAAAATTTCGTTATTTACATTCAAGGCATCGATATTTTTTGATGTTAATATCACTTTGTTTGCAATGTCTGTGTAATCTTCATTATTAAGAGTGTTTAGAAATATGGCTGATATGAGTGATTCATTGCAAACCATGTCTGATGGAATTTCAATGGTATCATTTGGTAAATGCTGTATTTCTGGATGTTTTCCATCTCCGATTTTAATGAGCCAGTCATTGAATTCATTTTGGGTTTCAGATCTCATATTTAATTCTAATTTGAGATGTGTAAATATTTGCCACAGTTTACTGGTCTTGATACATGTTTCAATGATCTCTGTTCTATTTCCGTGTGGCACAACAGGTAATGTTTGCCTAAAATCGCCTCCTAACAGCATGACCTTTCCACCAAATGGCAACTTATTATCCATCACTTCTTTTAAGAATCTGTCAATACATTGCAGTGCATGACATGACATCATTGTTGCCTCATCTATGATAATTAGTTTAGTTAGTTTACATTTTTTTGCATGTATGGAATTGAGTCGAATATCTGACACTGATGTTTCCAAAATAGGAACTGGCAGCTTAAATCCACTATGCACAGTTCTACCATCATCTAGCAAAAGTGCAGCAATTCCAGTTGTTGCAAATGGCATAGCTATCTGACCCTGTGATCGAATATAACTCATCAAACAATTGTACAGATAAGTTTTTCCTGATCCACCTGGTCCGTCTAGATAGAAATACCGGTCTTTGACCATTTCATCATCTGTAGCATTTGTGATGGCATGAAATGCTTCTAACTGTAAAATATTTAAAGTTGCCAGTTTTTCTTGGGTTTTTTGTTTTTGAAGCTCAGTGTCATAATCATCAAAATTGATGTCATCTATAAGTCCTGGATCAGGTAAATTAAAACTTGCACAATTTAATCCCTGAGCCAACAATATTTCTTGGATTTCCATCAATGTTTTTAACAGAGCTATTGGTTCTCTGTAACTTTTCAAGAAATCTTCTGACATGTTTAATGTAAATGTTTCCCACAAAGTGAAAGCATCAGGTACATTGCAAAATATACAAATGAATGCAAATTGTTGTCTCATTTGCTTAGGCATTTGACATAGTGCTGCTTCTTCCAGACACCTCTCCCATTCTGTATCATCAGCTATGAAATTTTGATGTCTTGCAGCTAATAGGAATGTATCATAAACTATGTCATTCACTGTACGTAAATGCTCAAAACTCTGTGCACCGGGAACCTGTAGCAGAAGTAATCTTAAGCTGAAACGTTCAATGTCCCTTAGACTGACGGTATAAATGCGTGGTATGATTTTATGTGTATCTCTTCTTCGTTGTCGCCATAGACAATTTACAAATACATAGTGATATGGTATCTCTATGTATAAAAATTGTCTGGCCTGCATATCCTGACAGTTTAATATAAACCACGCAGTAAGTGTGGTATCTCTGTCTTCACTTTGATATAATGCAGTTCTTTCATTTCCTTGAGTAAAGCAAACCATCTGACTTTGAGGCAAATGTACAGCTAAACGATAGATAGCATGTGACCGATCATGCATCTCAAATTTCAAAAGGTGCCACATTGCTTCAGGAGCACTCACATACCGAGCATCTAAATAATTTGATAGTTCATCATGTAAAATTGGATTTTTGTTTTCATTTCCAGCACCTTGTACAACAACAGTAGCTGCATCATATCCTTTGTATATATATTTATACACATACTTAATTGATTTAATCGAAGTGCAAGCTTCCACATTGATGTGTGCATTGTACTTGATGAGCAAATGTGGATTGTATGGAACGACAAATTTATTATCAACCTTTTGGCCACGGATAATAGCTGTTTGTCCTTGTGTTCCTTTATACAAAGGATATCCATCACAATTTGCATAAGTTTGCATTTGAAATTGTTTTGGAAAATCTTTAGTATATTTTTTATTTTCCATACATGTTGAATTCGGATTCATCTCTCCACATGGGCCATGAATCATTCTATGTGTAACAATCTCCCAAAGTTTTGTATATTTTTCTTGGTCTGGCAATTGTGCAGAAATTACTGAATCCACTCTCTCTGCAGTGTTCAACTTGTCTTTTTCCTGCAGTATTAAAAGTATGTGACCATGTGGCAATCCTCTTTTTTGAAATTCAATGGTGTAAACAAAAGCCACACATTGTCCAAATAAGTGTGCTTTAGTGATATCATGTATTAATGAATTGAGTTTGATTTTGAATACTCTTGCCACTAAATCTGGTCGGTCAGAAGTAGTTTGTCCCAGATTCAAATTTTCCTTGATCTCTGGCCATTGTGGATTACACATGAATGTAATAAATAAATCTGGTTTTCCAAATTTTGTAACAATAGCCATGGCATCATTATACCTTTCTCGCATATTGCGAGGAGATCCTTGGAAAGAGGATGGCAAAATAATTGCTCTTCCAGCTGGAATGTCTCTGTTGGAAGCTAAATCTGCCACATAATACATTAATCCACAATACTGTTCTACTCGTAATTTATTTTGTTGATATTTAATGAAATTTTGATTATTGGCTTCAACTTGTAAATATGAATCAATAATCCATTGTTGAGTGAGTTTTCCTCCATGTAAAATTGGATTAAAACAATCACGGATAGCAGTTTGTGCCACTTTATATTCCAGCATGGAAATATTAGATCTAATACGAAGTTTAGTATTGGGATAACATTCCAATTGTAATTTTGGTTCCCATCCTGGTTCCCCATTTGGAAAGAAAATGGGATATGTCATTGGATCTAAATTACAGCTTAATATATTGACGTTGATAAAAGGTTGTTCTTCATTGCGTGGATATATTCTAATATCCCGCTGAAAAGGTGGTTCACCATCTTCTTTTTTAAACACCATGGCAACCTCGTTTACAGTAGGTAAATTATATCTTCTTTGATCAGTGTTGCGATCTCTCTTTTTAACACCATATTGACTCTTGGTGTAGGCAATTGATGTCTTTCAGCATGTTCCTGTTGTTCTTTTTCAAGCTGTGCTAATTGTTTGTATGCTTGACTATATGGGTTTTTTTGCATAATTTTATCCAGCTGTTCAAAGACTATGCGCAAACACTGTCTATTTTCTGGAAGTGTCATTCTTTGTTCCACAGCTTCCATCGTATCTAAGACATATAACTGTGCAAATTTCCTTTGCTCTCCTTCTTGTGGGTATAAATGTTAAGTTCGGTGTTATATTTGACCTTGAACTCTGAAACAGTAAGGACCATGTCCTGGTACATTTTCTGCTAATATTGCACCCATTGAAGCAAATGAAATTGCACTGTTATAAGACCTTATGTTTTGTTTGAAATTATTACAATTTGGAAATGTTGGATCATTCATAATGCATTCTAAATAATATGGAAATGGGTGTCTTAGTGGAAGTTTCACCTTTCCTTTCTGACAGCAACTAATGACATTTCCGTCAGTAGGTCTTTCCTTTATAAAATGATACGCCCCACAAAACTGACAAACCACATTAAGTAACCCACAATAATGAGTATCTACTTCTACTGCAGTAGTAAACACATTGTCATGCATTTCTTCAACACATTTCTTCAACTGTCTACATTTAAGTCATTCTGCAAAATAGAATCATTGGACAATGGTTCACAGAGATGTTTTTGTTTACTTTTACGTTTCTTGGAAGCCCCAACACACCCACTTGCGGCTTTCTTACTCATCTTTCTTTTATTTAAAAGTCTCTGTCGATCTTCTTCGCGCAAGCGTTGTGAAGTTTCCGGTTTCTGAGCATCTCTCCAGCTTTGCTTCCTTTCCCTTGCCAATCTTCTTTTGCGTTCAATTTTGTCTTCTCCATTCTCCGCCATTTTAATCTGTAATTGTAAATAGACATGTAATTATTGTTTGTTCTTTGTTTTGTATACATTTTTTTTTCATTTTTATACTGTTCCATTAAAGTAGATGAATAAAATAATAAAACATTTTAAAATATTGCACTTTAGACTGAAAGAAATGAAACCATTTTTCAAAGTATTTTATTGACATATATGAAATGGAAATAGCTGCACATATCTATCTTTATATTATTAATCCTTCAATTCCATTCCTTCTTGATTGAATTCACAGCATACCATCAATTTCTTTTTTTGCAAGTGTTGTAAGCTTCTTATTTTCTTTAAATATTATTATTAATTAGTATTGTCTTTTTAACTTTTTTCAAGTTATGACTAAATATCATACATTAATGACTCAATAAGTACTCTCCATTTTCAAAAAATATCAATTTTCACCAAATATATCATATATAGCCTTTTTCTATGCATCACTACAAAATTAAATTTTATACCTGTGACGATGCTGTTGATGTTGTTGAAAGGCTGCAAACGTCACACTGACTGTTTATTCCCTTGCAGATCCAAATAAACTGTAAAATCAAATTGAGAATATTTTAAAACTTTTGCTTCATCGATATCATTAAATGAACATCAACAGACATATATTTGGCTACATTAAAAACCTAAAATCATATTTTTTAATATCTTGCTGTAGTAATATAATTCAAATTCTGTACCTGTCCAAATTATCCTTATGATGTTCAATGTGTGCAAACGTCACTATCTCTGGTCATTCAGCTACAATTCACTGCAATTATACAAAATAGTCAAATTAATGTATAATCTGTTGCTTCATCTGTATCAATCAATGAGGCTTAACATACATATTTTTGCATAGATTAAAAACATGAAATAAATATATCAATCAATGAGCATGAACACACATATGTAAGCATAGATTATAAACATACACTCAATATTACTATTAGTCTTTAAATAAGAATCAATTAATCTGTATTAATCTTAAATTAATGTCTGACTAAATATAACGTGAAGACATAAGCATGAGTCTCTTCCCTTTTTTTTTTTTTGAGTGGTCTTTTAAAATGAGTATGTTACAACTGAATTCTTAAAATAATGTATATTACTAATGAAATAAGTATCAATTAATGTTCATTAATATTAAACTAATGTGTGACTAAATCTAACATCAACATGTAACCATGAGTATATAGCCTTTAATTTTTATTTTTGGTTTATTTTATACAAAATATATAAGAACTGAATTATTTAAATAATGTACATACATTCATAATTAATTAATCAACGTGTTCCTTTTTTTATGCACTTTCTTAAACGTTAACCTTTTTTTTATATTAATGATTAGTAATGACACATTATGAATGTTATTTACAATTCTTTCCCACAGGTAATCACGATATATAACAAAATAATTATTAAATGAATGTAAATTAATAATTAATTAATCAATCTGTTGCTTTTTTATTCACATTCTTAAACGTTAATTAATTTTGATATTAATCATTAATTAATTAATGTACATTATGAATGTTATTACCAATTGTTTCACACAGGTAATCACGATATATCACAAAATAATTCTTAAATTAATGTACATTAATAATTAATGAATCAATGTGTTGCTAATTAATTAATGTACATTATGAATGTTATTAACAATTTTTTCACACAGGTAATCACAATATATCACAAAATAATTCTTAAATTAATGTACATTAATAATTAATGAATCAATGTGTTACTAATTAATTAATGTACATTATGAATGTTATTAACAATTGTTTCACACATGTAAGCACAATGTTATTTTTCTATTAATTAAATTTCTTATTTTTTATTTATTAAGCAAGTACCAATTTATTAATTAATAATTATAAATGATATATTAACCTTTTTGTAATGTAATAATGCTGAAGCAGTATACTGAAGAGCTAACAATCTCTTGAGATTTCCCGGCATCAGAAAACGTCCAGTCAGACTGTCATCACCTGAGGAGAAAGTGTCAGTCATGTGTGAAATGTGCCCTATATATAGGGTTTGTGCGCGAGACAAATGCATTGTTTTAGGCGGGAAATCCGCAGTTGCGCGAGCCAAATGCGTTGTTTCGGCGGGAAATCCTATGTGGCGCGAGACAAAGGCGGAAAATCTGTGTTAATGCGTAAATCTGTAATTGCGTTTCGTAAAATGTACTCGCTACTGTCTTTTTACTCATTGCGCGGTTAGTCCGCATCCTTTATCTTGTTGTTTTTCGAACACATACGTCTGTGGCTGTGTTTTACGCAGTTCGTAGTAGTATAGCCTCGTTTTCATTTTTTTCGGCGGCCATTTTTTTCTCGCTTAGCCGATTTTCGATCTTTGTAACTCGGCTAAATCGATGAGTTCCAACTCACTTCCAGATGTCCTGCCTGGTTCCCCATGCTGTAAGTGATCTTTATTTCATTTTTTTGTGTGTATTCAGTGTTTTTTTTATTGTTTTGGTTCCGCCGCTTATCTCGTAATTTTTTTCACCTCGTATTTTTTTTCTAAGTGCTACGGTTTAACCGTTCGCCTCGCTATGCTCGGCTCGTCTGCGGCGCTCATTGCCAAAGTGGTACGGTTTAACATAACGGCTCGCCTCGCCGGGCGATGAGCACCTGCGGCGCTCATCGCAAAGTCGTACGATCAGCAAAGTGGTACGGTTTAACGGCTTGCCTTGCTGCGCGAGTCTCGCCGGGCGATGAGCGCCTGCAGCGCTCATCGCTAAGTCGTACGCACTACGCAACGCAGCGTGACGACGAATCGTAGTTAGACAATTATAATATGTGATATATATGCTACACTGGAATAGCTATGAATCCTCTGTACTGACTATTTATTGTGACATGTAATGAAATCGGATATTTGTCAGCTGGGACAATATACCAATAGACAATTATCCAAAGTATCAAATGACACCCTGGGGTTACTAGAAATGTAAAGCATTTAAATCACATGGATTTGACAGCTAATTAGATCATTTCTTTGCTGATTTAGTGTGAGTCATCGGCAAGTACAGACAGACCAGTCTAACAATCGCACACACATTTGTACGATGATTGCCATTTTAGTAGCAGCAAATAATTATCTTAATATAAATAAATATTTAGGAACCAACACAAAATAATGGATAAAAAAGAAAGTACAAAATTAGGAAATATAGAAATGAAAGTGATGAAAATAGAAATTGGGTGGATCTAAATAAGCTACTATATAACAACAAACAGGACTCCAGAGGTAACACAACCACAACACACCAAGCCGCTATTGTATCATCTCTCACAGGGCAGATAAATATTAGGAATCACAATAGATAAAAAAGCAAGAAATGTGTAAGACAAGAACACTAGGAAGAAAAATCAGCAATTAAGTCACTGATAATATCCTACGGTGAGATATATTGATGATGACACATTTTCTACAAAAAAAAACAACAGAATAGTTTTAATCAAATCCACATTTTTGTTTAGCACCTCCAGTGCCCCCCCCCCCCCCCCCCCCCCCAGGACAGATACAAAGACAAGTACAGTGTTTACCCTGAGCAAACATCTCACTGACATGAGAAAAAGAGTCTCTAGACAGGATTAAAATTCACTAGAGCAGAAAGTGTTCAATACATCCCATATATACGTGAAGTTTAGTATTAAACAAAATTAAAATATATAAGTTCATATAATTCAGTATTACATGCAATTATTATACAAATTAACTGATTATACAGAACATATCCATAGCAATAAATACAACCTTTGCATCAAATAAAGCAAAGCTAAAACAAGCTAAAACAATGACAGTAATGCAGCCTGCAGAGAGGTTTTACATAAACAAGATTAATTAAAATAATTAAAAGACATGATGGAAGGGAGGCCTCTAAACTGTTGTGAATATACTGGTGGGAATCTTGGAGACGGTGTACCTCAACAAAAGACCATCTCATATAATAGTTGTCAAACTACGAAACGTCGTCACGTGAAGCGAGGGATGCAGTATGGTCCGCAAATGCTGACCCTCGCGAAGCAAGGGGCCACATTTTTGGAAGGTGGAGGCTCAAAGGTGCCTCTCACGTGGTTAAAAACACACACCCACACGCACGGCTTAGAAAAAAACATTACCACTTTGGAAAAATATGACCATAACGGCCAAACTCGCGCGCACCTAAAAACAGTCAAAATACAATAAATACTCAAAAAAATACATAAAAAGCTTACCCATAGCAAGGGGGGGGGGGGGGCACCCAGGACCTCTGAAATTGAAGTTACACCTCCCCCCCATAAAGCCCTAATTAACACTGTCACTCATGGGGGTCAATATAGACCCCCATAAGCCCTTCATTAACCCTGTCACTCATGGGAGTCAATAGAGACCCCCATAAGCCCTTCATTAAGCCTGTCACTCATGGGGGTCAATACAGACCCCCATAAGCCCTTCTTTAATCCTGTCACTCATGGGGGTCAATAGAGACCCCCATAAGCCCTTCGTTAAGCTTGTCACTCATGGTGGTCAATACAGACCCCCATAAGCCCTTCATTAATCCTGTCACTCATGGGGGTCAATACAGACCCCCATAAACCCCTCATTAACCCTGTCACACATGGGGGTCAATATAGACCCCCATAAGCCCTTCATTAACCCTGTCACTCATGAGGGTCAATACAGACCCCCATAAACCCCTCGTTAACCCTGTCACTCATGGGAGTCAATATACACCCCCTAAGCCCTTCATTAACCTTGTCACTCATGGGGGTCAATACAGACCCCCATAAGCACTTAATTAACCCCCTCACTCATGGGGGTCAATACAGACCCCCATAAAGCCCTAATTAACACTGTCATTCATGGGGGTCAAAAGAGACCCCCATAAGCCCTTATTAAAGCCTTTCACTCATGGGGGTCAATACAGACCCCCATAAACCCCTCGTTAACCCCCTCACTCATGGGGGTCAATACAGACCCCCATAAAGCCCTAATTAACACTGTCATTCATGGGGGTCAAAAGAGACCCCCATAAGCCCTTATTAAAGCCTTTCACTCATGGGGGTCAATACAGACCCCATAAGCCCTTCATTAATGCTGTCACTCATGGGGGTCAATCGAGACCCCCATAAGCCCTTCATTAAGCCTGTCACTCATGGGGGTCAATACAGACCCCCATAAGCCCTTCATTAATCCTGTCACTCATGCGGGTCAATACAGACCCCCATAAACCCCTCATTAACCCTGTCACACATGGGGGTTAATATAGACTCCCATAAGCCCTTCATTAACCATGTCACTCATGGGGGTCAATACAGACCCCCATAAACCCCTCGTTAACCCTGTCACTCATGGGAGTCAATATACACCCCCTAAGCCCTTCATTAACCTTGTCACTCATGGGGGTCAATACAGACCCCCATAAGCACTTAATTAACCCCCTCACTCATGGGGGTCAATACAGACCCCCATAAAGCCCTAATTAACACTGTCATTCATGGGGGTCAAAAGAGACCCCCATAAGCCCTTATTAAAGCCTTTCACTCATGGGGGTCAATACAGACCCCATAAGCCCTTCATTAATGCTGTCACTCATGGGGGTCAATCGAGACCCCCATAAGCCCTTCATTAAGCCTGTCACTCATGGGGGTCAATACAGACCCCCATAAGCCCTTCATTAATCCTGTCACTCATGGGGGTCAATACAGACCCCCATAAACCCCTCATTAACCCTGTCACACATGGGGGTTAATATAGACTCCCATAAGCCCTTCATTAACCCTGTCACTCATGGGGGTCAATACAGACCCCCATAAACCCCTCGTTAACCCCCTCACTCATGGGGGTCAATATAGAGCCCCATAAGCCCTTCATTAACACTGTCATTCATGGGGGTCAATACAGACCTCCATAAGCACTTAATTAACCCCGTCATTTAGGAGGGTCAATACAGCCCCCCATAAGCCCTTAATTAACCTTCTCACTCATGGGGGGTCAATACAGACCCCCATAAACCACTAATTAACCCTGTCACTCATGGGGGTCCATACAGACCCTCATAAGCCTCTATTTAACCCCATCAGTTCCATAAGGGTTTATTAAGACAATTATGGGCCTGTTACAGCCCAACATTAACCACATAAGTGCCATGACGGCCCTAAAGGACCATCATCTAAGTATAAACACTACACTGCACTATACCCCTCCAATAAAACATTAAATATCAACTAAACACCCTCTACACTAACCTATTAACCCCCCTACACTACCTCCCTCCCCTCTAATAACCCCCACCACTCTAATTACAGAAAATAAAAAAGCCTATAGTCACAAAAAATAAAATATCTAGGGAGGTGTGGCTAGCAGCAAACAGAGAGGAAGCAAAATAACAGAGCTCCCTGCAATATGGCTTTAAAACAACATGAAAATACCAAGACATTTGGATTATTTTTGATCTACAAGACCAGGTTGTAGTGACTGAACAGTCTGGATTGCTCTGGCACTGTGCAGCAAATTTTGGACTTCACTTTAACACAGATCTACTGGACTTGAAGATACTGGATGGGGCACAATCAACAACTATTGGGAAGGTGTTTGGTGAGTCTAAACCCCAAAGGGGACCCTCTTATGTCATCCTACCCCAATTAGACCCCAGCTCACCTACCCAGGGAAGGGACTCTTGATGGGAGATATTAAGTGGAGCACAACATATAATTTTTCACTTCATATTTGAAGGAAAATTAACAAGCACTCTATATGGGTTACTACTGAAAGCTAACACAGGGTAAAGCTAGCAATAGCCCTGCAACTATACACAGACACTGGTGGACATAGAAAAAAAGGGATTGAAGTGCATTCAATGAACTTCTACACCAACCTGGGATCATAAGGAGCAAGTGAAGTTGTACTCCCACACCCCAGGGACTGTACCTTTACAGCATCTCATTGCTGGGACTCATGTGTTTGCATCGATCATTAAAATCTCTGTTTATTAAATCCTAATTTGTGCTGGACTCTAATCAGCAAAGCAATTGAAGCAAAACTGCCACAGCCAAATGTAATGAACTGTTTAAGACAAGGAATTTACTTTTTTTTCCTCAATCCCTTATCATCTTAACTTGTTTATGTTATATGAGATAAAGGGAGCGGCTCCACTTGTGACTGTTTTATAAGTTTGCTGTTGACTACACCCTGTATAAAAGACAGCTCAACACTACCACCAAGTGGCAGCTTCCGAAAATTACATGCTCAGGCTTATAAATATATCAGTGCTTCTGAAATCCACTACAACTGACAAGCCTACTTAGGCCTCTACAACCCAGTGTCCTTTGATTTTGTTGCTATTGTATACTGAAGTTTGTTAAGTGTGTGACTAGAGCCTGATTTGCATTCTTATGTTCTAGTCCTATTTCAAACGACAGCCAAGCCCTGATTTTTTGTTGTCAATATCTACAGCTGTGGCAAAGAATACAACTATCATTGCCTTGGAACTGCGACACACAACTCTGCAAGATCTTATGCCTCACTCCCCTGTGATAGGGGGCATTTTGTGACTTGTGGTCTCTATACTCTAACTAGGGCAGGGCTAGGCCCAGTGACTGACCGCCATTCTGATTTTACTAAGTGCATGCAGCTGCCTGACACCAAAGGCAGGTGGATACAATTGTTATCTGTCAAAGTAGACAAGGGGCACCATCTACCTTACATTGGAAGATCACAGATTCTCATGTGCACAATAAAAGTATTTTATTCCTTCTTTGGCGGATCAAGCTACAATGTGGCTGGTGCTGAGCAGAGCACACTACAATACAGCCGCCCGATGGTCAAAGTGACAATTCCTGAAGCACTCTGGTAACTTACTATATCTTGGGGTCTAATGGGATGCACATATATTCAGTTTACTGCAATAAAGATATACAACACTGCCACCCAGAGAAATTTCAGGAATATAACATCAGTGATCTTTAAACTACATTAACTTACTACTACAAGAAATTAAGACTATCAATTACATCTGATACTTCCCTGGTCTGCCACTGCCATCTAGTGGAGTAAAGTGGTAAACCACAAAGGGACTTCCTGATAGCACAAAGCTTATGGAGCATATGTTTCACATGAGAGACCTGATATTCTCCAGGATGTAACTTCCTATTCCCTTATGCCCTTTACATGGGGACACTTACAAACGCAAAAGTGACAAAATACCTTATTTTATGTCATGGCTGGAGTAGCTACGAGAAAAAGTAGCAAGAATATACAATCTTATTACTTGCCTAGAACGTCACCCCCTGCATCTCAAAAACAACAGCCTAACTTAAAAACCACGGCAGCAACATCGATGGAGCATACAGCGCCAAGCACTAAGGGTGATATCCAAGACCTCAAAGACCTGATCCTCACATTCAGGGAGGACATCAGAGCGGACATCCAAAAAGTCTCAGCAGACTTGACGTCCGAGATAAAAAGAGTGGACGCTAAAATTGACTCACTTGAAGAGAAATATAACCAACTAAAACAATCTCATGTCAAGATTGAGGAAGAAATCTCCATGCTAAAGGAGGAGCAAGCCCGCCATTTAACATTTCAGGAAGACCTAGAAAATAGATCTCGGAGACAGAATATCAGACTGAGTAACGTACCCGAATCAGTAACTGACCTCCATTTATGCATGTCAGAGCTCTGTGAGTTTCTGCTACCAAATCTGGACTCTGAGCAATATAGACTGGACCGGATCCATAAAGCTCTGGGAGGTCGTTCCACCATGTATAAAAAAACGCCCCAGAAATATCATCGCCCGCTTCCATTACTTTACAACTAAGGAAATGTTCATGAGAGCATCCAGGGGGGGGTATCTCTGACATCGAAGGGCACAGACCAAGTGTCTTTGCGGACCTTGCTCAACAAACGTTATTCAAGAGGAAAATGATGAAAACACTCCTGGACAACATCCTGGCCCATGGCTGGAAATACTCTTGGGGCTTTCCATTTCACCTACTGATTGCCAGGGACGGCAAGTTCTTTACCATCAGAACCCTAGAGGAGGGGACGGCCCTTCTAGCTACCTGGGGCATTACTTTAACAGATGAAGTTTCTGGCGACAGCCAAGATGTGCCATAGATACAATAACACTGTGATGTATTGTTATATGATATATTATAGTTATGTTCTACCTCTTATTTTGATCCTCTAAAACTTGCGACCAAAATATGAACAGACATGACTAGTTAAACTCTTGCATAACTATCAGTCATTTTAGAAGAATATTTCTTCTTTTTTTTTTTATATAGATATTGATAGTGTCCCTTAAGGGCTTCACCATATACACCCCCCCCCCCCCCCCCCGGCGAATCCAGTCAGTATTGGAGTCTAATACTACTGGACTCACCAATTTAATTAAAAGGACAGTGCTCGGTCTCCTTGAAGTAGTGTTATACTACGTTCCTAGTTTTGTTATATTCTATTTGTATAATTTTATTTTTAGAATAAAAAAAAAAGTTTTTTTGATAAATTTGTGTCAACAAATTTGACGCCGGATTACTTGACAAGCATTTTCAACCACTGTATATCGTTGTGTTCTCCTCATCCGTTCTACCCTAACATTTTACTTTACGTTTACATCAGTTTGCACAGTGAAGTGACGCAGGTGGTTTCTGGACGGAGTCCCAGCGGGAGGCTCATCAGACTGGATACTCGAAGGCGGCTATAACCCTTCGTGCTCTACTAAGCTTGGCCTTGAGCCCCAGACAAACGGTGAGTCATGAATATTAATATCATTTCACATAATGCTCAGGGCCTGAATGAACCTATTAAGAGACGCTTTGCCATAAAAGAGTATCAGAGACTAGGGGGAGATGTAATATTTGTGCAAGAAACACATTTTAAGAAACTAGCGGTCCCCAAATACTGGGGGAAAACATATAAACAGACTTTCCACTCCACCGCAACAGAAAAGAAAAGAGGGGTGACACTCCTTATTCATAATAGGCTTACATTTCGCCACACCCGCACTCAGACAGACCCAGAGGGTAGATATATGGCAGTACATGGCACCATTCATGACCAGAAAATTACCTTCCTTAACATATATGCACCAAACACTGATCAGAAGCAATTCTTCACTAAGATTTCAGATCTGATTATGGGCTGGGAGCACTCCCTCCTGATCATAGGGGGGGACATGAACACAGTCCTAGATACATCTACAGACAAATCAACTGCTACCACTAAACTCAGATCTCCCACGGCTACCAGAGCTCTTAAACATATTCTCAGATCTAATTGCCTGATAGACAGTTGGAGGATAATGAACCCCACTGATCGAGAGTATACTTTTTACTCCCCCAGACATCTGTCACACTCCCGAATTGATTACCTGTTCATTCAACAACACCTATCACTAAACTTAGAAGCAGCTTCCACTCGACCCATTTCGTGGTCAGATCATGACCTGGTTCTGATCTCCCTGTCTGGACTTCTACCAGCAGGACGGTCCCCCTCGTGGGCACTAAATCCCTGTCTATTAAACGATTTAGTCCTAAGGGAAAAAATCAGCAGCGCAATTGTGGAATACTTCGGGATCAATAGTGGGGGTGAGGTAGACGGGGGAGGAGTGTGGTCAGCCCATAAGGCAGTGATTAGAGGAGTTTGTATTCAGCTAGGAACAGCAGCAAAAAAAGCAGATAGAGCGCAAATTAGTGACCTTAATAGCAAGATCACAGAGTTACAATCACTATTTGCCAGGAATCATGATCCTAAGATCTACAATGAAATTCTGAAATACAAACACACCTTAAACACAGTGCTCAGGAAGAAGGTGGTCTCCATGCTACAACGTACCCAGGCCAGCTTCTTTAGGAGCACCAATAAACCTGACAGTATGTTGGCCAGATATCCCAAAGATATTTACTAAAGGGAAAGGCCCGGTCTCTAAACCAGACCAGATTGCTGATGTCTTTCGACAATTTCATACAGAACTGTATTCCGCCCCCTCCCACTCAGGATCCTACTCTCACAAATCACAAATTGATGAATTTCTTTCTGGGATTCAGCTGCCACAAATTGAGGAATCACAGGCAGAGACCCTAGCAGACCCCATAACTTCTGAGGAAATTAAACAGGCTATTAAGGCCACGAGATCACATGCAGCACCTGGTCCGGATGGATTCACAACTTTTTATTATAAACAATACATCGATCTCTTGCTACCGCACCTCCAAGAATTATTTAACAGTTTCCTCTCTGGTTCTTCAATCAGACCAGAATTTCTAGAGGCTAAAATTATCGTAATACCCAAAGAGGGGAAAGACCCAGCACATTGCGGTAGTTATAGACCAATCTCGTTGATCAACATGGACCTCAAATTATATTCCAAAATAATGGCAAACAGATTGGCCCCATTGTTGCCGGATGTGATCCATCCGGACCAGATAGGCTTCATCTCAGGTAGAGAAGCACCCGACAACACCAGGAGAATCTTTAACCTGATAGACTTGGCTACCAGAGAGGATATCCTGCTAATGCTCCTATCTTTAGACGCCGAAAAGGCATTTGATAGGATAGACTGGACTTTTATGTGGAAAACATTGGCGAAGTTTGGTCTGGGGGACGGCTTTTTGAAGGGCATCATGCCTTTATACAGTGGTCCCAGAGCATGTATTATATATCAGGGATTTGTGTCCAAACAATTTAATATTACTAGGGGAACTAGACAGGGCTGCCCACTCTCCCCCTTGCTCTTCGCCCTTAGTCTTGAACCATTGGCAGCGGCAGTTAGAAATTTACCCAAACATTAAAGGAGTGCACATTGGCCTTAATTTTGCAGACAATATCATGCTGTCACTTACAGATCCAATACCAAGCCTTCCTAATTTATTCCAATTGCTCACAGACTTTGGCAGAGTGTCAGGGTTCAAAATCAACACTAACAAGAGCATAGCCCTCAACATTACACTACCCCAAACGATGAAACAGAACTTAGAAAACAGCTTTCCCATAAAATGGGCCCCCAAACAGATAACTTATTTGGGTATTAATATTCCGCAGTCTATAGCGTTGGTATATTTTCCTCCTGTCTTTAACAGAATCAAGGCAGATATCTCCAAGTGGTCCTTCCTTAACATGTCATGGTTGGGCAGAATAAATTCCATCAAGATGAATGTGATTCCCAAATTATTATACCTATTTAGGACAATCCCAACCCCGATCAGGTTACCCGACCTTAGAGTGATGCAAAAAACACTTTAAGTTCGCCTGGAATAACAAGAAACCAAGAATCAATAGAACCACAATGTGTGCGCCTAAACAGAAAGGGGGGCTAGCCTTCCCTGATCTAATCAAGTATTATAAGGCCACAAGATTAGCTCAAACGACGACCTGGTTTAAAAAAGAGGCCATACCGGTGTGGGCAGACATAGAGAGGCAACTTCTAGAAGACAAGCATTGGGTACTATCGCAGGTTTTATGGCTTAGCTTAGGCCGGGACCTACGAACAGGAGAGTTACCGATTTGTATTAGCCACTCTTTGAAATTATGGAAAGACCTGAACAGAAGGGGGAACCCCCGGAGCGTGGATGAAATGGTGGATAAAGAACAAAATAACAATTGTGGCAGATACCTGGGTGACCTCACAAAGCAACACATCGTCAATTATCACTGACATAATTCAGGTGCCACATAGAGAGTGGCTTAATCTGATGGCAATTAATGAGACACTAACACACTCTACGAAAATCAACAAATATCATACCAAATCTCCCTTCAAGAAATGCTGTATCAACAATCCCGGAGGTAAGGCCAATATAGCCATCATTTACAATCAGATGGTGTCTCTCACCAACAGGATTAAACCACATTACCAAACTGCATGGGAGGCTGACTTGCAGGTAACTCTAGACGACGGCCAATGGAATAAGATCCTCAAACAAGCCAATACCTCTTCACTAAACGTGACACTAAAAGAAAACTCTTTTAAGACAATAATGAGGTGGTACCTTACACCAGCTAGACTCCATCTTCTGAACAAAACACACCCTGACACATGTTTTAGGGGCTGCACAGACACTGGTACACTGATTCACATTCTGTCGGAGTGTCCGAAAATAAGACCCATATGGACAGCAACATACAACCTATTAGAAACACTTTTGGGGACAACAGTAGCACAAAAGCCTGAGGAAGCTTTGCTAGGCCTTCCAATTACGGGACTATTCAAATCAGAACAATGTTTAACAACACAGATATTTTTGGCCACAAGATGCATCATAGCTAAACACTGGAAACTTACCTCCCCTACTCACATTGAAGTACTTCACAAAATCAGGTTAATTCGGGCTATGAGCTCACTTTCAGCTGAAATTGATGAAAGATACCATCGATGGGCCTCCTGCTGGGACTTATGGACTCTACGAGGTCCACAATAAGGTTTGTGTGAACTACTTTTATGGGTTGACCTGATGTTTGATCTATGGTTTCACCTTACTGTACCTCCTGGACACATGTCTGCTTTGAGGAATGTATATATGTTCAAGACCTTGTGTGACTTTATATATATGTTTTACATGTTCATGTGTTATTCTAACCAAAAAAGAAAAACTTTGAAAGAAACTTTTTGATATATCTTGTTGATACTTGAGAGATTTGTTATATGATTTGCTGAACTTACGATGTTATATTTGTTTATTCTTTCAATAAAAAAGTTAATTATAAAAAAAAAAAATCTACATTACAGAAAATAAAAAAACCTAAGTAACAAAAAATAAAAAAAGGAACATTACAGAAAATAAAAAAAAAACACTTTACAACCCCTCCACTACAGAAAAAAAATAAATGTAAACACCTGAAAAGGAAATACATACAATACAAATACATACAATACAAAATAATACAAATAAAATGAGATACAATACAATACACCCCTATCTAATATACAATACATCCTATCTATCTAATATACATCACACAATCTATCTAAATAAATACCATAATCTAATATACATCCTATCTATCTAATATACATCACACAATCTATGTAATATACAATAAATACTATCTATCTAATATACATCCTATCTATCTTACATACTTCCCCCAATCTTTCTAAATAAATACCACAAGCTAATATACAATGCATGCTATGCTAGCTATATAAAACACATATCCCTAGCTAACATACAATAAATGCTATCTATATATAAAATAATCTAATTCTAAGCTAAAATAAAATAATTAAGACCACTTACCTTTGCAGATGTCCCTTCAGATTAGCCACGTAGGAAAAAAAATAAAAATTAAATTAGTGCAACACATTTACAGTAAATAAACATTCTAAATATTCTAAACATTCTAAATATTCTACTCACCTTTCCAGCATGTACCATCCTTCTTCTTTCCTTCTTCTCCGATGCGGCCACTGTTAAAAAAAACATAACATTAATACACATATATAAGCATAAAAATAAAAGGAAATACACATAATCTACATTGTACTTACCTCCCCGCGATGTCTCCGGCCTCCTCCTCTTCTGCCCCACCCTGGAACTGCGCTCTAAAAAAAAAATAAAGAACACACATCCGCACTCGCGGACAACCCCGACGCTAATGAGCCTCCCGGAGACTTTTCCAGAAGAAAATAGGCAATGGCGCCTTCTGGTTGGTTGAAACCGCTGTCTATCAAATTCACCCAATCAGGAGGCGCCAATGTGTGAGTCAATCAGAAAGGGATATACCGTAAAATCCCACTCTGATTGGATAATGCACCTGTCAATCTTTATTTAAACCAATCACAAGGCGCAGATGCCTTCAGCCAATCACAATGGAATGCACCCCCACGGGGTGATTGGCTGGAGGAATCTGCGCATTCTGATTGGTTGCACTGACAATAGCCAATCACAATGGAATACACCCTCACGTACTGATTGGTGAAGGCATTTGCGCCTTCTCATTGGCTGTTGTCAATTTCAATCAATATTACAGCCAATGGGAAGGCGCAGATGTCTTCAGCCAATCACCGCGTGGGGGTGTATCCCATTGTGATTCGCTGGTGGCAATAAAGCCTTTGGATTGGTTCAAATAAAGATTGGCAGGTGCGTTATCCAATCAGAGTGGGATTTTGGGGTGTATCCCTTTCTCATTGACTCACAATTGGCGACTTCTCATTGGCTGAATTTGATAGACAGCGTTTTCAGCCAATCAGAAGCCGCCTATGTCAATTTTATTCTCAAACACTTCGTAGGAAGCTCATTAGCGTCAGTGACATCCGCGAGTGCGGATGTGTGTTTTTTTTTGAGCACGGATGCTTCCAGGGCCCATCCGGGGCAGAACACGAGGAGGCTGGAGAGATCGCGGGGAGGTAAGTACAATGTAGATTATGTTTATTTTACTTGGTTTTATGTTTATGTATGTGTGCTAATGAAAGGTTTTTTTTAACAGGCACCGGAGAAGAACAAAAGAAGGACGGGACATGCTGGAAAGGTGAGTAGAACATTTAGAATGTTTAGAATGTTTATTTATTTTATGTAAAAGTGTTGTAGTAATTTTTTTAATCTTTTTTATCCTAGGTTGGTGAACTGAAGAAATATCTCAAAGGTAAGTGGTCTTAATTATTTTATTTTAGCTTAGAATTAGGATTGCTATATAGAGATAGCATGTATTGTATATTAGATAGATAGGGGGATGTATAGTATCTAGATATGTATTTATTGTGTATTAGATAGATAGGGGATGTATATTACATAGATTGTATTTATTGTGTATTAGATAGGGGAATGTATATTAGATAGATAGTATTGTATATTAGATAGGGGGATGTATATTAGATAGGGCTGTATTGTATTTAATTGTATTGTATTTAATTGTATTGTATGTATTGTATTGTATTGTATGTATTATATGTATTTCCTTTTCAGGTGTGTAATTTTTTTTTCTGTAGTGGGGGGGGGGGATTGTAATGTATTTTTTATTTTCTATAATGTTCCTTTTTTATTTTTGTGACTTAGGTTTTTGTTTTTTGTAATGTCCATTTTTTATTTTTTGGGATCTAGTTTATTTAATTTTATGTAATGTAGATTTTGGATGACTAGTTTTTTTGATTTCTGTAATTACAGTGGTGGCGAGGGGGTTATTAAGGGGTAGGTAGTGTAGTGTAGGTAGGTAGTGTAGGTGTTAATAGGTTAGTGTAGAGGGTGTTTAGTTGATATTTAATGTTTTATTGGGGGAGTATAGTGCAGTGTAGTGTTTATACTTAGTGTCATGATGGTCCTAGTGGACCGTCATGGCACTTATATGGTTAATGTTGGGTTGTAACAGGCTCATAATGGTCATAATATACCCTTATGGGACTGATGGGGTTAAATAGATGCTTATCAGGGTCTGGATAGACCCCCCATAAGTGACCGGGTTAAAATGGTGTAGTGCTTACACTTTGGGTCATGAGGGTCCTGGATGACCCTCATGGCACTTATAGTGTTATTCCATGCGCTCATTAGTGTGTTAGAGGGGTCTATATAGTTGAGGCACACAGTACACTCACATTGTGTGGCAAACAGCATTTAAACACTTTCTTTTATTGACCGCAATTTTTTGATGGGCAAGTTGCTAGTTGTAATATAAATAAAGTGACTTAGTGCTAGAGTATCATAGAGTATCGAATGGTGAGATATAATTGTGTTATAGATAAAGTGACTTAGTGCTAGAGTATCATAGAGTATCAAATAGTGAGAGATAATTGTGTTTTACAAAATGTGACAGTGCTAGAGTATCATACAGTATTGAATGGTGAGAGATAATTGTGTTATAGATAAGATGACTTAGTGCCACAGTATCATAGAGTATCGAATGATGAGAGATAATTGTGTTATAGATAATGTGACTTAGTGCTAGAGTATCCTAGAGTATTAAATGGTGAGAGATAATTATGTTATAGATGATGTGACTTAGTGCTAGAGTATCATAGAATATCAAATTGTGAGATATAATTGTGTTATAGAAATTTTGACTTAGTGCTAGAGTATCATAGAGTATTGAATGGAGAGAGATAATTGTGTTGTAAATAACGTGACTTAGTGCTAGAGTATCATAGAGTATCAAATGTTGAGAGATCATTTTATTATAGATAATGTGACTTAGTGCTAGAGTATCATAGAGTATAGTATGGTGTGAGATAATTGGGTTATAGATAACGTTACTTAGTGCAAAAGAATCATAGAGTATCAAACGGTGACAGATAAATGTGTTATAGATAAAGTGACATAGTGCTAGAGTATCGTAGAGTATCGAATGGTGAGAGATAATTGTGATTTAGAAAATGTGAGTTAGTGGTAGAGTATCATAGAGTATTGAATGATGAGAGATAAATGTCTTATAGAAAACTTGACATTGCGGCAGAGTATCATAAAGTATCATAGTGGATTAAATGGTGTGAGATAATTGTGTTCTAGATAACGTGACTTAGTGCTAGAGTATCGTAGAGTATCAAATGGTGAGATAAATGTTTTATATATAATGTGACTTAGTGCTAGAGTATGAAAGAGTATCAAATGGTGATAGTTAATTGTGCTATAGATAACGTGACTGAAGGCCAGAGTATCATAGAGTATCGAATGGTGACAGATAAATATGTTATAGATTACATGACATAGGGCTAGAGTATCATAGAGTATCGAATGGTGAGAGATAATTGTGTTATAGATAACGTGACTTAGTGCTAGTGTATCATAGAGTATCAAATGGTGAGAGATAATTGTGTTATAGATAAAGTGACTTAGTGCAATAGAATCAGATGAAGAGAGATAATTGTGTTATAGATAAAGTGACTTAGTGCAAGAGTATCATAGAGTATAGAATGGTGAGAGATAATTGTGTTATAGAAACTTTGACTTTGTGCTAGAGTATTGAATGGGGAGAGATAATTGTGTTGTAGATAACGTGACTTAGTGCTAGAGTATCATAGAAAATCAAATTGTGAGATATAATTGTGTTATAGAAATTTTGACTTAGTGCTAGAGTATCATAGAGTATCAAATGTTGAGAGATAATTGTGTTATAGATAACATGACTTAGTGCTAGAGTATCATAGAGTATCAAATGTTGAGAGATGATTGTATTATAGATAACATGACTTAGTGCTAGAGTATCATAGAGTATCAAATGTTGAGAGATAATTGTATTATAGATAATGTGACTTAGTGCTAGAGTATCAGAGTATAGTATGGTGTGAGATACTTGGGTTATAGATAACGTTACTTAGTGCAAAAGAATCATAGAGTACCAAACGGTGAGAGATATTTGTGTTATAGAAAATGTGACTTAGTGCTAGAGTATCATACAGTATTGAATGGTGAGAGATAATTGTGTTATAGATAACGTGACAGTGCTAGAGCATCATAGAGTATTGAATGGTGAGAGATAAATGTATTATAGACAATGTCACTTATTAAAAGAGTATCATAGAGTATTGAATGGTGACAGATAAATGTGTTATAGATAAAGTGACATAGTGCTAGAGTATCGTAGAGTATCGAATGGTGAGAGATAATTGTGATTTAGAAAATGTGAGTTAGTGGTAGAGTATCATAGAGTATTGAATGGTGAGAGATAATTGTGTTATCGATAATGTGAGTTAGTGGCAGACTATCACAGAGTATTGAATGGTAAGAGATAATTGTGTTATAGATTAAATGACTTAGTGCTAGAGTATCGTAGAGTATCAAGTGGTGAGAGATAATTGTGTTATAGATAACGTGACTTAGTGCTAGAGTATTGTAGAGTATCGAATGTTGAGAGATAATTGCGGTATAGATAACCTGACTTAGTGCAAGAGTATCATAGAGTATTGAATGGTGAGAGATATATGTTTTATATAAACTGTGACTTAGTTCTAGAGTATCATACAGTATCAAATGGTGAGAGATAATTGTGTTACATATTGTGACTTAGTGCTAGAGTATCAGAGTATAGTATGGTGTGAGATAATTGGGTTATAGATAACGTTACTTAGTGCTAGAGTATCATAGAGTATCGAATGGTGAGAGATAATTGTGTTGTAGATAACGTGACTTAGTGCTAGAGTATCAGAGTATAGTATGGTGAGAGATAATTGGGTTATAGATAATGTTACTTAGTGCTAGAGTATCATAGAGTATCGAATGGTGAGAGATAATTGTGGTATAGATAACATGACTTAGTGCTAGAGTATCATAGAGTATCGAATGGTCAGAGATAATTGTATTATAGATAATGTGACTTAGTGCTACAGTATCAGAGTATAGTATGGTGAGAGATAATTGTGTTGTAGATAACGTGACTTAGTGCTAGAGTATCATAAAGTATTAAATGGTGAGAGATAATTGTGTTGTAGATAACGTGACTTAGTGCTAGAGTATCATAAAGTATCAAATGGTGAGAGATAATTGTGTTGTAGATAACGTGACTTAGTGCTACAGTATCATAGAGTATCGAATGATGAGAGGTAATTGTGTTATAGATAAGATGACTTAGTACCACAGTATCATAGAGTATAGAAGGGTGAGAGATAATTATGTTGTAGATAACGTGACTTAGTGCTAGAGTATCATAAAGTATCAAATGGTAGGAGATAATTGTGTTGTAGAAATTTTGATAACGTTACTTAGTGCTAGAGTATCAAAGAGTATTGAATGGTGCTAGATAATTGTGTTACAGATAAGGTGACTTAGTGCTAGAGTATCATAGAGTATCGAATCGTGAGAGATAAATATGTTATAGATAATGTGACTTAGTGCTAGAGTATCATAGAGTATTGAATGGTGATAGATTGTATCATAGATAACATTACTAAGTACTAGAGTATAATAGAGTATTGAATCATGAGAGATAATTGTGGTATAGATAACGTGACTTAGTGCTAGAGTATCATAGAGTATCGAATGGTAAAAGATAATTGTGTTATAGATAACATGACTTAGTGCTAGAGTATCATAGAGTATCAAATGGTGAGAGATAATTGTATTATAGATAATGTGACTTAATGCTACAGTATCAGAGTATAGTATGGTGAGAGATAATTGGGTGATAGATAACGTTACTTAGTGCTAGAGTATCATAGAGTATCGAATGGTGACAGATAATTGTGTTGTAGATAATGTGACTTAGTGCTAGAGTATCATATAATATTGAATGATGAGAGGTAATTGTGTTATAGATAAGATGAATTAGTACCACAGTATCATAGAGTACAGAAGGGTGAGAGATAATTGTGTTGTTGATAAAGTGACTTAGTGCTGGAGTATCATAAAGTATCAAATGGTGGGAGATAATTGTGTTATAGAAATTTTGATAACGTTACTTAGTGCTAGAGTATCATAGAGTATTGAATGGTGAGAGATAATTGTGTTATATATACATGACTTAGTGCCAGAGTATCAGAGTATAGTATGGTGAGAGATAATTGGGTTATAGATAACGTTACTTAGTGCTAGAGTATCATAGACTAACAAATGGTGAGGGATAATTGTGTTATATATTGTGACTTAATGCTAGAGTATCAAACAGTATTGAATGGTAAAAGATAATTGTCTTATAGATAACGTTACTTATTGCTAGAGTATCATAGAGTATTGAATGGTGAGAGATAATTGGGTTATAGATAACGTTACTTAGTGCTAGAGTATCATAGAGTATCGAATGGTAAAAGATAATTGTGTTATAGATAACATGACTTAGTGCTAGAGTGTCATAGAGTATCAAATGGTGAGAGATAATTGTATTATAGATAATGTGACTTAGTGCTACAGTATCAGAGGATAGTATGGTGAGAGATAATTGGGTTATAGATAACGTTACTTAGTGCTAGAGTATCATAGAGTATCGAATGGTGAGAGATAAATGTGTTGTAGATAACGTGACTTAGTGCTAGAGTATCATAGATTATCAAATGGTGAGAGATAATTGTATTATAGATAATGTGACTTAGTGCTAGAGTATCAGAGTATAGTATGGTGAGAGATAATTGGGTTATAGATAACGTTACTTAGTGCTAGAGTATCATAGAGTATTGAATGGTGCAAGATAATTGTGTTATAGATAATGTGACTTAGTGCTAGAGTATCAAAGAGTATCGAATGGTAAAAGATAATTGTTGTAGATAACGTTACTTAGTGCTAGAGTATCATAGAGTATTGAATGGTGAGAAATAATTGGGTTATAGATAACGTTACTTTGTGCTAGAGTATCAAAGAGTATTGAAGCGTGAGAGATAATTGCGGTATAGATAATGTGACTTAGTGCTGGAGTATCATAGAGTATCGAATGGTAAAAGATAATTGTGTTATAGATAACGTGACTTAGTGCTAGAGTATAATAGAGTATCGAATGGTGAGATAATTGGGTTATAGTTAACGTGACTTAGTGCTAGAGTGTTATAGAGTATCGAATGGTAAAAGATAGTTGTGTTAAAGATAACGTTATTTAGTGCTAGAGTATCATAGAGTATCGAATGGTGAGAGATAATTGTGTTATAGATAACGTTACTTAGTGCTAGAGTATCATAGAGTATTGAAGCGTGAGAGATAATTGCAGTATAGATAATGTGACTTAGTGCTGGAGTATCATAGAGTATCGAATGGTAAAAGATAATTGTGTTATAGATAACGTTACTTAGTGCTACAGTATCATAGCGTATTGAATGGTGAGAGATAATATTGTTATAGATGACGCGTCTTAGTCCCAGAGTATCATAGAGTAGTGAATGGTGAGAGATAAATGTGTTATAGATAATGAGTAGAGATGTTGCGAATAGTTCCCCGGCGGACTGTTCCCGGCAAACATAGCATGTTCGCGTTTGCGGCGAACTGCGAACATATGCGATGTTCGATCCGCCCCCTATACTTTATCATTGAACAAACTTTGACCCTGCACCTCACAGTCAGCAGACACATTCCAGCCAATCAGCATCATACCCTGCCTTCCAGACCCTTCTACCTCATGGACAGCAGCCATTTTGGAATCATAACTAACTTGCAGTCTTACTGAGAGGAGGGAGAGTGTAGTTGATGCTGATTGAATAGGGAAATCAATAGCTAGGTTTATTCAGTGTCCAGTGCAGTGCTGAAGGACTCATCAGATATCTGCTGTAAACACAGCACCCCAAAAAGCCCTTTTTAGGGCTATAACATCATTTTCTTTTCTTATTTTTTCTGTCTAATCTAACTTCATTTGCCTTTCTCCCTGCTAGCCCCTGCTAGCAAGTGTGTGTGTCAGGCTCACAGCTTATACTGTGTGTGCACAGTGCAACCAATACAATCTTGCTTACTAGTTGTCTACTTTTAAAAAACCTAAATTTTTATTTTGTTAAATCTTAGTTCATTTGCTTGAACGCCAATCTAAGTTCATTTGCCTGACCGCTAGCCAGTGTGTGTGTCAGGCTTACAAGTATTGTGCTAAGTTCAACCAATCCAATCTAGTGGTGTACCAGCAGTCTACATTTAAAAAAACAATAATTTTATTTTCTTAAATCTAAGTTCATTTGCCTGACCGCCAATCTAAGTTCATTTGCCTGACCGCTAGCCAGTGTGTGTGTCAGGCTTACAAGTATTGTGCCAAGTTCAACCAATCCAATCTAGTGGTGTACCTGCAGTCTACATTTAAAAAAAACAATAATTTTATTTTCTTAAATCTAAGTTCATTTGCCTGACCGCCAATCTAAGTTCATTTGCCTGACCGCTAGCCAGTGTGTGTGTCAGGCTTACAAGTATTGTGCCAAGTTCAACCAATCCAATCTAGTGGTGTACCAGCAGTGTACATTTAAAAAAACAATAATTTTATTTTCTTAAATCTAAGTTCATTTGCCTGACCGCTAGCCAGTGTGTGTGTCAGGCTTACAAGTACTGTGCCAAGTTCAACCAATCCAATCTAGTTGGGGTGCCAGCAGTCTACATTTAAAAAAACAATAATTTTATTTTCTTAAATCTAAGTTCATTTGCCTGACCGCCAATCTAAGTTCATTTGCCTGACCGCTAGCCAGTGTGTGTGTCAGGCTTACAAGTACTGTGCCAAGTTCAACCAATCCAATCTAGTGGTGTACCAGCACTCTACATAAAAAAAAAAAAAAACACTTTTTTTCTGTGTAATCTAATTTCATTTGCCTGCCTGCCAGCGTGTGTGTTTAGGCTCACATCGTATACTGTGCCCACTTGCCCAGTCAGTGCCACCACTCATATCTGGTGTAACAGTCAGTAGTGCACATTTAAACAAAGAATACAATTTTAACTGTAATACATTGAATAGCAGTTACTTGTCTGCAAGCATCTGTGTCAGGCCTACAGCGTCTACTCTGCCAACTTCAGCAAGTGCACAGTGCCACTCATATCTATTTTCACAGTAGCTTGCACGCATAGTACCACTAATCGGAAAAAAAATGACAGGCAGAGGCAGGACACCCCGCAGGGGCCGTTGTGGTCGTGGTGCTGTGATTCCCTTTGGCCCTACAATAATGCCCAGTGTTCAGAGGCCAGTTACCCTGAACTGGAAAAGTTCAGAGGACGTAGTTGACTGGCTAACACAGGACGCCCAATCTTCTACAGCTTCCGCTTGGAACATTGACGCACCATCCTCCTCCAGCTTAGCTTCGGCACCTCTCAAGTTACCACTCACCCGCCTGCCGCCACCACCAACACTAGTACCACAGCCGATTCAATTGATCAGTCAGAAGAGTTTTTTTCACATCAGTTTGAAGAAATGAGTGATGCGCAACCATTATTGCCAGAGGATGTAGGTAACAGGGATATGTCTCAGTCAGGCAGCAGTACACACATGTACGTACGATATGGTAATGATGATGTACCCGCTGCTGCTTCCTTTGTTCAGTTGTCAGATACAAGTGAGGAGGATGATGATGATGACGATGCGTCCGTGGATGTCACGTGGATGCCCGCTAGAACAGAAGAAGAACAGGGGGAAAGTTCAGATGGGGATACAGAGAGGAGGAGGAGACGAGTTGGAAGCAGAGGGAGGTCATCGCAACGAGCTAGTGGCACAGTCAGACAGCATGCATCAGCACCCGGGGTCAGCCAGACAGCGCGCCAATCAACGCATGCTGTTGCCACCACCAGAATGCCGTCACCGCAGAGCTCAGCAGTGTGGCATTTTTTTTGTGTGTCTGCCTCTGACAACAGCGATGCCATTTGCAACCTGTGCCAAAAGAAACTGAGTCGTGGGAAGTCCAACACCCACCTAGGTACAACTGCTTTGCGAAGGCACATGATGTCACATCACAAACGCCAATGGGATCAACACATGAGTACAAGCAGCACACAAACTCAAATCTGCCATCCTCCTCCTGGTCCAGCATCTTCATCCACGTCAACCACTGCTGTCCTCCTTGCTCCCTCTCAACCATCCACCACTCCGTCTCTCGCCTCTTGCTGTTCATGCTCATCTCCCCACAGTCAGGTGTCTGTCAAGGGCATGTTTGAGCGTAAGAAGCCAATGCCACAAAGTCACCCCCTTGCCCGGCGTCTGACAGCTGGCTTGTCTGAACTCTTAGCCCGCCAGCTTTTACCATAGAAGCTGGTGGAGTATGAGGCGTTCAAAAAATTTGTAGCGATTGGGACACCGCAGTGGAAGGTACCCGGACAAAATTTATTTGCCCAAAAGGCAATCCCCAACCTGTACTCGATTGTGCAAAAGGAAGTAATGGCATCTCTGGCACACAGTGTTGGGGCAAGGGTCCATCTGACCACTGATACCTGGTCTGCAAAGCATGGTCAGGGCAGGTATATCACCTACACTGCGCATTGGGTAAACCTGATGACGCCTGCCAATCATGGAATGAGTGGCTCTGCAGAGGAGTTGGTGACACCGCCACGACTTGCAGGCAGGCCTGCTGCCTTCTCCTCTTCTCCTCCTACTCCATCCTCTTCCATAACCTCCTCAGCTGAGTCCTCTTCTGCTCCGTCTTGCTCCACATCATTGGCACCCCCCCAGCTCCCCAGATACTATTCCACATCCCGGATATGGCAGTGTCTTGCCGTCTTGGGGTTGACTTGCCTGAAAGCAAAGAGTCACACCGGGCCAGCACTCCTGTCCGCCCTGATCAATGGTGGATCAATGGCTGACTCCGCACCAACTGGAGATTGGCAACGGAAGAAATTTGTTGGCGGCATTGAATTTGGGCAAGTTGACGCATGTGCCGTGCATGGCACATGTGTGTAATCTGATCGTACAACGCTTTGTCCATAAGTATCCAGGCTTACAGCACGTCCTGAAGCAGGCCAGAAAGGTGTGTGGCCATTTCAGGCGTTCCTACACGGCCATGGCGCACTTTTCAGATATCCAGCGGCGAAACAACATGCCAGTGAGGCGCTTGATTTGTGACAGCCCCGCACGTTGGAATTCCACACTCCTAATGTTCGACCACCTGCTCCAACAAGAAAAAGCCATTAACGAGTATTTGTATGACCGGGGTGCTAGGACAGCCTCTGCGGAGCTGGGGATTTTTTTGCCGCGTTACTGGATGCTCATGCGCAATGCCTGTAGGCTCATGCGTCCTTTTGAGGAGGTGACAAACCTTGTCAGTCGCACCGAAGGCACCATCAGCGACATCATACCATTTGTT
Organism: Discoglossus pictus; assembly: GCA_027410445.1. Classification (NCBI taxonomy): domain Eukaryota; kingdom Metazoa; phylum Chordata; class Amphibia; order Anura; family Alytidae; genus Discoglossus; species Discoglossus pictus. The sequence goes on from CM050173.1 coordinate 121,484,658, forward strand.
TTCTTCCTGGAGCGTGCCCTGCGAAGAGTGCTGGATCAGGCCGTAGATGAGCGTGACGAGGAAGAGGAAGAGTTGTGGTCACCATCACCGCCAGAAACAGCCGCTGGATCTGCGGCAACGCTGGAAGAGGATTGTGATTAAGAGGAGTCAGAGGAGGAATGTGGCTTTGAGGGGGAGGAGGAAGACCATTCACAACAGGCATCCCAGGGTGCTCGTTGTCACCTATCTGGTACCCGTGGTGTTGTACATGGCTGTGGGGAAGAACATATCTTCAGCGAGATCACTGAGGACGAGGAACGGGACATGGGTAGCTTGGCATCCAACCTTGTGCAAATGTGGTCTTTCATGCTGTCGTGCCTGTAGCAGGACCCTCGTATAAAAAGGCTGAAGGGGAACGAGCGGGACTGGGTGTGCACGCTACTAGACCCCCGGTATAAGCAGAAAGTGCCTGATTTGTTACCAAATTACCGCAAGTCAGAAAGGATGCAGCAGGTCCAAAACAAATTAACAAGTATGCTTTACACAGCATATAAGGGTGATGTCACAGCACAAGGGCAATATAACAGGGGAAGAGGTGAAAGTAATCCTCCTCCCACGACCATGGAGGACATGTGGACCTTTTTCAGTCCTACGCATCGCAACAGCCCTTCGGGATCCACACTCAGAGAACGACTTGACCGACAGGTAGCAGACTACCTCGCCTTAACTGCAGATATCGACACTCTGAGGAGCGATGAACCCCTTGACTACTGGGTAGGCAGGCTAGACCTGTGGCCTGAGCTATCCCAATTTGCAATTGAACTTCTGGCCTGCCTCGCTTCAAGTGTCCTGTCAGAAAGGACCTTCAGTGCAGCAGGAGGTTTTGTCACCGAGAAGAGAAGTCGACTAGGGCAAAAAAGTCTAGATTGCCTCACCTTTATAAAGATGAATGAGGGATGGATCCCGAAGGGACTGACACTGGGCGATACATTCGACTGAAAAAGGCCTGATGAGATGAGCTGCCTTCGGCTATAAATGGTCCACACGCTGCTGTATGTTATCTGTGAATGCCGGATGATTTGCGTTACTTATCCGCCACCAACTAGGGTTCAAGAAGACGCAATGTTTTATGGCACTTTCTGCCTGGGGAACAAAGGTACATTTTTCTGGCCGCGGCAACAGCAGCGGCTGCAACAATACCTAATTTTTTAATTTAAATTTTTATGTCAGAAGGCGTACGGCATGTAATGAAAAAGAAAACATATTGAACAGTCTTGCATAACACAACAGTTGTGCAAAAATACATATTTACAGACATTTTGTTAAAATTAGCTGGCTAGGCCTTCTTATTTTTACTTTTTTGGTTAATAAATTTTCTTTTTTTTTACGGTGATTGCAATTTTTAAGAGAAACCTAAGACATGGTAAAGCAGACAATAGTAAAGTCCTATTATCTATCATCACTCCAGCAGTAGCTTATTATTTACAATATATAACCTGCTCAATCGCCCTTGGGTTACCCTAGGGCAGGCTTCAGTAGTCGACTTCTCCTTTCCTCGGATGATTTTGCAGCTGGTTGCTTCTGAAGGGTCTCCTCCAGGGCTCCCCCACTCCGGTCCTTCCCCCGAGTCGCTTCAACCATTAACAAATGTTTTATTATATTAGGGGGGCACTAAATGGGGATGTTATCCAGGGATCCCAAATTGTCTGGAACTGGGTGATTCTATCCAAGACTACATGGTTAAATCTCTCGTTGAGCAGTAAATAGTTGATTTTTTTTTATTAATTCCTGAAAGTTTTAATTTGGGGTTTTCCAACTACTAGCTATGTGTATTTTTTCTTTCAAAAAATATTTTATTAGGTCAGGCAATATATCATATTCAAACAACCATTTCCATGTTACATATCTATCCATACATGTTAATACATCACTGAGTTACCTTATCTCTATTAATACTCAGTTTACCCCTTACCATTCCATAATCTTGGAGCTTATACCACATCCAGGGCTAGTATGTTATCTAGATTTGGTTGTACCTGTAGCCTAAAAATATATATATTTTTTTACTTTTCAGTTATTAATATAGCTTTAATTCAGTTTGTTTTAAGTTGATTCCCTTTAAGTCTTGAATCCGACTATAATTCGGAAAAAAAATAACTAGTTTTAACATTTAACATGTTGGGAAAGGGAAAGGTCCACAAACATCCTCCTTTTTTACATAAATATGTAAAATATAGCACTTACCTCCGCCCTCCGCCCCTCTAAGGATCCACACACACCTCCATCCATCCCGTTCTCTTAAGAATATCCTCTCCCATTTAGGGGAGCCCCTATTCTGTACCTAAATTTCTTTAATTGTCTCCAGATGATATGCTATCCCTTAATTGCAGCCACGGAGACCATATATCTCAAAATGTATCAATGAAGTTGCCTACTAAATGGGTAAGGCGTTCATTTATAAGGATAAAGTTTAATTTATTTTTAACCACCTGAAAGTGTAGGGTATTCGATTTCCATTGTCTGGCTATATGGTTCTTTGTGGCCAACATGATGAACTTTAATAGCCTATTTTGAGCGGGCCAGAGACAGACATGCGGAACACCCAGCATGCAGTTTTCTATATTAGCAGAAATCTGAATCTTAAACATTTTAGAAGCTAGTAAGCATGTTTCTTTCCATAGTCTTATGACTGCCAAACACTCCCACCAGACATGAATAAATGTAGCCTCATTACCACTGTTCCTAAAACATGAGCTGCTCCGTTTTGGATCCCATTTATTAGCTTAAAAGGAGTAATATATGTCCTGTGTAGGACCTTTATTGAAGTCTCAAGCAGACTATAATTTAAAGATCCCCTACTTAAGCCTTGCCAACTTTTATCCCATGTGCTATCTGCCAACTCGGTGCCCAAATCCCTCTCCCAGGCTTTGGTATAGTCTGGTTTGTTTGCCCATGAGTTTTCATTAAATAGTTCATACATGAGGCTAATAATACCAGGCTGAAAGGGGGAATCCCTACATTTTTTGAGTAGCCAGGTGTTTCTTTGGGGGGTTCCCCTACCACTTATCGTATATATAAAATGATGTATCCTGCAAAAATTATAGTGTTCAGCCAGGGGTAAATTGTATCTATCTCTCACCCGCTCAAAGGTCATTATTTTGTCGTCATGCCACCATGGACCAACCCTTAGTAGGTTCTGAGACTTCCACCAACTGAGAGAGCTTTCCGGAAGATGTATCTTAAAGTGGGGATTGGGTACAATAGGGGTAAGATCTGATACCTGAGTGTCCAGTTTTTGTGTCCAGTTCATCTCCGTCCATAGTGCTTAATCAACGGGTTTTTCAAGTTTCTCAAAAAAGTATACAGGCCTGGAATCCATATTACTGTATCCCATGTATAAGGTGACATGCTTACATTTTCCATAAATACCCAGAGCGGCTGATGTGTTTTGGAGAATGCGCCAGAGGAATGAAAGCCATCTGTGCTGCCTTGTAATACAGTTTGAGATTCGGGCACGATACGCCCCCTTTCCCTTTTGGTCTATACATATTATTTTTTGAGATCCTCAGGGCTTTATGATTCCAAATAAATCTAAAAATTAGTTTTTTCCCCTTTGAATCTTTATGTGTTTTAAGCGATCTCCCGGGAGTTTTAATCTGGCTAACAGAGATTTGTAGTATGTATCTATCAAGTTCATAAATTTGCCTGCAAACCCAAATTTCTGTAATACTGCTTTTAAATAAGGCCATTCCAACGTATCAAAGGCCTTTTCTATATCTAACGCCAAAAGGCATGTGGGTATTTGATGTAGGAAAGACCATGAGATTAAATTTTGTGTCCGTCTGATATTGTCCCCCGTTTGTCTATGGGGGATAAACCCTGTTTGGTCTTTATGGATTATGGAGGGGAGAAATCGCGAAATCCTGTTTGCCATTAATTTGGCACAAATTTTTATATCCCTGTTAGGAGTGATATGGGGCAGTAATTTTTAAGTACAAATGGGTCTTGTCGTTCTTTCGGGAAACATATCATATTTGCATGGTTTAGTTCTTGTGGCATGGGAGAGCCTTCTAAAATTTGATTGAAAAGTGTGGCTAAGTGGGGTAATAACAAGTCTATAAAAGTTTGGTAATAGAGATTTGTAAATCCATCCAGGCCCGGGTAGCTATGTGTATTTTGAATGCTAAAGCCATTAATTGGAATAGCTTGTTCTAGGATTGAGATAAGTTTTTTTATGTGTATCCCCAGTAAGCAGGATTCCATTGAAAGAGAAATATCCTTTTGCAAGGATTGGAGGCCCGAGATTTAGCTGAAGTCTTTTATAGTGGACATGAGTGCTGGTATAGAGAGAAGGGGCTTGGTCAGAGTGCAAAGCATATCGCCCACGAAAAGTGAACACTTAAACTGATGGTGTCCTACTTGAACCCCCTGAATGGCATGGTTGGTTCTGATTGCCTGTGCTAGGGGTTCAATGGCAAGAGCTAAGAGCCGTGAGGAGAGTGGGCATCCCTGCCTGGTCCCTCGCTGTACTTGGATTTTGGCCTTATGGTCCCCTGGTATATTTAAGTTAGCTACTCGTGAGTCGTAGTACCTTCTGAGCAGGTTGAGAAAGCGTCCCTCAAATCCAAACTTATCTAGCATTTTGTACATATATGGCCATTCCACCCTATCAAAAGCCTTCACTATGTCTAGGGCTAGAAGGCAAACTGGGTTGTTATACTGTTGAGCCAAGAACTGGGCGTTCAGAACCCTCCTAAAATTATCTCATGCCTCTCTGAAAGGAATGAACCCCGTTTGGTCCTTGTGTATTTAGTCCAGTAAAAAGTTAGATATTCGTTTGGCCATAATTTTAGCTAGGATCTTGACATCCACATTTATCAGGGGTATGGGGCGATAATTTTTAACCTCTAAAGGGTCCCTACCCTCTTTTGAAAGACTATGAGGTCGGCCTGATTCAATTAAGGGGGCATAGGTTCTCCATTTAGTATAGCGTTAAACAAACATGTAAGGTGCAGGGGTAAGCAAGGGCTCAAATTTCTTATAGTAAAGATGAGTAAAACCGTCTGGCCCTGGGGACTTGCCAAATTTAAGATCTTGGATTGTAGATTTAACTTCCTCTTGGGATATGTCTAGGTTCAAGCTGTCCAATTGAGGTACAGGTATTTTGTGGACTTCTTGCTGTAGTAGGAAGGACTTTATGTCAGATCCGCTGCAGCGGGATTGGGATGAATATATGGTCTGATAGAAGTTTTGAAATGTTTCTTGGATAGCATTGGGGCTAAAGGAGGTTTGGCCATCAGGTAGTCTAAAGATACCATATATTATGTCCTCTCTTGGGGGGTAAAGACACTAATAATTCCTCCAATAAAATTCAGTTTTTTTATGTGGGCAAGGTCCCTGGTTAGCCCCTTGGGTTATCTGTTAAAAAGAGTGGTGCAGAGACTGTGGGGGCTGTTAGCCTCCTTGTCCCCGTGTGGCCGTTTAGAATCCCTGCTGCTGCATGTTTCAGCTTTATTAAGGTGTAATTGTACAGCATTTGACTCAAGTAGCTGCCTGTGCTGGGTTAGCTTGGCTTAATTGCTGGGCCCTTTTCCTGCCAAGATGGCGACCGTCAGTCCATGGGCCTCTATGTCCCCTTCACTACCTTTGTCCCCGCTTGTGTGCTTATTTGGGATGGCCCCCCTTTATATCTCCGGCCCGTGGCCTTCTCAGGTCCCCCCTTCAATCTCTGAGTGTGGGTATGCGGGACTGGGGCATAGAATCAGGCCTACCTTCTTCTCTGCTCGCTGCAAGATCAACAATATCTAATTTTTCAGGCATGTGTACATGCCTAATTTTTGTGGCCTCTGGTGCTGCACTGTGGCTTCAACAACCAAACCCCCAAAAAAGGCACATAACAGGGATTAAACTCATAGGAGTAGTACTACTTAACACACCACTCATATCTGGTGTAACATTAGTGTACATTTAAAACAAAAAACATTTTTTCTACTGTAATAGATTGCATAGCAGTTAGTTGTCTGCAAGCGTGTGTGTCAGACCTACAGCGTCTACTCTGCCAACTTCTGCAAGTGCACAGTGCCACTCATATCTGTTGTCACAGTAGCTTGGATGCATAGTACCAATCTGTCAAAACCGGTAATGATGAATGAGGTCTAGAGTAGCCTGGTTCCCTTATCCTCTACAGGTTGAGACCTAATGTTTGGGTGACTCCAGACCAACACATGAGTACAAGCAGCACACAAACTCAAAGCCGCCATACTCCTCCTGGTCCAGCATCATCAGGCCACATCAACCACTGCTGTCCTCCTTGCCCCCTCTCAACCATCCACCACTGCGTCTCTCACCTTGAGCAGTTCCTGCTCATCTGCCCATAGTCAGGTGCCTGTAAAGGACATGTTTGAGCGTAAGAAGCTGTCACAAAGTGGCCCAAAATTGAAGTGATACGACCAACAAAGCATCTTTTTCCATCTCCCGGTTCTAAAAATCCAGGCCTTATACACGCCCCCTGATAGGTGACGTAACAAGTATTAAACTGATAAGAGTAGTACTTACAAACACGCCACTCCTATCTGGTGGCAACTTTGTTTGCACGTGCCGTGCCCCAAAATTGAAGTGATAGGACAAACAAAGCATCTTTTTCCATCTTCTGGTTCTAAAAATCCAGGCCTTATATACGCCCCCTGATAGGTGCTGTAACAGGTATTAAACTGATAAGAGTAGTACTTACAAACATGCCACTCCTATCTGGTAGCACCTTTGATTGCACGTGCCGTGCCCCAAAATTGAAGTGATACGACTAACAAAGCATCTTTTTCCATCTCCAGGTTCTAAAAATCCAGACCTTATACACGCCCCCTGATATGTGCTGTAACAAGTATTAAACTGATAAGAGTAGTACTACTTAACACACCTTATAATAATGCAGAGAGAGGCAACGCAGTGAGAGGAGTCTGAAGAAGAGGAGTCAGAGGAGGAAGGTGGCTTTGAGGAGGTGGAAGACCAAACACAGCAGGCGTCCCAGGGGGCTTGTTGTCACCTTTTGGGGACCCTTGGTGGCTGGGTGGAGGAAGAGACCTTCAATGACATCAGTGAGGACAAGGAACGGGACATGGCTAGCTTGGTATCCAACCTTGTGCAAATGGGGAGTTTGCGGTTGTGCAAATGGACTGTTTGCGGTTTGTTTGCGGTGTGTTAAACGGGGAGTTTGGTCTGTTACTGTGAAGCTGGTGTAACCCTTACTCTACCTGATCGATACAACATCATACCTGATGTTTTAAAGCACGTTATTCCAAACAATTTAGGAATGTTAGATAATTTATGCCTGTGACGAAGTGCCCTTTGCCACTTTGTCTTGGAGAGGACTGTTTGCCAGCCTCCTGCCCTGCGACTATGGCCCTGGTACATATTGCCCTTTGGAACCAGTGTTCGGCCATACCAGAGTGTATGTCACTCATTCTGGCCCTTTACATACAGGGTGGTCATTCGGTACTTGCCCTGTGTGAACCATGATACCCCAGATAGCTATGCCATGGAGCCCATTCATATAATGAAAGACTATGGGAAAGACTTTAGCTCCATGGCAATTGAACTGTGTGAAGAGGATCTGAGCGCTATTCGGTAGTTTTGTGCGCTCAGATCCCAGCAATCTGGGGATATGGGAAATGTGAGTAAATGTGAATTACAGTAATGCTGATGGGTTGTCCAACTAGAGAATTGACCAACAAATACTTTTGTCCGGACATCCCCAGGCCGATCCGTTGGGATCAGACCGTGTATGCCGGCTTATGGTCACGGGGGAGGTGTGTAGCGGAACCCATCACTGTTTTACCCTGTTTTATGATTATTATGGTTAAAATATGATCCTACTATATGTATGTTGGTTGATGCTCTGCAGAATATTGTCCCAGACATTTGCAGCTACTTGGCATGGGAGATAATCCTGTTACTGCGACTCCGCATAAGATAAAGGAAGTCTATTGTATACAGTGTTTTCATTCTCAGATAAGAACAAAGAAGTGTAATTGAATCAATGTCTGATTGTATCAAAGTTGCCAGGGAGGTGTGATCCACCTATTGTTCTCTTTATGTGTATTGTGCGGCCAAATATGGGCATGCGTATTGCCTGTGGGAAGAGATGGGTATAAATATTTCTGCAATAACAAAATAAAGTCAGTATTCATTTGACTCCCAAATTTTGTGTCGTCCAATATGGGAGGTCGGGGATGGTGAAACTGTAGTGCCTCTTGGGTATTTTACCGTATACCAGCGGAGACACTGGACTGCGTGTTCCAGCTCCGTTACAAATAATAAAAATAGTAATACTAGTATTAGATATCGTATATATCATCACATATAATAGTTGTCAAACTGTGAGACGTCGTCACGCTTAGCGAGCTCGCATGAACTGCGTCCCTCGCAAAGAGAGGGACGCAGTTCTGGCCGCAATTGTGGACCATCACAAAGCGGAGGTGGAGGCTCTACGATGCCTCACTTTGTAACAAAACCACCCTACACAACCATTAACTTACAGCACTTAGACCTATGGCGCCTCAATTTTTTACAAAACCACCTCACAAAAAAACGTTAACTCTCAGCACTTAGTCCTCTCCTTCCCCCGTGTCTCTCTTCCCCTCCTCCTTCTCCTGTGTCTCTCTTCCCCTCCTCCTCTCCTTACCCTTAAATCCTATCTAACATACATTCATACCCCACTATCTAAAACATAATAAATCCTATCTACATACACAAACCCTAAATCTAACCTAAAATAAAATAATTAAGACCATTTACCTTTGCAGATGTCCCTTCAGATTGGGCCACTAGGGAAAAAGAACAAAAACAAATTAGTACAACAAATTTACATACAATAAAGAAACATTATAAATATTCTAAATATTCTACTCACCTTTCCAGCATGTCCCTGTCCTTCTTATTCTTACACTTTGTGTCATGAGGGTTCTGGATGTCCCTTATGGCCCTTATAGTGTTATTACATGGGTTCATTAGTGTCCTATAGGGGTCTATATAGTTGAGGCACCCAGTACGCTCACATTGTGTGACAAACAGCATTTCAACACTTTTTTATTGCCCCATCATTTTTGACGAGCAAGTCGCTAGTATATAATAATAATAATAAAGGGTTAATACTCATGCAAAGTCCAATTTGTGATACTGTGGAGTATCAACATTCTCCTGAAAGCCTGATAACAATATGACAGGTGATAATGTCAATTGATTGATAGCAAAACACTTTATGGGAGGTCACCAAATGATAATGGGTATACATCATGGCACATGGCCATACGCAATGGCGTGGGCCTTTCCAGGAAGGGCATAGCAGAGATTATCCCTGTGTTTTTGCTGCCTTTCCTGATGAGTTAGAGTAGATTAGCATGGTGTATGTTCCCCTGGTCCCCTTGTTGATTGCTAAGTAGTGGTGGTGAGCGGGCTTGTATACCTGAATGAAGCTGTGAGCTATACCATGTACGGCAACTGTAGGTGGACAGATAATAGCAGAGAACTCAGAAAAATCCCAGTACAATAGAGAAGGAACTGGCAACCCATTCTAGTATGTTTGTCATGCAAACCTTGTGGATATGCACAGAGACATTAGTAGGTGTGCTGCAGTCCATAGGGTCACAAAGAGTCAGACCCAAATGAGGGACTAAACAACCATATGTGAAATGGTCCCCTTGTACTTGATATATGTAATTTGGACACTATTTGTTGTCCCAATGTAGATGTGATATGTGAGATGTATATGAGATGATCTTTGTATTTTAGGGTTCACATTAGAGTCTATATGAGTGAGAAAGGGTTAATATGGCAGCCCCTTTAGGTATCCACTTGTTCATAAGCACAACCTCTTGCCCTTTCTGGATCCACCCACACCACGCCCATGATATTAATACACAGTCTTGTCCATTTCTGATTGTGCTCTCTGTATGAAATAAAGCTTTGCTATACTGTTCTAACCATGTCAGTGTGTAGTCCATGGTTGGGGTTTTGGGATATCCACATACATCACATTTGTGTCACATTCCTATATCAATAAACTAATGAGCCCTAGTCACTATGCAATAGATTAATACAAAAAAAATAATAATAATAATTATAATATTACTAATCAATATAGTAAATCAATATAGTAATAATAGCATTAGATATAATATATATCATATATAATAGTAATAAAGGGTTAATACGTATGCAAAGTCCAATTTGTGATACTGTGGAGTATCAACATTCCCCTGAAGGCCTGATAACAATATGACAGGTGATAATGTCGATTGATAGCAAAACACTTTATGGGAGGTCACCAAATGATAATGGGTATACATCTTGGCACATGGCCACCAGCAATGGTGTGAGACTTTCCAGGATGGGCATAGCGGAGATTATCCCTGATGAAGGTGAATTGGCTGTTGACCCACGTGCCTCTGCACAGCCTCCATGTGTGTTTGCGACCCTTCCTGATGGGTTAGAGAAGATTAGCATAGTGTATGTTACCCTGGTCCCCTTTTGGATTGCTAAGTGTTGGTGGTGAGGGGGCATATGTATCTCAATGAAGCTGTGAGCTATACCATGTAGGGCCACTGTAGGTGGGCAGGTCAAAGCAGAGAGGTCAGACAAATCACAGTCCACTGGAGAAGGAACTGGCAACCCACTCCAGCATCTTTGACATGCAAACCCTGTTGATACACACAGACAGAGACATAACAAGTGTGCTGCAGTCCATAGGGTCACAGAGAGTCGGACACAACAGAGGGACTGAACAACCATATGTGAAATGCTCCCCTGGTACTTGATATGTGCCATGTGGTGGTGTAATTTGGCCACTATTTGTAGTCCCAATGTAGATGTGATGAGTGAAATGTATATGAGATGATCTTTGTATTTTTAGGGTCCACATTAGAGCCTCTATGAAGGGATAATATGGCAGCCATTTGCATGTATTTTTATTGCAATTTAATGAGGTAGTGTGTCTTTAATAGCTTTCAGCATCTTGCAGCTTGGCTATTAATATTGGCGTATGCATGACCATTACAACCTATGAGGAAAATACATTTTATTTTTTGTAATATTTGATAGTTGGGAGTTGTTGTGCGTGTAATTGTGACGCCTTCCATTGCTTTCCCCATATTTTAAAGTTTATTGGTGTCTTTATATTGTCATTTGCAATGTTACCAACTGGTCTGTAAAACCTTTGCGGGTCCGATTTGTGCCGACATTTGGCGTTTGCAGGCTTGATTGCGGCTGCTGTGTTGAGCGATTTTTGAAATTGAATAGCGATTAGTGATTGTGGCCTTAAGAGATCAAAGTCTTCTGGAGGCTGTAAGTTATGAGTTTAACCAGCGCCATTTCTTTTAAAGCCGTTCCGAGCCCTCAAAAATACGCCAACTGAATAGCAAATTAGCTTGCAACCTCACTGACAGGCTCACTTGCATATGGCCCCTAATATTTTGAACTAGTGACTTGCCCGTCAAAAATGACAGCATAAAAATTTGAATCTGAATGCTCTCTCTCCTTCCATTCTTCTGTGCCTCTCCTGCCCTCTTCTCTCCTTCTCTCACCTCTCTGAGAGCCTTGCAACAAGTGCCTTCAGCACCCATTGCAGGTCTCCAGGCCTCCCGTCACAAATGACGGGATAATATTACATTTTTATCTCCCCCCGTGTCTCTTCCGCCACTCCCTCACCTGTGTCTCTTTCCCCTCCCTCCCCTGTCTCTTTCCCTCTCTCTCCCTCACCTGTGTCTCTTTTCCCTCCCTCCCCTGTCTCTTTGCCCCCTCTCCCTCACCTGTGTCTCTTTGCCCCCTCTCCCTTCCCTTTGTCTCTTTCCCCCACTCCCTCCCCAGTGTCTATTTGCACCCTATTTCCCTCCCCTGTGTCTCTTTGCCCCACTCTACCTCCCCTGTGTCTATTTCCCCCCTCTCTCACCCCTGTGTCTCTTCCTCCTTTTCCTTCCCTGTGTCTCTTTCCTCCTCTCTCCCTCCCGTGTCTCTTTGTCCCCCTCTCCCACCCCTGTGTCTCTTTCCCCCCACTCCCTGCCTATTGTCTCTTTGCCCCCTCTCCCTCCCCTGTGTCACTTTGCCCCCTCTCCCTCCCCTGTGTCACTTTGCCCCACTCTACCTCCCCTGTGTCTCTTTGTCCGCCTATCCCTTCTTGTGTCTCTTCCCCGTCCACTCCCCTGTGTCTCTTCCCCCTATCTCTTTCCCCCTCTCCCTCCCCTATATCTTTGGCCCCCTCTTCCTCTGTTTAGGTTGCAAGCTAATTTGCTATTCAATTATCATCTTTTGGCGGCCCCCAAACAGCTTCTGAGTTACGGGCTTGAAAAAAAATGTTGACTGTTAAAATTGAGTTATGGGCTCGAAAATAAAATAGCAAAGCCATTTTAATCGTCGCCATTTTTTTTTCAAGCCCGTAACTGGGAAGCCGCTCTTCCGCTCTACCTTGCGACGCTTGCAATGAGCGCATTCAATGAGCACCTCATGAGCCCCTTCAATGAGCGCCTCATTATGAGCCTCTCCCCCTCTCTACTTTTTGGGCCTCGCGATGAGCTCCTTCAGCGCTCATTGCAGACTTCAGCAAAGCCGCAACTTGCGGAAATCACGATGCGCAAGCCCGTAACTTTTAACAGTGTTACCAACAAACTCACAATTACCAACAAACTCGCAATTACGATTTTTTTTTATTATACACATCATTAAAAGTAAAATTTTAGCAACCACACAGAATCAGTCCTGGTGAAGAGTGCTCCGTAGTCGGATTACTCTCTCTCTTTGTATATCTAATTATCATAGCTTAGAGGTATTCGTGAGCATCCATGGTATCCTGACACCTTTGCGGTCGGAGCATGTCCATTTCCAAGTGTTGGCTGTAAAATCACCAACTAAGGCATGGCAGGGATTGGATCTGGGCCAACAGATCTCTTACGTTGGGAGATACACATCTCACAAGCTGCTTTTGAAAGCTTGGGGTAATTTGTGGCTTCCTCAGGATTTTCTGCCACTTTGTTCATTTTTAGCGTATTCCCATTTTGGGAGCAGAAGCCCCCTCCCAAAACTAGTTTCTCTAGAACTCTATTTAGACCAGGGATCTCCACTATAACAGACAAGGCACACCACCATGCCAGGCTTGGTAGACACTTGGGCATGGATATTCAGTGAAGAATGAGCCAATGATTACACATCTGACCCTCACCAGGGATACTCTCAGGTCCCGGCCAAAGAGTAACAATTACCGGCTGTAGTAGGGCCTGATCCTGGGTACAGCTCCTAATCAACACCACTTACATAGCCATATTCGTACAGCCTATCAGGTTTTTTTTCTGGTTTGGGAAGAGAAAATAGGAGGCTGAAGAGAGGGAGGAAGAACAGGAAGTGACATTCACTGTGATCAAGTATCTATAAAGCATCAGCCTGTAGTTGGGGAATGTACAGGTTCTTTTAGAGGTCAATAACCCAACATGGAGGTCTCCAAGCTCACAGACAACAGACAAATGAGGATCATGCCGTGTAAGTTTAGAATAAATAGGTGCGCAGCCTGCGAATGACAAGGAATTATAATAGGAAAAAAGGAAATGCAAATGATTAAAGTGTGTAAGAGACGTGAGGAAAGAAGGACTGGTGAGAAAGGGTGCGGAGGAGGCTGATGAAGGGATTATATCTGTCGGAGCAAACAATCCTACGCAGGTAGCAATTACAATATTTAATATCCACGAAAAAATGATTTCTGTTGTTTTATGGGTAACATGGCATTACACCTTATTTACTGTAGGGGAAGTGGAAAAGAAGGAGGCGTGGGGAGAAAAAGAGGGATGAGAGGGGGGGAAAGGGGGATGGGGGGGAAGGAAAAAGGAGTGGGTCCAAAAAGAGGTATATGGGGTGACAAGAGCAGAGTGGTGATGATGGAAAGAGATGAAGGAGTAGGGGAAAGAAAGCTTGGGAAGTTGTGGTGGGGGAGAGGAATAAGGAAAGAAATAGAGACATGAGCATCAGACCTGTGAGTTTTGGAGACCTCTGTACAGGTGAGGAAGAGACCTGTGAGATTTAGAGACCTCTGTACAGGCGAGGAAGAGACCTGTGAGTTTTAGAGACCTCTGTACAGGTGAGGAAGAGACCTGTGAGATTTAGAGACCTCTGTACAGGCGAGGAAGAGACCTGTGAGTTTTAGAGACTTCGGTACAGGTGAAGAAGAGACTTTTGAGTTTTGGAGACCTCTGTACAGGTGAGGAAGAGACTTTTGAGTTTTGGAGACCTCTGTACAGGTGAGGAAGCAACCTGTGAGTTTTAGAGACCATTGTACAGGCGAAGAAGAGACCTGTGAGTTCTAGAGACCTCTGTACAGGTGAGGAAGAGACTTGTGAGTTTTAGAGACCTCTGTACAGGTAAGGAAGAGACCTGTGAGTTTTGGAGAGCTCTGTACAGGTAAGGAAGAGACTTTTGAGTTTTGGAGACCTTTGTACAGGCGAGGAAGAGACCTGTGTGTTATAGAGACCTCTGTACCGGTGAGGAAGAGACCTATGAGTTTTGGTACCTCTGTACAGGTGAGGAAGAGACCTTTGAGGTCTGCAGGACTCTGTACAGGTGAAGAAGAGACATGTGAGGTCTGGAGATCTCTGTACAGGTGAGGAAGAGACCTGTGAGGTCCGGAGACCTCTGTACAGGTGAGGAAGAGACCTGTGAGGTCCAGAGACCTCTGTACAGGTGAGGAAGAGACCTGTGAGGTCCAGAGACCTCTGTACAGGTGAGGAAGTGACATGTGAGGTCTGGAGAGCCCTGTACAGGTGAGGAAGAGACCTGTGAGGTCCGGAGACCTCTGTACAGGTGAGGAAGAGACCTGTGAGGTCCGGAGACCTCTGTGCAGGTAAGGAAGAGACCTGTGAGAATTTGGAGAGCTCTGTTAGAAAGAGACCTGTATAGTTCGGGGAGCTCTGTGAGACCTTTTCAGCAGTGATCTACAGTAAATATACGTTATCCTTTTGGTTGGCTAAAGTTCCCCAAGTCCTGAAGATCTATCAATTGCCCCTAATGGTAATAATCACCACACTTTTATTTTAATTGTTAGTTGTTTTATTTGAGACTGTTAGAAGAAGGAGGCAAAATACAAACAGCAGAAGTGATGTCTCACCCCATCCAGGACTGCAGCAGAGCACCCTTCCATCCACACAAACAGAGCCACCAATGAGACTACCACCACAGACCCGCCCAGGGCATCTATGGGACAGTAAAACCCAACATATGACCAAAAAGGGCAGTCATGAGGAACTGAATCACCAGCCAAAGTACTTGAAAACGGGTCTCACCAGAGAGATAATCAACTGGTCAGACTGGGGGGACAGTCAATTTATATTAAGAGATTAGACGAGATGAGTGTCCAGCAGGCACAGAGCAGAGGGATCCCCCGGACTCCAGGCCAAGCTGTCACCTTCAAAATGGAGCCTTCTACCTGAAAATATAGATCATATGGAATGAAGCATGGTGGTGGGAGCTGCAGTTTATAGAGACAAGAGGAATAGACCATAATGACATGGAGATAGAGGGAGGAGGAAAGCGGTAAATGGCAGTGGGATGGGAAAACGAAACAGGGATACAGGTGAGAGAGACAGAGACACAGGGATACAGGTAAAAGGGACAGAGACACAGTGCTACAGGTGAGAGGGACAGAGACACAGGGATACAGGTGAGAGGGACAGAAACACAGGGATACAGGTGAGAGGGAAGGGGACACAGGGATACAGGTGAGAGGAAAAGAGACACAGGGATACAGGTGAGAGGGAAAGGGACACAGGGATACAGGTGAGAGGGACAGAAACACAGGGATACAGGTGAGAGGGAAAGGGACACAGGGATACAGGTGAGAGGGAAAGAGACACAGGGATACAGGTGAGAGAAACCGTAACACAGGTGAGAGGGACAGAGACACAAGGATACAGATGAGAGGGACAGAGACACAGGTGAGAGGGACAGAGACACAGGGATACAGGGACAGAAGACACAGGGATAAAAGGGACAGAGATACAGTGCTACAGGTAAGAGGGACAGAGACACAGGAATACAGGTGAGAGAGTCCGTAACACAGGAGAGAGGGACTGAGACACAGGGATAAAGGTGAAAGGGACAGAGACACAGGGATACAGTTGAGAGAGACAGAGACACAGGGATACAGGTGAGAGGGACAGAGACACAGGGACACAGATGAGAGGGACAGAGACACAGGTGAGAGGGACAGAGACACAGGGATACAGGTAAAAGGGACAGAGATACAGTGCTACAGGTGAGAGGGACAGAGACACAGGAATACAGGTGAGAGAGTCCGTAACACAGGAGAGAGGGACTGAGACACAGGGATAAAGGTAAAAGGGACAGAGACACAGGGATACAGTTGAGAGAGACAGAGACACAGGGATACAGGTGAGAGGGACAGAGACACAGAGATACAGGTGAGAGGGACAGAGACACAGAGATACAGTTGAGAGAGACAGAGACACAGGGATACAGGTAAAAGGGACAGAGACACAGGGATACAGGTAAAAGGGACAGAGACACAGGGATACAGTTGAGAGAGACAGAGACACAGGGATACAGGTGAGAGGGACAGAGACACAGGGATACAGGTGAGAGGGAAAGGGACACAGGGATACAGGTGAGAGGGACAGAGAAACAGGTGAGAGGAACAGAGATGCAAGGATACAGGTGAGAGGGACATAGACACAGGGATATAGTTGAGAGGGACAGTGACACAGGGACACAGGTTAGAGAGACAGAGATGCAGGGATACAGGTGAGAGGGAAAGGGACACAGGGATACAGGTGAGAGGGACAGAGACACAGGGATACAGTTGAGAGAGACAGAGACACAGGGATACAGGTGAGAGGGACAGAGACACAGAGATACAGGTGAGAGGGACAGAGACACAGAGATACAGGTGAGAGGGACAGAGACACAGGTGAGAGGGACAGAGACACAGGGATACAGGTGAGAGAGACAGAGACACAGGGATACAGGTGAGAGGGACAGAGACACAGGGACACAGTTGAGAGAGACAGAGACACAGGGATACAGGTAAAAGGGACAGAGACACAGGGACACAGTTGAGAGAGACAGAGACACAGGGATACAGGTAAAAGGGACAGAGACACAGGGATACAGTTGAGAGAGACAGAGACACAGGGATACAGGTGAGAGGGACAGAGACACAGAGATACAGGTGAGAGGGACAGAGACACAGAGATACAGGTGAGAGGGACAGAGACACAGGGATAAAGGTAAAAGGGACAGAGACACAGGGATACAGTTGAGAGAGACAGAGACACAGGGATACAGGTGAGAGGGACAGAGACACAGAGATACAGGTGAGAGGGACAGAGACACAGAGATACAGGTGAGAGGGACAGAGACACAGGTGAGAGGGACAGAGACACAGGGATACAGGTGAGAGAGACAGAGACACAGGGATACAGGTGAGAGAGTCCATAACACAGGAGAGAGGGACTGAGACACAGGGATAAAGGTAAAAGGGACAGAGACACAGGGATACAGTTGAGAGAGACAGAGACACAGGGATACAGGTGAGAGGGACAGAGACACAGGGACACAGTTGAGAGAGACAGAGACACAGGGATAAAGGTAAAAGGGACAGAGACACAGGGATACAGTTGAGAGAGACAGAGACACAGGGATACAGGTGAGAGGGACAGAGACACAGAGATACAGGTGAGAGGGACAGAGACACAGAGATACAGGTGAGAGGGACAGAGACACAGGTGAGAGGGACAGAGACACAGGGATACAGGTGAGAGAGACAGAGACACAGGGATACAGGTGAGAGAGACAGAGACACAGGGATACAGGTGAGAGGGACAGAGACACAGGGACACAGTTGAGAGAGACAGAGACACAGGGATACAGGTAAAAGGGACAGAGACACAGGGACACAGTTGAGAGAGACAGAGACACAGGGATACAGGTAAAAGGGACAGAGACACAGGGATACAGTTGAGAGAGACAGAGACACAGGGATACAGGTGAGAGGGAAAGGGACACAGGGATACAGGTGAGAGGGACAGAGAAACAGGTGAGAGGAACAGAGATGCAAGGATACAGGTGAGAGGGAAAGGGACACAGGTATATAGTTGAGAGGGACAGAGACACAGGGATACAGGTGAGAGGGACAGAGACACAGGGATACAGGTGAGAGGGACAGAGACACAGGGATACAGGTGAGAGGGACAGAGACACAGAGATACAGGTGAGAGGGACAGAGACACAGGGACACAGGTGAGAGGGACAGAGACACAGGGATAGAGGTGAGAGGGAAAGGGACACAGGGATACAGGTGAGAGGGACAGAGATGCAGGGATACAGGTGAGAGGGACATAGACACAGGGATATAGGTGAGAGGGACAGTGACACAGGGATACAGGTGAGAGGGACAAGGACACAGGGATACAGGTGAGAGGGATAGCGACACAGGGATACAGGTGAGAGGGAAAAATACACAGGTGAGAGGGACAGAGACACAGAGATACAGGTGAGAGAGACAGAGACACAGGGATATAGTTGAGAGGGAAAGAGACACAGGGATACAGGTGAGAGGGACAGCGACACAGGGATACAGGTGAGAGGGAAAAATACACAGGTGAGAGGGACAGAGACACAGAGATACAGGTGAGAGGGACAGAGATGCAGGGATACAGGTGAGAGGGACATAGACACAGGGATATAGGTGAGAGGGACAGTGACACAGGGATACAGGTGAGAGGGACAAGGACACAGGGATATAGGTGAGAGGGAAAGAGACACAGGGATACAGGTGAGAGGGACAGCGACACAGGGATACAGGTGAGAGGGAAAAATACACAGGTGAGAGGGACAGAGACACAGGGATACAGTTGAGAGAGACAGAGACACAGGGATACAGTTGAGAGGGACAGAGACACAGGGATACGGTTGAGAGAGACAGAGACACAGGGATAAAGGTGAGAGGGACAGAGACACAGGGATACAGGTAAAAGGGACAGAGACACAGGGATACAGTTGAGAGAGACAGAGACACAGGGATACAGGTGAGAGGGACAGAGACACAGGGATAAAGGTGAGAGGGACAGAGACACAGGGACACAGGTTAGAGAGACAGAGATGCAGGGATACAGGTGAGAGGGAAAGGGACACAGGGATACAGGTGAGAGGGACAGAGAAACAGGTGAAAGGAACAGAGATGCAAGGATACAGGTGAGAGGGACAGAGACACAGGGATACAGGTGAGAGGGACATAGACACAGAGATATAGTTGAGAGGGACAGTGACACAGGGATAAAGGTGAGAGAGACAGAGACACAGGGACACAGGTTAGAGAGACAGAGATGCAGGGATACAGGTGAGAGGGACAAGGACACAGGGATACAGGTGAGAGGAACAGAGACGCAGCAATACAGGTGAGAGGGACAGCGACACAGGGATACAGGTGAGAGGGACAGAGACACAGGTGAGAGAGAAAGGGACACAGAGATACAGGTGAGAGGGACAGAGATGCAGGGATACAGGTGAGAGGGACATAGACACAGGGATATAGGTGAGAGGGACAGTGACACAGGGATACAGGTGAGAGGGACAGAGACACAGGGATACAGGTGAGAGGGACAGAGACACAGGTGAGAGAGAAAGGGACACAGGGATACAGGTGAGAGGGACAGAGATGCAGGGATACAGGTGAGAGGGACATAGACACAGGGATACAGGTGAGAGGGACAGTGACACAGGGATACAGGTGAGAGGGACAAGGACACAGGGATATAGGTGAGAGGGAAAGAGACACAGGGATACAGGTGAGAGGGACAGTGACACAGGGATACAGGTGAGAGGGAAAAATACACAGGTGAGAGGGACAGAGACACAGGGATACAGGTGAGAGAGACCGTAACACAGGTAAGAGTGACAGAGACACAGGGATACAGGTAAATGGGACAGGGACACAGCGATACAGGTGAGAGAGACCGTAACACAGGTGAGAGGGACAGAGACACAGGGATACAGGTGAGAGGGAAAGAGACACAGGGATACAGATGAGAGTGAAAGGGACACAGGGATACAGGTGAGAGGAACAGAGACGCAGGAATACAGGTGAGAGGAACAGAGACGCAGGAATACAGGTGAGAGGGACATAGACACAGGGATATAAGTGAGAGGGACAGTGACACAGGGATATAGGTGAGAGGGACAGGGAAAAAGGGATACAGGTGAGAGGGAAAGAGACACAGGGATATAGGTGAGAGGGACCCCGACACAGGGATACAGGTGAGAGGGACAAAGAGACAGGGATATAGGTGAGAGGGAAAGGGACACAGGGATACAGGTGAGAGGGAAAGAGACACAGGCGGGAGGAACAGAGACACAGAGATACAGGTGAGAGAGACAGTAACACAGGTGAGAGGGACAGAGACACAGGGATACAGGTGAGAGGGAAAGAGACACAGGGATACAGGTGAGAGGGAAAGAGACACAGGTGAGAGGAAAGAGACGCAGGGATACAGGTGAGAGGGAAAGAGACGCAGTGATACAGGTGAGAGAGACAGAGACACAGGGATACAGGTGAGAGGGACATGGACACAGGGATACAGGTGAGAGGGACAGGGATACAGGTGAGAGGGACATAGACACAGGGATACAGGTGAGAGGGACAGTGACACAGGGATACAGGTGAGAGAGACAGTGACACAGGGATACAGGTGAGAGGGACAGAGACACAGGGATACAGGTGAGAGAGACAGAGACACAGGGATACAGGTGAGAGGGACAGAGACACAGAGATACAGGTGAGAGGGACAGAGACACAGAGATACAGGTGAGAGGGAGAGAGACACAGGGACACAGGTGAGAGGGACAGAGACACAGGGATAGAGGTGAGAGGGAAAGGGACACAGGGATACAGGTGAGAGGGACAGAGATGCAGGGATACAGGTGAGAGGGACATAGACACAGGGATATAGGTGAGAGGGACAGTGACACAGGGATACAGGTGAGAGGGACAAGGACACAGGGATATAGGTGAGAGGGAAAGAGACACAGGGATACAGGTGAGAGGGACAGCGACACAGGGATACAGGTGAGAGGGAAAAATACACAGGTGAGAGGGACAGAGACACAGAGATACAGGTGAGAGAGACAGAGACACAGGGATATAGTTGAGAGGAAAAGAGACACAGGGATATAGTTGAGAGGGAAAGAGACACAGGGATACAGGTGAGAGGGAAAAATACACAGGTGAGAGGGACAGAGATGCAGGGATACAGGTGAGAGGGACATAGACACAGGGATATAGGTGAGAGGGACAGTGACACAGGGATACAGGTGAGAGGGACAAGGACACAGGGATATAGGTGAGAGGGAAAGAGACACAGGGATACAGGTGAGAGGGACAGCGACACAGGGATACAGGTGAGAGGGAAAAATACACAGGTGAGAGGGACAGAGACACAGGGATACAGTTGAGAGAGACAGAGACACAGGGATACAGTTGAGAGTTACAGAGACACAGGGATACGGTTGAGAGAGACAGAGACACAGGGATAAAGGTGAGAGGGACAGAGACACAGGGATACAGGTAAAAGGGACAGAGACACAGGGATACAGTTGAGAGAGACAGAGACACAGGGATACAGGTGAGAGGGACAGAGACACAGGGATAAAGGTGAGAGGGACAGAGACACTGGGATACAGGTGAGAGGGAAAGAGACACAGGTGAGAGGAAAGAGACGCAGGGATACAGGTGAGAGGGAAAGAGACACAGGTGAGAGAGACAGAGACACAGGGATACAGGTGAGAGGGACATGGACACAGGGATACAAGTGAGAGGGACAGGGATACAGGTGAGAGGGACAGAGACACAGGGATACAGGTGAGAGGGACAGAGACACAGGTAAATAGGTAAGAGGGACACATGAATACAGGTAAGAGGGACAGAGACACAGAGATACAGGTGAAAGAGACAGCAACACAGGGATACAGGTGAGAGGGACAGAGATGCAGGGATATAGGTGAGAGGGACATAGACACAGGGATACAGGTGAGAGGGACAGTGACACAGGGATACAGGTGAGAGAGACAGTGACACAGGGATACAGGTGAGAGGGACAGAGACATAGGGATACAGGTGAGAGGGAAAGAGACACAGGTGAGAGGAAAGAGACGCAGGGATACAGGTGAGAGGGAAAGAGACACAGGTGAGAGAGACAGAGACACAGGGATACAGGTGAGAGGGACATGGACACAGGGATACAGGTGAGAGGGACAGGGATACAGGTGAGAGGGACAGAGACACAGGGATACAGGTGAGAGGGACAGAGACACAGGTAAATAGGTAAGAGGGACACATGAATACAGGTAAGAGGGACAGAGACACAGAGATACAGGTGAAAGAGACAGCAACACAGGGATACAGGTGAGAGGGACAGAGATGCAGGGATATAGGTGAGAGGGACAGAGACACAGGGATACAGGTGAGAGGGACAGTGACACAGGGATACAGGTGAGAGAGACAGTGACACAGGGATACAGGTGAGAGGGACAGAGACACAGGGATACAGGTGAGAGAGACAGAGACACAGGGATACAGGTGAGAGGGACAGAGACACAGAGATACAGGTGAGAGGGACAGAGACACAGAGATACAGGTGAGAGGGACAGAGACACAGGGACACAGGTGAGAGGGACAGAGACACAGGGATAGAGGTGAGAGGGAAAGGGACACAGGCATACAGGTGAGAGGGACAGAGATTCAGGGATACAGGTGAGAGGGACATAGACACAGGGATATAGGTGAGAGGGACAGTGACACAGGGATACAGGTGAGAGGGACAAGGACACAGGGATATAGGTGAGAGGGAAAGAGACACAGGGATACAGGTGAGAGGGACAGCGACACAGGGATACAGGTGAGAGGGAAAAATACACAGGTGAGAGGGACAGAGACACAGAGATACAGGTGAGAGAGACAGAGACACAGGGATATAGTTGAGAGGGAAAGAGACACAGGGATATAGTTGAGAGGGAAAGAGACACAGGGATACAGGTGAGAGGGACAGCGACACAGGGATACAGGTGAGAGGGAAAAATACACAGGTGAGAGGGACAGAGACGCAGAGATACAGGTGAGAGGGACAGAGATGCAGGGATACAGGTGAGAGGGACATAGACACAGGGATATAGGTGAGAGGGACAGTGACACAGGGATACAGGTGAGAGGGACAAGGACACAGGGATATAGGTGAGAGGGAAAGAGACACAGGGATACAGGTGAGAGGGACAGCGACACAGGGATACAGGTGAGAGGGAAAAATACACAGGTGAGAGGGACAGAGACACAGGGATACATTTGAGAGAGACAGAGACACAGGGATACAGTTGAGAGAGACAGAGACACAGGGATAAAGGTGAGAGGGACAGAGACACAGGGATACAGGTAAAAGGGACAGAGACACAGGGATACAGTTGAGAGAGACAGAGACACAGGGATACAGGTGAGAGGGACAGAGACACAGGGACACAGGTTAGAGAGACAGAGATGCAGGGATACAGGTGAGAGGGAAAGGGACACAGGGATACAGGTGAGAGGGACAGAGAAACAGGTGAAAGGAACAGAGATGCAAGGATACAGGTGAGAGGGACAGAGACACAGGGATACAGGTGAGAGGGACATAGACACAGAGATATAGTTGAGAGGGACAGTGACACAGGGATAAAGGTGAGAGGGACAGAGACACAGGGACACAGGTTAGAGAGACAGAGATGCAGGGATACAGGTGAGAGGGACAAGGACACAGGGATAAAGGTGAGAGGGACAGAGACACAGGGATACAGGTGAGAGGGACATAGACACAGAGATATAGTTGAGAGGGACAGTGACACAGGGATAAAGGTGAGAGGGACAGAGACACAGGGATACAGGTTAGAGAGACAGAGATGCAGGGATACAGGTGAGAGGGACAAGGACACAGAGATACAGGTGAGAGGGACAGAGACACAGGGATACAGGTGAGAGGGACAAGGACCCAGGGATACAGGTGAGAGGGACAGAGACACAGGTGAGAGAGAAAGGGACACAGAGATACAGGTGAGAGGGACAGAGATGCAGGGATACAGGTGAGAGGGACATAGACACAGGGATACAGGTGAGAGGGACAGAGACACAGGGATACAGGTGAGAGGGACATAGACACAGGGACACAGGTTAGAGAGACAGAGATGCAGGGATACAGGTGAGAGGGACAAGGACACAGAGATACAGGTGAGAGGGACAGAGACACAGGGATACAGGTGAGAGGGACAAGGACCCAGGGATACAGGTGAGAGGGACAGAGACACAGGTGAGAGAGAAAGGGACACAGAGATACAGGTGAGAGGGACAGAGATGCAGGGATACAGGTGAGAGGGACATAGACACAGGGATACAGGTGAGAGGGACAGAGACACAGGGATACAGGTGAGAGGGACAGAGACACAGGTGAGAGAGAAAGGGACACAGGGATACAGGTGAGAGGGACAGAGATGCAGGGATACAGGTGAGAGGGACATAGACACAGGGATACAGGTGAGAGGGACAGTGACACAGGGATACAGGTGAGAGGGACAAGGACACAGGGATATAGGTGAGAGGGAAAGAGACACAGGGATACAGGTGAGAGGGACAGTGACACAGGGATACAGGTGAGAGGGAAAAATACACAGGTGAGAGGGACAGAGACACAGGGATACAGGTGAGAGAGACCGTAACACAGGTAAGAGTGACAGAGACACAGGGATACAGGTAAATGGGACAGGGACACAGCGATACAGGTGAGAGAGACCGTAACACAGGTGAGAGGGACAGAGACACAGGGATACAGGTGAGAGGGACAGAGACACAGGGATACAGATGAGAGTGAAAGGGACACAGGGATACAGGT